>CM052540.1:189640772-189701237 GCA_028533065.1 Trachops cirrhosus | reverse complement strand
GGGCACGTCCAGCTGTTTCTAAGATGAGCTGCGCCTGTGCTTTGACCAGCGGCACTGCCCAGCCCAGGCGGGACATCGGAGTCTACGTTCTGGGTTGTCCCCCGCACCAGCCACTCAGGAACCTGGCCCGCAACAACTGTTTCTCTAACGAGTCACCAAATGGGTAAAACAGGGAACGGTGCAGAGTGGGGAGAACACGGGCTTTGGAGTCGGACAGTCCCCGCTTCCAATGCTGGACTGTCCCCTTGAGGCAGATTACTGAGCTCACTGGCTCTCAAAGGCACAGTGGGGACAACGAGATCCCCTCCAAGGGTCGGTGGAAGGGTCTAAATGTTAACATGACAGCCCAGGAGCTACCCCAGAGCAAGCGTTCAAAATCAGAGGCGGCTTATCGTAGGAACAGAGGACTGAGAACTCTGAATTTACGTGGACCATCACTTGCTGAGTCGGCTTTTAGGAACCGCTTCCATTTTGGAGACACTCAGGAATACCACCACCCGGAGAGCAGGAAGAGATCGCCGAGTATAACTCAGGTTTCATTAAGGAGTTATGGGCGGAGGTCTGACTGGAGACGCAAGGACTGCGTAACAAAAGAATAAGTAGATGACAGCTAAGGGCCCCACCGAACTGACCCAAGGCCCCACAGGGGGCTGCTTGAGGGGAAGGGAGGGTCAGGTTGCGGATTCCGGTGCTGCCGTGCCTCACCTAAGTAGGAACTGTGGTTTCTATCTTGCAGAATCTCCTCAAAGGCCTCCTTGGGGAAGATCAGACGCCCGTGAGGTGTCTGCTGAACTACAGTTCCGCTCCAGTCGTAGGCTCCGACGGCACCCAGCATCAGAACACCCTGCAATAACGGAAAAGCCAAGAGGGAAACAAATCTCCTTCAAAGCATAAGAACTCGGCATAGGCAAAACGTCGAAATCAACTGTCTAGGTTTAAGGAAAACAAACCTAAGCACGGTGAGGTGATATCACACACATGTCTGTGATCTATCGCAGAATTGCTTTTTTACATATTCGTGCTGGAAAACGAGCCTTCTCGTGGCCACGCTCCCTCGGCTTTATTCGATAGGACGCACCATACAGACAAAGCTTTATAATAAGCCATAATCAGGAGGGGCCACACAGCCACACTATCTCCACCGGAAGTGGCACGTTTGCAAGGGCTGCAGTGTGAGCCTTTGGATATGAGTCAGCAGGGAGCCTCCGGTCTCACGATTCACAGAGAAGCCCACGGTGCGGTGCAAGGCAGCCTGAGAAACAGGAAATGCTCCCCCATCACCTCCCTCCTGTCCCGTCTACTTGAAAATAGCACAGCTACACAAGTCACCCTCAGTCCTGACCAGTGTGGCTCAGTTGGTTGGAGCATCAGCCCATAAACCAAGAAGTGGCCAGTGGGTCTCCTGGTCAGGGCACATGCCTGGGTTGTGGGTTTGTTCCCCGGTCTGGCCTGGTACGAGAGGCAACTAATCAGCGTTTCTCTCTCACATCAATGTTTCTCTCCCTCTCTTTCTCTCTCACTTCCCTTCTCTCTAAAAACAAACGAGCAAATAAATAAAATCTTTTTAAAAAGGCGCCCATAGCTGTGACACTCCATCTAATGTCAGGGAGCTGCCGCAGGCCAGCCCCGGTGGGGGCGGGCGGAGGAGACCAGCTAGTCTGGCCGGACTGAGCCCCAACCTGAACATTCACACCTGCGAGTCCTTGCAGAACACAGGGGTGATTGGGATGGGATTTATTATTTGTAAATTTTTTTATTATATATTAGGAAACATTTTGAATTGAAAAATACGAGCCATTAAAAAATAGCAAGTTGGGAAATGCTGGGCTTGAGACCTGGAGACCATGAAACCACGTGAGTAACATCGTGAATCCAGGACTCGGAATCTGAGGAATGGCAGGGGCTTCGGGGAGAGTCCAGAGACTTCAGGAATTCGTGTTAAGAGTTCTCTTTGGGGGAGGGGTTCATTCACAGTTCCGAGGGGAAGACCTGTGGTTTTTGTGAGGATCTCTGACCACTGGTGACCCAGAAAGGGTCAGCACCTTTACTTCCAGGGAGAAAACGGGCCGTGTCTCTGATCCAGTCCCCTGAGTGCATTCTGCCCCGAGCATTTCTCCGTGTCCCTTCCTCCTGCCACGGCTCCCTCACATCCTGAGCTGACCTAGACCCCGAGGCGGGGGGACCCATGTTTCTGAGAACGGCCTTCCCTGAGCTAAGAAGACGTCCCACCTCACGCTCTCCTGACTCCTTCCTTTTCCAACGGTTTCCCGTCTCCGCTCTTAGAGGGAGGCAGGACAGCAACTCAGAACTCAGCAAGACGGTGGTGACAGGGATCAGTGGCTTTAACAAACTTTCCCATTAGTTAATTGGTTCAGAGGGAACTCCTGCCATGATAATGCCCCGAATTAACACAGTGCCTGTCCCCTGGAGCACTCAAAGGCTTTCTTGTACAAGATCATCTTTTTTTTTTTTTTTTTGCACACAAAATCCCTGTGAAATACAGAAGGGAAGGCATGATTAACCCTTCGTGTTTAGGTGGCAAGTCGGCAGCACAAAAAAGCCCAAGGACTCTGACGCGGAGTCAGAACCGTTGGTCACCAGGTGGCTGTTTTTCCCACGGGAGGGGCACGGCTACTGCGCCCACAAGGGCTGGGCCTAATGACAGCGCGGCAGGAAGTGACACGGTATACACACGTTTTCAGGAGCATAATCTGCGCTGAATCCCACTTGCGACATTTCCATCTGGAACTTATCTCCTCCTTGAACAGTGCCTGGGAAGCGGCAGTTTCCAGAATTAGATGGCGCTCATCGATTCTGAGTCGATTCTTCAGTCACACACGCACACACGCACACACGCGCTCCCGAGGTTCTGAGGTTCGCTCACAAACACAGAGCGGGCAGGTCGGAGGAACCACTGAGGAAGTATTCCAGCGGATACGGAACTCCTCCGTGTTTCCACGGCACAGCTTCAAGTTGCCATTACTCTTGTTACGCGGAACACACTTATTGACATGGGTTTCGGACAGCAAAGAACACTCAATACAGGGGGTGGGGGGAGATGGAAACGGAGGCCTTTTAGAAAACAGCCTATCATTACTAGCTAAGGAACTCTCTGCACTTTTAGCTTTAAATATTGGTGCTAACCTTTAGCTTTTAAATATAGGAACTAGTATAAATGCGTGCCCGTCTCAGGTGGCCGGTGATGTGCGGTGCCCAGGATGCTGACAGGTGCCGGGATCAGCCTGCAGGGACCGGCAGTCGAGACTGAGCAGGAATGTAACCCCTGGGGAGTTCGACCCAGTTCTACATGTGTGGTGCCTCCGACTCAGCCCCAGGAGACTCCGTTAGTGCTCATGTCCACACATCATGGTCACAATGGGTCTCATTAATCCTCACAGAAATGGAGCTGAATTCCTGGAGCGCCATTTTTATAGAGGGAAGACCAACTGTACCCCGTGCCTCGGTCACTTGTTTAGAAGATGTGTTCAGGTGCACAGCATGAGTAGAAACGATTCTCAGTGCGGTCACACAGAGTCCCCCCAACCTCGTCCTGGCGGATGACGCACGAGCTCATTTGCAGGTAGCTTTTAGACTGCATCAAGGTTGTTCACACTCATGCCACCGCAAAAGAGCAAAATTATGACAATAGGCAGCCAAATAATTTCATTTCAGGGCACACGCCTGAGATTTCGACAATGATTTAAACAATTCAGGAGCCCCACAGAACGTTTAAGAAGCAATACGACTCTCTGGATAGGACTTCCCAGTGGACAATGAGGAGACTAAGATACGACTGAGGAATGAATACGGAGTCGATCCAATCCCCTTGCACCTGGTTCCAGAAGCAGGACTGATTACATAGTAGGTGCTCAATAAAATACGCCTTTCACTGCCAGTAGTTATTCGGGCTCACTGTCAGGAGCCAGTTTGGGGTCGTGTGGGCCTTTTCACCAACCCGACTGTGTGTCCCAGTCCTGCATACAAGTGACGTCTAGAACCCGGACCGTTTCTCCACTGGCTAGACCTTCCAGGTGGTGTCACTGCATTACTGTCGATCTGGCAAATGCTTCCTTGAAATCCCAACTACTAACACTCTTCGCCATATTTTTCTAATTTTAAAAGTATACATGTTTATAAGCAAATTCAAAAATTGGTGAAATTAGGCAACGTGGTGTAAAAAAGTGAAACTTTTTACAGTTATAAAAAACACCAGTGCCAAAAGGTAAAACTATTTATGATTATAATAGATGTCACTAAATTGCCTCCCAAATGTTATAGAATTTATAATCTCACAATAGTCTATGAGCTTCTTGCTTCTCCATAATCTGTCCAACATTAAACATTACTAATCTTTGTTATCTTTTAAACACCAAGTCACAGTGATTTAATTTATGCTTTTAAATAATTGGGGATATGTGCTTATATTTCTTGGTCATCTGTATTTCATCTTTTATAAGATACTTATTCACGTATTTGCCTAGTTCGCTTACTGACTTACGAGAGTTCTTTTCATACGAGGCACGCACGTTAACAAGTCCCACCATAAAACCGAGAATTCCTGAAAGACGTGTTTGGAAGGAAGTCCGTGGAAGGATTCCTCTTACCTTCGATGCTGAAAATGTGTTCCCCGATCGTCGCCGCCTTTTCCAGTAGAGCTGCCTCGTCAGACACATTGAAAAAGTATCTTTCGGTTGGAACGCTGGCAATGGCTTTAATTTCTTTTATTAAGTTTTTCGTGTCAAGGGCATTTCTGTTTAAGTACCCTAGAACCTTGGAAACAGAGGGGGAGGAGAACACGGCCACTGTCACTGTGCTACAATGTCCCCCACCACACTCTCTGGGCACTGTCTGACTGTCACCGGCCTTCTGGACCAGAGAACCCACACAGGACGTCCTATCACAGGACAACAACCAGCAAGAAGCAGAACAGGGTAAAAAATTCCTTTTATGTCCAGCTTTGCGAGCCGATGAGAAAGGCAGTCTTGGGAAATGATGGTATAAAGGAACACGTACCCATCAATGGAAAGATAACTAAAAGAAAACGCACTCAGCCCTGGCCGGTGTGGCTCAGTTGGCTGGAGCGTTGTCCATAAACCAAAAGGTCGCCAGTTCAATTCCCGGTCAGGGCACACGCCTGGGTTGTGGGTTCGATCCCCAGTCAGGGCACACACGGGAGGCAACGATGGATAAGTTTCTCTCTCCCCCTCCCCTCCCCTCTCTCTAGAGTCAACGAGCGCCCGGGCGAGGAAGTACAGAAGGGCACTCACTGCGATGCCGAACCTCAGTATGCCGTGCTCGTTGCACTCCTCGATGACGGCTTTCAACATGGAGCCGTCGTGCGACTCCCCGTCTGTCACGACCACCATGACCCTGGTGGCGCCGGGCCGTCCCCCCGCCTCCGGCGTGTAAGCGAAGTCCCTGGGGCAGACAGAGTCGAAGACTCACCACCGACACCGACGTTAAAACGTGCACCTCTTCTTGGACACAGACTCCCAGAACCGCTCTGAGCCCAGCCTACGTGTGCACACGCGTCTTTACATCAGGAGCCCTTACGATTACCTTCTGATAAAGTTAAATTCATTAGTACTAATCGACATCAAACATACTCAAAGTTGCCAAGAATTTTATTCATTGAATCTGAATTTAATTTTTCAATATGAATTGTTTTTTTTTAAGTAGGTGTATGTGGTAAAAAAGCATTTGGAAAGATATATAATGAAAACCTGACACCGAACGCCTGTTCCGAAAGCGCCCACGGTTTTCATGTCACGTGTCCTAGGAAATGGTCTGTCTCAGTGGATACGGACCGTCCACCCCCTAAACCAGGGGTGCCCAACCTCTGGGCGTCTCTGCGCCGCGCTGGAAGAGGAAGAGCTGTCTTGGGCTGCACAGTAAATACGCTGTGACACACAATCACAGAAAGTCTCATCAAGGTTCACGTAAATTTACGGTTTTGTGCTGGGCTGCACGTGGCCCAGAGGCCACGGGCTGGACAGCCCCGCATGGCGTGGTGGGCGGGGTGGCAGGTCTTTCTGATAGAGGCCCTTCCCTCTATCAGCACAAGGGGTGCCCCTGCCCCTTCTTTCCCGCCTGCGGGGCGTTTCAGGGTTGGGGGTGTTCCAGCTGTCGGGCCAATTCCCCGTGTCTGGGCGTTTAGGTCATTCTGAGCTCAGCTAACGCTGTAATAAAAGCCCTTGTGAACCTGGGTTTGCCTTTTCAAACGTATATGCACAGCAAGATAACTGGAACGAAGCATATGTACATTTCAAATTTTCACAGGTAATGCCAAATTGACCTTCAAAACTTGCAGTGATTTATCTTACCATGAACGTACAACAATACGTTTCTCTATCTCCTTTCCTTAACAATGAAGATTGTTAAACCTTTAAATTTGGGGCATTCTGAGATGTGACAAATAATACATAGTTATGGTTTTAATACGTATTTTTATTATGAAGCAATAATGAGAATTTTATATGTTTATTATCCATTTGTATTTTTCTCTAGGAACTCTATTTTATGTTTTTCATATTTGACCATATTTTTGGTGTGTTCATCATTGTCTTAGTGACTAGTAAGACATTTTGTTAATAAAGAAAATTATCCTTTGTCATATATATTGTAAATAATTCTTCAGCTCATTGATCTTTTGCATTTTAATGGTATTACTTCTATACAGAAATTTTATATTTTGATATAATCAAGTCCGTTAACTTTTTAGTGGCTTTTTTATATTTGACACAGTTTTTCAAAAGGACTTCTTAACTCCTAGCCCCTTTTTAAATTACCCACATTCTTCCATAGTCCTTTGAGGCCTACAGAGAGTCACCAGTTCATAGAAGCAGCAACGAAAACATCGTGAATACCAGAAAAAACAAGGAGCAGAGATGAGGACATTGGAAACAGAAATGCTGGGATGCGGTGACTGACGGGATGTGTGGTCTACAGCGGCCAGAAGGGGTAAACTGCACGAGTTCTCGGTCTCCGTGCCTGGAGCAAGGGGCGGGGCCACGAGTGCCAAGACACAAGGTGTGAGCAGGGCAGGAAGCAGAAGGCGGCCAGTGGTTCAGGAGGCCCAGATCGGAAAAGCCACCCTACACTGTGGATACAGTGAAGCAGCATCAGCCGGCCCCGTTGTGCGCTCCGGGAGGGTGCTGAGCTGACCGCGTAGCCCTGGGGTGACCCGCCCAGGGCCGGGTCACGAGAGTGGACACAGCGCCTCAGAGAAAAGCGCTGCAGAAACAGAGGGCTCTGTCAAGTGAAGGGAACGCAGGACAAGGAGCCAGTGTAGAGGCAAAACTGTCGACAAAAAGTTGGCAGGGATTCTGGACGTTGTGGGGTCCTGGCAACAGGACAGGAAGCAGTGTGTTCTCATCGCTGTCAAGTGTCCAGGGAAGTGAAAGGACGAGGTTGGAGGCAGGACCGCTGTGTGCACGGGTGACAAAGGCCACCTTCGTTCTACCTGCCTGGTGGCCGAGCCACGTGCGTCAAGGAGGTGGAGGGAGGAAGTACAGACACTTGAGAAAGTAATAGCGATGGAAGGAAGGAATGTATAACAAGAGGCAAAAGGTGGGAAGTAGGTTTAAGGAAGGTGAGTGTATTGTTCTCATTTACTTTTTAACATTAGCATTTTTGTAAAGGTGTCTGATTAAAACACAGTGAAGGTAAAGCTGGGCGGTGATGAAAAATAGAGATTCTGAGCTGAGAATGCGGGAGCTACCCAGAGGCAAAGTCACACCGCCCAGAGGGCGATGAGCATCCAGAATCCATCCCATTGGATCGGAGTCTTAGGTCCTTCACGTGGAAGACTCCAGGGCCCTCCTTCTTTTGCATCGAGCCCTCCCTGGGCTCCAGTTGCCCGTGGCTTTGATAATTTGAGATTGCTCCGCTTCCTACTGTTTTAACTAAGGTCTTTTCATTTCATTTCATTTCATTATGTCAAGTGGAATATCTTATAAATTCCTAGAAATCAAGGATTTTTAAACTACATTTCCTACTGTCTTCTCAAAGTGTTTCAGTTACAGGGTATTTAAACTCTCTTCTTCATTATTTCTGATTTAAGTGTGGGTACCGGGTGTTTCATTTTTCTTTGCCTTTTCTTTTTCTCACGTACAAGCACTTCTCCTCTGTCAGAATCCTGGCCTGCGGGCTCCATGACTCACCTGGCGTATTTAATAGCTTTGAAGGTGTTTGTGAGGTCCCCACCATTCTGGAAGGTCTGCGACGTGGCTGCTATCATTTCGGCTTTGGTTTTGAAAGTGTTCAGGTTGAACACAACTCTTGGATTGTTGGCATACTGAATTAGCGCCACCTGCAAGGGAGCGGGGGTTTATTCAAGGTGGTAAATTACGTTATAAATCATTTCTACTCGGTCAACATCATAAAAATTGAAAGCGCATTTAGACGAGGGCTGAAAGCGTAAGAGCATTATTTTCAGCCTTGTTTGTAAGAACAGTCATGTTTCTTCCAACAAAGTAAGGTCTTTGTCAGAGGCTGTAAGTGCGAAGCAACAGCACTACGGACACGCAAGACGGTGTGCTATCGCGTACGATCCGGTTCTCAAGAGCAACAGTTGTAAGATTTCAGGCCTGCCCTGTAGTATTTTAATGTCGATAAATATTAGAATAAAGTTAGTAACAGAAAGAGAAAAATGAGGTAAGTCTTCTAGTTAACAACGGCTGCAAACATAAGCAGCCTCACATGGAAGATAATACTTCGATTCGGGATAGTTATAGAGCAAGCAGAGAATGAGGGCTCAAGACAACTGATTATGGCTGATCAGCATTGCACTCAATTTGGACGTATTTGTCGCGCTGGATTTCCTCTCATCACACACGTGAGGGGCCTTTGCACTCGGGGCAAGTGCCGTTCGAGAGAGACTGATCACAGAGCGCTGAGAGGCAGAACAGCTTCTGGACCAGACGTTCGGGCACGTAACCCTAACCCTTTACCTCAAGAGGGTCAAACCCTTGTGCTGCTGTCCTGCTGTCCGCCCTGACAGCGCCCCCTCCGCCGAGGAGTGGGGCTCCCACAGCCGGGAGTGGCAGAGACAGAGCAGGGTCACGGGGCTCTGAGACACAGGCCAGGAGGTAAGGAAGGTGGAGGGGCAGAGCCAGGATGCCTGAGGCCCATCGGCTCCTCCCGATGGATGGCGGAAACATGCTACTACCGGACCCCTCGCTTCAGGGGACGTTGTAAGGCTTGAGAGAGGGAAGGACCAGAGGGAAGGCTGAGGCTTTCGAGGTCTAATGGGGAAGAAGATGGTGGTGCGTCCCGTGAACGGCTCCAGGACGTCGTGCGGGAACGGGGAGGGCCGGACAGAGGATGCGAGGAGACGCGGGGCAGCAGGACATACGGAAAGGTGCGTGTGGGTGATAAGAAGAGTAAAACCACCTCTGGAGAGGAGAAGGCATCAGGGTGGGAAGACAAGAGGGGCCATGGACTCCATACGCGAGACTCTTACATCGAACAGGTCCCGTCATGGGCTAACCCACTCAGAGACGGAGGAGACAGCAGATGCACACGAAAGCCTCCCTTTCACGGGGCGTGAGCAGGAACGCTCCCCTAAACCAGGGCCACACTTCGTCTTATTTCACAGAAGTTTCTGGTAAAAGCCCACAGTGAAACCCTCATGGTTTGGGGGTATAATCTCTTCTTGATATGGAGAAGCAAGGTCAATGGGGAAAAAGTCTAACAGTTTTTGAAAGACTTTATTTATTTTTAGAGGGAGGGGAAGGGAGAAAGAAAGAGAGGGAGAGAAACATCAATGTGTGCTTGCCTCTCATGCGCCCCCTGCTGGGGACCTGGCCCACAGTCCAGGCATGTGCCCTGACTGGGAATTGAACCAGTGACCCTTTGGTTCGCAGGCTGGTACTCAATCCACTGAACCACACCAGCCAGGGCACCATTTTTTATAACACTGCATAAAAAGGCTGAAAAACAAACTTTAATACAGACGACTGAAAGGCATTTAGGGGAAAATGTCCCGATTCTTGTCAGCCACTGTGGGACACCGGAGCATCAGTGGCAGCCCAAGGACACTCACAGTGACGCTGGGAACTGGCCCCTGTTAGATGCGCTGCCACAACCAGGATGACCCCTGGAATGGCAGAGCCAGTGAGGAAACAAAAAACCCCAAAACTTAGAAAATGAACGTGGCTCGGTGTAATAGAAGCATGAAGCTTCCGCTCTTGAGTTTTGGTCGCTTATCTCAAAAGACAGAAAAGCAAATTAAAGGCTCCTTAAAACACGGAGAAATGTTCAACGTTATTGGAAAGACCTGTCCTGCATAAAAAGCAGGGTAGACTAGAATATAGTAAAAGACTACACAATAATAAATAGTAGAATTATGCTGTGCACAGGCTTATTGATAAAAATACCAGAATTCAAGGAAAATTGTTTAGCAGCAAGGAATAAATGAAAGAAATTCATTATTAGTCCAGTGGGTATAAAATATCATATTGGATTTTAAAATATATTAATAAATTCATGAGTTAGGGGATGAAAAAACAAGCCACAGAAGAGCATTAAAGAGGATTAAAATGCTCTATCCCCTATCTGATGCCTGTGCCAGAACTAGAAATCCAAGTTCAAAGACCAGCACTGGGCAAAGTCACGGACACAACAACTTGAGTACAGGCTTCCTTTAACGCTCAGGATCACCGTTCAATGCGGTGGACACGGGGACGTGACAAATGCAAATATTAAGACCTCCTATCCAACCCCATTTCCTCGGGCGGGGGGTAGGGAAGCCAGGTTAATCTCTGTGCCTGTACTGCGTCCATACCTGCGTCTTTGTGGGGCCTATATCCAGGCCTTGGACGAACTTTTCCAAGAAGTTCTTCACCGCCTCCCAGGGGTAGATGCTGTTGGACTCGTCACACACCACCACCACGTCTATGTAGGAAGTGCAGGCTGCCCGGGGGGAGACAGGAGAAACCGAGTCACGCGGGCCAGTCAGAATCCGCACCATGTGCACACGTGACTGGGCGACGCGGAGGTGAGGGCTTGGGCGGCATGCTGATAAATGCCCCCCACCTTTGGTGCAAGGCATCGCTCAGACCCTCTGCACCTCCTTCACTTACTCTGCACGGCCGGGGAGAAGCTGGCCGAGCGCTGGAAGTCTGGGCTGACGTCGGAGCAAACTCCTGTTGCATAATACTGGCTTCCGCACTGCTGTGCGAACAGGGGGCCACACGTCTTCAAAAGAAGGAGGACAAGGACAGAATGTGGGGGACCGCTCCGTCTGGGAAACCCAGTCATGGCCCCTGTTCTTCTGCAAGATGCTAGGCATCGCCAGCCCTTGGAATGACAGGTCACCGATGCCTCTGAGTGACAGCATGCCAGGCAGATAGCAGGGAGGGCGGTGGGGTGTGCTGGACCGGAGGGCAGGCTTGGGGAAGATGGCAGGCTCTGGGACTGTCAGGGACGGGGGTCGGCATGGGGGAGCCCACCAGGTCACCCAGCACACTGGAGAAAAGGGGTGCTTTCCTTCCAGGGGACGCCCAGGAGGAAAGTGAGTGTGGAAGGAAGCATTCACTTCCTATCACTTGCCACCTGCGTCTCAGGTGCTTCCCGTGCAAAAGGAAGATCAGCACGCCTCCCGTTTTTTAAGGCGGTTGTGAAGAGTAATGGGTCTCTAGGTATAAAACACCTAGAACAGGGCTGGGTAAACAGCAAGTCGCATGGAACTGTCAGCCAGCACCACTGTCGTTGCTGTTCGTGAACACCTGCCTCCACCTGCCCCTTCCCAATAGAATTGGGTCTACTCAGCAGAAACCACAAACCCCTACATCCCAAGGGCCAGGCAGGAGACCTGGGAGAGTGCTGGGGACCAGGTATAGACAGCAAGGTGAGTGAGGGATCCGGACCCTCTGGCCCCGCTCAGGGGCCGCCAGATCACCCCAGTCCTCAAGGAGAGTCGGAGGGGACTGTGTGTGGAGGTTCACTGTTTTAAAAAAACACTCTGTGCTAAGCAAACACAGATGGGGTTCGTGAACAGCCAGCTTGAAACTCTGCTAGAGTGTATTTCTTTGAGGACCGCAGAGCCCCTCGTTTCCACGGCCCGAGGCCTCGCTGCTTGCGGCTGGCCCACATCGCGCGAGCTCCAGTGCCGAGTCTGTCCACCAGCCCAGTCCCGAGCCCGCCCTGCTCAGCACTCCCCGCGTGCCAGGAACCCCTGATGCCATCCCACGGGAAATATCAGGTTAATATTAAAGTCGTTAGATGTAAAAGGAAAAAACTGGTAAGAGAAGTTCAGTCAAGATCTTAAAAAACAGCTACAAAGTGTACTGTTGGGCTGTGGACTAATTATTGAAGCTGAACAGCAGAGTGTGGACTTGCAAAAGGCAACTGGAAGAGTACAAGGAAATTTATTGGACCCGGTTTAATTGCTGGTGGCGTGAAAGAGAAGGCAGCAGCTGCAGTCATTTTTCATGCTCGGTGCGTGGAGAAGGCCAGGTTTTCCCTGCAGAACTGGTTCATCTTGCCAATTAGGGGAAAATCATAACTGATGCGTTTGGCGGTTCACCAAGTCACAGATACCAATTACTGATTCCTATACCCTCACCCCCGAGCTGATGGTTCTAATCACCTTGAAAAAAATAACTCATGAAGTACTCAAAAAAATTTTTTTTAAAGCAATGGAAAACAGCGTTAAGAAGTTGAAATCAGACTATGCCAATTGTTAATGCCAGAACTACATTCCTGCTGTAAGCCCAGAATTTAAGCAGGGTCAAAAAAAATGTGATGATTGTCAGTGTTTTCCACATAATTCTTAAGAGTATCTTAAGATTTTTGACCTCTTAGGCATATAAAGAAAACTGGCTTTTTTTCTTTGTCCTTTTTTTCTTTCTCTCTCACACACCTGTCTCTCTCCTGCCCTCCCTCCCTTCCTCTCTGCTTGCGACATGATTAAATCAATCTCTCAGATTCTCTTGCAATTTTATTTTACTCTATCTGAAGTTACAGGTTAAAAACTATGGAAGCACATTCTGTGTGAAATCCTTATGTCTCCATACATTTCTCTTCCTGAATGTATTCCATTTTAAAGATAAACAAGCAAAAAAAAAAAAGATGAAGGCCATCCTGTTCTAAGGACTTCGGGATATCATAAAGCATGAAGGGTCATCGCAACGTTCATCTAGGCATTGATGCAACGCATGTTACATAAGCCACACCTGACTCACGTAGCGGCACAAAGTCTGTCTGAATGCTAACGTCTACTAGAGAAAGGAGAAGGACATCGCTCAAAACCGAAGATATTTTAGGAAAGTACAGCTACACACATAGGCTTTTAGGTTAGCATGTCACAGATACAAGGAATGTAAAGGCAAGCTCCCTAAGACTGTCTTACCAGGACAGGACCACTAGGCCACGCCCGTGAGAGCTGACGGGGATGGGAAACACAGCCGGGCTTTGATTCGCCTTGAAACTTTCTTTTGCCAGTGAGCAACGGTTTGGGTTTTTTATACAGTCCGATCTTTTCAACCATTTTCTGTGTCATTTCTTCTGTTAGCTCTAAGCTCAGAAATTCTTCTCTCTTTCAGAAAACTCCCTCTTTCTTCTACTGGTCTATACCGACTCTTTAATCCTTCACATGGAGGTGGATTTGGACGTGCAGGTCACTAACCGCCTGATTGGCCCGGGCCACCTGCTGAGTAAGGCGATGTGTCTCACTGATCTGGGATGTCTTTTCTCGACATTCTAGAAAGCACAGGAGAGTAAACACTAACGTGAAATAAAATGAGGCGAGCCTTCACTAATATCCGATCAGCCAAAGCTTACAGGAAATGATGAAAAACAACAGTGCGCTTGGTTCTGAACCCTCCCGTTGGGATCAGCAGCGCCTAGCGAGTGTTCCTGCGGAAGGAGGCCCGTGGCCCGGAGCTCTGATGCTATCAACAAAGGCCGGGCCCCCTTTCCAAGGGCAAAGAATCCGGGCTCCTCTCGCTCCCCCTTTTCACAACGTTCTGTGGCAGGAACTTGGCTGAGTGTCTGAAGGAGCCTCCCCATCCACACGCTGTTACCTCACAGGGGACAGCCAGGTGGCGTGACCCATCAGCGAGCAAGCTCCTGAACCTCGAGCTCTCTGTGACAGGTGAGAAACACTGACTCCAGCCCTCCCGGAGAAGCGGGGACCTGAACAGGAAACACTCACGAGAAATCCTCCGGTCCCCACGTTCCTGGTGAGCGTCAGGCCAAGGTTCATGTTGGTTTTCATCTCCGTGACGTTGGGGATGCTTATGGAAGCTATCAAGGGGAAAAAATTAAATAGTGACTATTTCCATACTTATTTAAAGTTGTTTTTTTAAAAAACACCCGTGCGCACTCAGGTGTATTTGTAGTGTTGAATTCAGTGTCACACGCTCAGGTAGAGGGTCGAGTGCGGGGAAACGAGAGGCCTTCGGGGGCCGATGCTCACCTGCCCACGGGAGGTGGCAGGTGCATGTTCCTGGGGGCTGGAGGGGGCAAAATGGATTGGCGTGTAAAGTTGGTGAAGTGCCGGCCAAACAAAACACAGGCGGGGACACTGTCTGGTCCCCAGTCTGCCACCCCCGCTCTTTCCAAGGTCATGGTGACTCTATCTAGTGCTTCATTCTGGATCAGAAAAAACACCCGTGACGTGCTGTGAGACCGTGCTCTGCGGTGGGCTCTGGCTCACTGCAACAGCGAGCGAGTTCGAAAAGGAAGCCCTGAGACCGGGCCTGTGGAATAATAAGCTCATCTCTCCGACCCCCGCCCCGCCACCGAACCAGCGCCACGCCCCCGGGCTCATCCCTGGGCGGTTATGGGACACGGCAGCTCTCCTCCAGGACATCCCTGACGCATGCTCGCCGGTTTCTGCCAAGCCAGCACTGCCACTGTCCCTCAGCCCTCACGCCCCAGGGCGACCGATTTAAAACTCAACCCCACCCCCAAGCCTCCAAACTCAGCCCGGTCCCATCCCTGTCTGTGCATGACGTGTCCCCTGCAGAAAAGACAGTTACACTGGAGCTGCAGGCTCGGCTCCTCCCTGCTCACCGAAGGGCCGTTCCAGGACCCTGCTTTGCTTGGTTTCTAGAGAGGGGAGCGTTCTCGCTAGGGCTCGCTTCCCGGCGCCCTTAGCTCCGTCCAGTGACTCAGCTCTGCGCCAATAGCCACCCCCTTCCTACCACTGCCTCCCTCCACTCTACTGGCAAATAGGGCCCTCTTCTTGTTAAAAGATCTTCTCTTATCCCTGCCACCCCATTGGACCGTTCCCTAACTCTCCTCGCCACTCAGCTGGCGCAGGCAGAAGCCCACGCTCTCCCCGCCCGCCCTGTTTGCTGCACACCGCTCCTCCAGCTGGTCACCTGCGTTTCCCGTCAACCCTGTCGGCTCAGCCTCCGGACATAAAGGTGCAAAATAGGATGACATGGAATGCAGGAGGAAAAATAATACAACCTCTGTGTGTACACTTTGATTCTTTCAGATTTAGCACTTTTATTTAGGAAGATAATGTGCCAGCGCATGTATGTAACTAAAAACTATTATGTGCCAAGTGTTCGGAAGTTGGAGGTAACATGCAACACGAGGGGTAACAGAACAAGGCCTCTGAGCGCCCACGCCTCGCACGTGTGTTTGTCACTGAGGCGTGTCATCTGTGTTTCAGCCGTGGTGCGGGCTGAAAATGCTGCAGGGCGCTGGTTGTGACCCCCCGCACGTGCCTTAGATAAGACGACCGTCTGCGTTCGGTGGTCGTGCCCTCCACCTCCGGCGTTTGACACGACTGACACTCGACCCGCTTCGCTGAACGTGGGCGTGCTGAGTCCCCACGGCCTGGAGACTCGGTGTGGGACGCCAGGTAGACAGAGGAGGGTCGGGGCTCCCCTGCCTGTGCCCAAGTCCTGGTCACTGCTTGGAACCTCCCCTTCCCCTCCATCCCCACAACGCGGTGTCTCCCCGGATCACACCTATGTGCTGCCTGGCTCCAGCCCCTCAGTGCCGACTCTTCTGCATGACGGAGATGACCGGAGTGAGTCATGTTTATTTGCATCAGGAGATGCAGTGTGGAAGCATGACTCATGTAGGTTTTCAGTCACTTTTAGAACTTTTTGCCTTAGTAGAAAGCATCTGAGATGTGAGGGGTAAACAGCAATTCCAAACATTACAGGTAATTCCCGGTCATGAACATTTTTACTAGAAGGACGTCATTTGGACACAGCCCCTCCGAGGTCAGTCCTAGGACTGACCTCCCCACACTTCTCGGTTCGTTTGAGGAGAGAGAGGTTTGCTCAGCCTCAGATTTCTGTCAATAATCAGCAAAATAACCCTAAACATTGGGGGAAATCAGTTCACACCTGGGGGGTGGAGGGTCCAAAAGCCGTGCATTGTATCAAATTGGGACTTCAAAGTATGTTGGAAATTTGGATGCAATCGGGTCCCATGTAATTGGGAAAAAGAAATACAGGCAGCCCTGCCTGGTGTGGCTCAGCGGGTTGGGCGTTGTCCCCCAAACCAAAAGGTCCCTAGTTTCATTTCCCAGTCAGGGCACATGCCTGGGTTGCAGACCAGGTCCCCAGTTGGGGTGCGTAGGAGAGACAACTGCTTGATGTTTCTCTGCCACATCAATGTTTCTCTCTCTCTTTCTCACTCCCTTCCCCCTCTCTAAAAATAAATACATAAAATCTTCTTTTTTTAAAAAAGAAATACAGGCCAAAAAAAAGCTGTATTTCTTTCACACAGAACTACGACTGGATTTGCTATTATTTTTCAATCGTGTCTGTAACAAATCATGTCAGCTTTTGTTATCTGTAAAAAATCGCATTGCTCATGAGAACTTACTTTGCAAACTGAGCTTTTCACAGGTCGAAGTGGGCCGATCCACAGGACACCTGTACACGTCTCCCATCCGGTTCTCAGGAAAGCCACTCCACGGGGAGCCGACCAGTAACCTAAACACAGGGTTTTGTTTTCATTAGATCTGAAATGGCAGCTAATGTTTCTTCAGGGGGAAACTGACCACAAAACTGGGAAAACCTATCTACTGCAATTTCAATGTGTACTTAGTGAATAGTTCTCATTTGTTCAGCTATGACTGGATCTGTTTCCCCTAACCCTAACCCTTTCCTCTTTGCTGATGCAGAGGCTGGAGGACCGTCTGCTGTCTGGTCCCAGCTCCCTGGGAGGTCTCTCTGACACAGAGCTGACCAAGGGAAGCATGGCACAAGCCACCACTGTCAGCCATGAATGTCACTTTTTAGTTGTCTAGTAGCTACATTAATAAAACAAAAAGCCACCTGTGGCATTACATAATATACTTTAACTCAGTATATCAAAACTAGCATTATTAACGAGTTATCTGACATTCGAGTTGTTCCACAGAAAGTCTCAGAAATTCAGGGTACACTTTGTATTTAGGGCACACATCCATAGGGACGAGGAACATTCCCAGGGCCAGTAGCCAGTGGCTCTCATGTGGTCAGCCTCACCCTGAAGAAGGGAACAGTGTTACAACCAAAGGCAAAAACTCCTATTTGTCAAGTGCTGTCTGTGCCCTAAGAACTTTCATGGTATTCAGGGAGGAGATGAGTTACCTAAATAGCTTTGTGTTTATTGTTTCTATAAGTGGGTCCTTCGCAGAAAAAATACAGAGCAGCTATGTGCACAGCCAGAACACAGGATATGACGTCCGCAGCTGGCGCTCACACTCCCCCTTGGGTTGGTTTCACTTCCCTCGGGGCGTCCCCGGCTAGAGCCCGAGGCTTCCCCGCAGAGCAGCGCGGACCGGAAGAGTCCACGCGAGCCTCTCATTTCTAGAAACTGGAGCAGGAACTGACTCAGCCGCTCCAGTTACCCAGAAGAATCTTTGACCCGACCTTTTTTTCTTGGTCAAAGCTGGGAAGGATGAGGCTATGTATCCATGATGCTTACATTTTTTCAGGATCCAGGTGTATGAATACTTTATTGTTATCAGGGACAGAACCTGCACCTCACGCAACAGGACGGAGAGGATTAGAGAGGGTGCGGGCACACTTCCGTTTACGAAACGTAGTGAATCTGTTTACAATACGCCACAACGCAAACAGGAATCATACAAATGAATGAAAAGATGTGAGAATGGTCATAGGATAAGGGGGGGTGTCAGCATTCTTAGCCGAGGGGACAGGGGGACAGAGATCCTTCTGAGAGACAGTTCATGGCTCAGGAATACGTTTCTCTGCTTACTCATCTCACAGAATTATTCTCAAACTATTATTTCATAGAGCGCTCTTGAATACTTCAATTCAGTTAACGTTGATTCAGGCGAGAGCTGAAAGTTCTCTTCTCATGATCAGAGCACACAGCATAACTTACCTGTTAAAACACTAACTGTAGACAGGATTACAACAATACCGGGCACTTGGGTTAAGGTTTTGACAAAGAAATCTCAGTGCTGGCTGTCAGAAAGTCTCGGTATTCGCTGTAGTGAGGGAGAGGTTGGCACCAGGCCTGCAGGTGCTACTGGGGCAGAGCTCACGTCCTTCACACTCACACGCCTGTGAAAGCATCTTTCGGCTCCGTCTGCTCAAGTCCTTGGCCTCCATCCCACAGGGGGCCTGCCAGCACGACCTCTGACTTTTGTGGGCTGGACGTCTCAAGCACGAGAAAGACACAAGGCGATAGAAGGCCCCTTGCATACCCCTCCCTCGCGCACCCCTCCCCCGCGCACCCCTCCCCCCACGTGCACCTCCCCGAAACTCCGCATTCAACTCAGGCGCATTCAACCAAACTCCTCCGCCCAATCAGAGGCTCCCTGGCTTCTAAGCCTCCCCACAGCCCGCGTCCTGCCTGGCGAGGTCCTACGCTTTCGCCAAGTCTGCCACTGGCACCACGTCCTCCAGGACGTTCCCGGCTCTTCTGCGTGTGGGCAAGGGGGCCTCGCTAGGGCCCCCACGCCCGCGACTCTCCCAACGTGTACCGCTGGTCCTGTCCCTGCAGGCCTACCGACTCTGTCCCTGCGAGGGAGGGCGGGGCCACGAGACCCGGGCTTGGGCAGCGGCGCGGAGGAACTGCCAGTGGACGAACGCAGGAATGGCAAAGCACACGAATGCAGGAAGGATCGGCGATGCTACGCCAGTATTTAAAAGGGCTCTCTTGGCTGGGGAAAAGTTAAGTAGAAAAAAATTGTTGGCATTATTATGTATTTATCCTCTCCTGAGAACACTTCTCCATTGCTCTGAGAGAGAGGGGAAGGATGAGAGAAACGCCAGTTGGTTGCCTCGTGCACACACCGGACCTGGGGTCAGAAGCGCCCTGACCAGGAATCGAACCCACAACCTCTCGGTTGCAGAGCAATACTCCAAGCAACCAAGCCACACCAGCCAGGGTTTTTAGCTTTAAAACATTTTTTTAATGAAAATTTTCATTCTGTTCTCACTGTCTGAGTTAAAGTTAAAAGAAACAAGAGGTCAGCCCGACCGAGCTGAGAGGAAAGCACAGTCCCACTGGCTGTCCTGCCGGCTGCCCCTGAGGAGCTCCACACGCCGGCTCTGCAGCAGGGCTGGCGGGGGGGCGGGGTCTGCAGGGAGCAAATGGCGCCTTCGGGCAAGAAGCAACAGGGGGATGGGCGGCTCTGCCCTGGGCCTGCTGGGAGTGGGGGTTAACTCCAGCGAATCTTAGGAAAGGGGGCACCGGGCGTGAGGCCTTCCTAGCATGATCTAATTTCAGGTGTCCACAGCGGGTGAGAGCCACGTGTAACCGATTCCAGAGCCCAAACTCTTCGCCCTCTGCCCTTTCCCCTTCCTCCTCTGGCTACAAGGCCTGGCATGCACCCAGACTGGGAAAACTATGTGAACAGCTGGGCGGCGTTCCAGAACCTTCTAGGAGTCGAAACACCGAGCTGTGGCCGTGTGCTCCCGGGGGACACCAGCCCAGGTCATCCTGTGCTAGCCCGTCTGCCCTGGGGGGCCAGGCTCTGCTGGCCGCACGCAGGTGAGAGCAGGCCACTCCCCTCCGTCTCCCACAGCCCAGAGGAACCCACCGAGGGGCGAAGGCTGCCTGTTCCTCATCCAAAACGTACCCACGTGCCCCTCAGAGCTTTCGGCTGGGAAGCCGCACCCCTGGCTACCTGTTCTCTGGATGACAACGCTCCAAGGCTACGTGCTGCTTGCTGCTGACTAGGCGTCTCCTGGGCACCCCCCACCTCGTGGAGGAGTCGGGGTGCCGGCCCCTCCGCAGGCCCTGAGGGCGAGGCCCCCAGGCACGGGCCAGGAGAAGAGAAAAGCGGCTTCTACTCAGCGCCACGGCGAGATGCAAAAGGTCTCAAAGTTCTCTCAAAGAACCCATGTAGATCTGCCAGCAGGATGCCATTTACTTTTATTTTTATTATTATTTTGTTTTTAGAGAGAGGGGAGGAGAGGGAGGAGACAGAGAGAAACATTGATGTGAGACAGAAACATCGACTGGCTCCCTCTCATATGTGTCCTGACTGGGGACCAAACCTGCAACCCAGGCACGTGCCCTGACTGGGAATCGAACTGGCGACCTATTGCTTTGCGGGACGACACCCAACCCTCTGAGTCACACCAGTCAGGGCTGTATTATGCCGTTTAAACTTTTAACACAAAATGCTAGGCAACAGTGGACAACCAGACCATTTTGGCGACCGGTGAAGAACCACAAGGGGGTCCTCATCACATGGGACAGACTTCAAATATCGGGACCCACACAGGGTCCCTGTCAGTAGCCTGCAGGTCATGCCAGCGACCACAGAGGCAGTTTCCGAAACCACCGCCTCCTCCTTGACTGGCACTGTCCCCAGCAGCCTCCCCTCGTCACTTCCATGCAGGGGCCTGATGTCAGCAGTGACTACCCCGACGGAATTGCGACATTCTTAAATCAATCAGACAGGAGGAGGAGGGAGGCTGTATATTTATCCATAAATACTGTGATCAACCGTAGCAGGCGGAGCCACGTTCGGGGAGGAGGTGGCGAAGGTGGGGATGGGGCGAGGGAGTGGGCGGACCCTGCGGAGTGAGGCAGGGCCTCTCCCGAGCCCCGGACCCCACCTCGTCGCGAGTGGACAAAGGAACGGTTGTGTGTGCTGAGTCTCTGACAGCACAGGATCCCGAGGCATAGACTTCTCTTCTCCTGCAGTGAAAGTGGGAGTTCTTCCAAGACCGCTTAAAATAACACACTGTCCAATTATCTCGTGGCACAATAGTGATTATGTGGCGTTCCCAAACACAGCCAATTTGCCCACCTCCAGTGGAATTCAAAATTCTTTCTGCAGTTGGTAAACAGTACTTATGGTGGCCCAGGTCGCCTCAAACCCACAATCCAGGGGCTGTCATAAACACCTGCCTTTGGTCTGCGAGTCTCCAAGCTCTCCAAGGGTTCCTTCAGGACCAGCGATTTTTCTGCCGGTTACTGACAGACATAAAGAGTAGGGCAAAACACGTTGTCTTCGATTCAGCAAATGCTTGCTGAGATCCTACGGGCTGACCTTCTGCACAACTCCAGGGGGCACCCTTCCCACCAAAATGGCGGGCCCTGGCCGTGGGCAAACCTACTAGGGGCCACTGGGGTCAAAGCCCTGGGGTACAGTAGTGAACGAGTCGGTCAGGGCTCTCTGGCCTCGTGGGGCTCAGGTTCCAGTGGGAGGAGAGAGAGAATAACTTTAATTCGTGAGTAAAGCCCAGGGCGATGGTGATCAGCGCCCTGTGGAGAACCGAGCAGGATGGAGTTGGAGTGCGGGGCATTGGAATTCTTACTAGAATGGTCGGGACGGTCTCGCGGAGAAGGTGACATTTAGACAAAGACTCGGAGGAGCTGAAGGACTAACCCACAGACGCTGGAGGGACTGCAGTCCAGGCTGTGGCTGGGCGGGCGTGCGGGCCAGGGGACGGTGGGGGGAGATGCGGTCAGTTGGGAGCTGGGGTAAGGACCCCGCTTCCCTCTGAATGGGACGAGAAGGCCCTCGAGGGTTCGGGACAGAATGGTGATGGAATTGGACACATTCTAGAAGGATTTGAAGGCTGGTCTGCATCGGATCAAAGGTCAGGCAACTCAATAATCTGGGCAAGGGATGCTGGAAGGGGGGGTTCCTTAAAATAAGGGGAGATCACCCTTATTTAGGTGTATTTTGAAGGTAAGGCCACCAGGAGATTAGGGTTTGAATTTTTTAAAAAAAGAGTCAAGGAAAGTAGCCAACATCAGGTAAGGAGGGTGCAGTCCGTCCCTAGAGACACATGGAGGTCAGAGGGCCTCAGGGGAGGGGCTGTCAGACACCCCAGGGGTATTTCATGTGGGATTAGAACCCTATTTATTGTTCACAACACCCGCAGGAATGTGAGAGACGTCAGAGTCCGTACGTAGCACATGAGCATTGTTCTCGTACAGTGGAGTTCCGAGCCCTTGACAGCACGAAGGGTTGGTAGGTTCCCCAAGGTGACCAGTCTCCTGACTGTCACCTGAAAGGAACTTATGGTGCAAAGAGGTCACCTGGGACGACTCTGCGTCTCCGAGAAGCAGGGAGACAGGTAGAGAGAGGCCATTTCCAGCTCCGGGTTGGGAAACATCGCTATTATAAATGTAACACTTAAACTCCTCGGTGCTCGCGGCGAGGCAACTCGCAGAGCTAAGCCTCGTTGCCCCGCCTGAGACCTCTCTGGCCCCCGGCTGGCCCCCTCCCCCAGCGGGACAGCTGCCCCCCCCACCCCGGCTGCGGACTGCGGAGCCCCAGCCCCACTGCGGCTGCTCATCCGAGGCTCAAAGCCCTGGGGTACAGTAGTGAACGAGTCGGTCAGGGCTCTCTGGCCTCGTGGCTGTCTCGTGAAAACCCTGGGGATCAGCTTTTGTGCAGGAAGCAAAGCTGTCGATAAAAGCAGACTCCGTTGCATGCACTCCTCCGACAGGCAGTTTTCCTGAAGTGAAAGCCAAAAGCCGAAGTACTCAGTTCAAAGCCTCGCGGTGGTGCAAGCTCAGCATTCCTGGGCCCCGGTGGCGAGAGAAGAAATGATCTGAAAGCCACCGCGCTTTTATAAATCAAAGCCCGTGAGCAGTGCCCTTCAACCAGGTGCTTCGGCAGGTGGTTGTTTTAGCAAGGATGCGAACTGGGAGAGCGACAGGGTTACGCACTGCTGTCGGTTCATCAACACTTTGTACGGCATTAACTCCTCGGACCCTGGCAGACGCTCTGCGAGGTCGGGAGCTGTCCCTGGCCCTGTTCGCCCACAAAGGAGCCGAGTGGACCGGTCCCACGGGCAACAAAGCCGAGCCCTGAACCTGAGCACTTCCGCTCCGAACCCCCGAGTCTCCCTTTTGCACTGGCTCCGCTCAGGCCTCTTCCAGGGAGAGGGGCTCAGTCTGCCCACCACGTGGGCCAGGGGCGAAGGGGCCAACGGTTCCACCTGGGCCGCACGGCAGGCCCTAGGTAAGATGGAAACGGCTCAGACCCCTGGCCGCCAGGAAGGTGGGGATGTGTCGACCCCGTTCACTTTGTAGGTGAATGTTATTCCAGGAACGGACATCCAGGTGTTAACAGGGAGTGGAGCTCAGCGGAGTGAGACAAGCAGGTGCGTGGAGGTCGGTGAAGGTCTCCCCTCAGACCTGCGGGGTAGCCTCTGTCTCCCACACGGGCCACAGGAGACGGGTGCGTGCGTGTTCCCAGGTGTCTCACAAATTTGTGCCCAGGGCGGGGGCCGGAGAAGCGGGGCAGAGCAGGGGAGGTGTAACGGCCCTTCCACTGCAGACTTTTAGTTATGAGGAATGACATCAGCCATGCAAACAATGTAACCACAAAGACTATTTTCACTTGGTGGGGAAAAAGACAACTGTGGCGTGTGACGGATGTAGCTGAGTCAACGCCGAGGTGGTCCACGGGGGCAGGAAGGCGCCTGGCTCCATTTATCCTGCCCCCACCACTGGACCAGCGAAAGTCACTGTTGGGGGAGACACGCCTATTCATTCTACGGCAAAAGCGTTACGATTACTGATCAAAACATTGAGTTTTTCAGGCTTGCAATCAAAGCGCAAGATATAGTACAGCCAGATTTCCGATGCCTTTACATGACAAAAACACTGGACTAAGTTAAAAGTCAGGGAAAACAACTAAAGTGAAATGAAAGAGCGACGCGGAATTCATATGTCCAGGATTTAAAACACACGCGAGCCTGTGAATCAGCGAAGCGAGCGTGTGGCACGTCTGACAACCTAACGGCAAGAGGATGTCACATTTAGAAAGAAACATAAGGATGGTTCTGGCTGCTGGTTCAAAGACAAGGGCACGGCTCTTTCGGTAAAGGGACTGGAACAGGGTTCGTGGCCAAGGAGAAGAAGAAACGGACGGAAGCTCACCCACCGAGTGGAAGCTCGTCCAGGACAGATGACAGACAGTGGGGAGCGGGGTGGAGGGGCGCAGGGAGGAGCCAGTTCCGGGAAGTCCTGGCGTTCTCCCTCTTACTGGTGCACAGCGCGCACAGAGCACCTCGCCTGGGCACAGCTCTGAGTGCTTTACTTTTATTCTCTCCCAAGGCGCCCCAAACGCTCTGGGACAGTAGGGGTAACGCTGTTCCCCAGAGAGGTGGCGTGACTTTGCCAAAGTCACCCTGCTCTTCCCTGTGAAGCGGAGGGTAAACTCTCATGCTCTGGCCCGTGACTTAGGCGACAAATCCTTCTCCATGAGAGAACGAGAAGACAGACGCTAACGCTCACCTGTGCCCAGGCCGGGCCACACTTTCTGCAACAGAACTTTCAATGCAAAGTACTGACGTCGATCTGACTTGATGAAGTTCATATGAAAACTATATTTGAACATTACTTACACATGCCAATTACATTCAGTCACTCTCCTCCTTGGCTGCTTATAAAAAAGATGAACACTTAGCACATTTTATCTCTGTTTTGCATTAATCTACCCTAGATTCATTGTTTGTTAGCTCTGTAATCTTGGACAATCTGTTTACTCTAAGCCCCAGGCCCCTCATTTGCAAACAGGGTAATGACTTTACAAAGCTTTACAAGGATGATGAGTATTGTGTTTGATGAAGAAAGAATACTCGATAAATTCCAGGTATTGTTACCAGCACACCACGTGACAACCTCTAACGTCCGGTATGGAATTGAATGTTTCTTCTTTATCATTCACCCAAAATTCTCTTGCAGACAATCTGTTAAGTTCACAGCACACATAGAGCTACTAAATGTTTTCTTAATAAATTACAACCGCTACACAAGCTCATGTCCAGGTGAGACAGTTTCTTGGCCATGACACATGTCCTGTCTGATGCTTTGCTTTCCTAAGGAACGTGCCTGCAGTGGTCGTTGTGAGAACAAAAACCCCACAATTCTGCCACTGGAAATACCCCCCCTTCCTGGACAGCCCTTGTCATACAAGTGACTGCGATGTTCCCGTGTGCTTGAGTCAGGAGATGAGCTCAGCGTGTACCCGGGACAGGCCTCTCTCTGGGTAGGACACACAGACCCAGTGTGCACCCCACGAGCTTCCAGGAAAGGGCTGCACACACATCCCCGCTCCCTGTGCCATTGCGTGTGACAAGGACTGCACCGTCTGCACTGGAACAGTGGGTGTGAAATGAGGGGCAACTCCCAGGCAGACGACCTGACGACCTTCAGGCCACGTGGCAGGGGGAGCAGACCACAAGGGTACTTATGGACTGAGGGGTGCGCTCGTGCTCCGCCTGGGAGGGAACCTGCTTTGGAACTCATCACAGACCCTTCAAAAGGCTCTGGAATTCCCAGAGCCACACAGCCACTATTTCCAGAGTAAATTCCTCAGGGTAAGAAAAGCACAGTAAACAAAACCAGTAAAACATCTTGCTAACGTGTTATAGATACCAACGTAGAATGTGCCCATACATTCTCAGAAACAGGGGCCGTGGGAAACAGCCACAGTGGCACTTGAAGGACAGCAAAGTGTGATTTTCGGAGAACTCAGGCTGGAGCAGGAAGCCAGCTGTCGGGAGGCACGAGAGGGTCGGGCGCCTGGGCCCCGCCCCCATGAGACACAGCGTGAGGCCGGTGGGAGCACGTGGAGGAAAACGCCACCGAAACAGCAGCTTCCCATCAAACGGTCAGAGAGGAACGGAAATTCAGGGGTGTGTGCGTTACAGATACAAGGCTTACAGGGGAAAAGCTCACAGCGATCAAAGGAATTCATAGCAACTTCACTTTCTGGGTCTAAAGTTAACTTGACTGACTATGAACAATGAACATTGACTATCAGCAGGAAAGTCGATGTTTAAACAGCCCGCCTCACTTCCACCCCCTCCGCAGCGTCCTCGGAGCTGTCCTGGATCAGGAGTGGAGGCGGGCGCACGGCCAGCTGTCCAGACTGGCCGGCAATTCCGGACCCCAGGTTTCCTACCACGTTCCTTCAGCCTCATCGGGGGCCACTTCAGCCCTGGTGGGAACACCTGCTCCCCGAGGTCCTGCCTCTGTGGCCTGTCACCGCCGTCACCCACGGCCGCCCACTCTGCCCAGAGCTCTTCCTTGCTGACTCCGGACACTGCGCACCCCACGGCCCAGGTCTGAGTTCAGTTCAGCACTCTGCACCTCACCGACTCCGGCCTGCGGGGGGTGGGAAGGGCCGGCCCACGATGCGGCCACTCCTGCTTCTCTGCCGTGTGAGGCCAGCTCAGGGAAAGGACCCGGCCTGTCCTGCTGGCCAGCGCTTGCTCTTTCCTGCCCGCTGACACCCCCAAAGGGCCTCGCCCTGGGGTCAGACAGGGACTGACCTTTCCCTCCCTCTCGTGCGGTGGGGGAGCTCACGAACCAGCTGGTGGTCGAGCCCAGGCTTTAGGGAGCAAGGCCTCGGAAGGCCCAACTCTGCAGCCTGCCAGAAAGCTCTGCCCTGGGGGCAGAGGCAGGGGCCCCGCCAGTTAGTTAACCTCGGTTAACGTCCTTGGTTCCTGACTGCCACTGTCCTGTGTTTACACGACTCATGTCCTGACAAGGCCAGGGCGGGACTCAGGAATGCCTGGTGTCCCCGGACTTGACCTCACCCGCACGGAATCTCACCATAAACTGCTAATGCACTGGCCTTTGCGCAAAGCTCTGCACGCTAGAGGGAACCCCCGAGAGAGAAAGGGGATGGGGTGCCTCTCACTCTTCCCAGGCCTCTGCCTGCTGGCTTCCTGTCACCTCGTTGTCCCTTTTGGTCTCACCCAACTTCCCATGTGCAATGTGGCTTGCGTTTCCTTGCCATCCTTGACAGCCTTACTGTCTCCGATGGACGGCGATTCTTTCTCTTAGAGGGAGCCTGTCCCAGGAAAACTGCTCCTTACTAAGAATAACCTCAAGCTTAATGGCAGGCTGTCCTCAGCAAGGCCGCACTCAGCAAGTAAGCCATCAGAATGCGTCGGAAGGCCTCGCCCAGCCCCTGCATCTGCCACTCCACTGGAGCGCACTTGGTCGGGTTCCTTGGGTGAATATTGGCTAATGGGACTTCCGCCCCTGCTCCATGCCAGCTCTCCCTCTGGGTCCGGTGTGGAGGACACACGAGTGAACAAGACAACGTCCCTGTGCCCAGAGGCCGGGAAGAAGACAGATAAGGAGCAGCTACAGAAGTACAGACTGCTGCCGATAGTGGTGACTGCTCTACAGAAGCTCCGTGGGCATGAAGCGCGGCAGAGTGACGAGGAGGGGTGGTGAGTGCTCATTCGCACGGACGGGAGACCCCGGCGCCCAGACAAAGATGCGAACCCGCCAGCCGAGGGGAGACCTTGGGCGGACCGTTCCTTCCAGGACAGAAGCACCTGCAGAAGCTTCGCGCAGGAATGACCTCGGTGTGCTGGGGACGAGAGCCAGAATTCTGGGAGCTCCGTGAACAGGGGTGAAGGGGTCAAACAGGAGACAGGAGTGGCCGATGGAGACCGGCCCGCAGAGTGTCCTTTAAGGAATGTGAGCTCATTCTAATTGCTGTGGACAGCCGCCGAGGGGTTTAATCTAGGGAGCGGCAACACTGAATCACGTTCTAAAGGTTCCCTCTGGCTACAGCGGGGAGAGCAAAGAGGGGTTAGAAGGGCGGCAGGAGGTGGCTGAGAAGCTGCCATCGTGGTACCTGCAAGGCTCGCGGTGAGAGACGCGCTGCTATCCCACCTGTGTTGGTGGTCGGGTCAACAGGACTGGCTGGTGGATGGAATGCGGGAGAGGGGAGAGGAAGGGGGAAGTCGAGGGTCTTGGGCCTCACCAGCTGGTGCGGAAAATCGGGTATTTGTTCTTTCTCGGTGAAGGTGGACATGGGCACGTGGTGGGCACTGAAGTGGAGATGCCTGGTGTCGGCCTCTGCCGTTCAGGGAAGAGGCCGGGGTGGCTATGGACACCTGGGGTCATTAGCAAGTCTGCCTGCTGGGTTCCAAGGTCACACTCCGCGCTTTGCAGCCTCCTTAGGGTTTACGGTTCTCACAGGAGACTAGATACTTGTTAGAGATTCTCTTTCTCTAATAGCCCAAATGACAGAGATGGCTGCTTTTTGGGTTTCCACCCAAACTGCTCAGTGCTCTTGTTCTTCGGGAAGACTGACAAACTTCGTGCATACACACACCGCTTCCCGAGTCTCGGGAGCCCCACTGCCCTCTCCAAGGGTAATAACGCCCCTTTGTGCCCCCACCACAGCCAGGCTTGCTCCAAAATGGGAATAATCTGTACTCTGTTTCTCTGAATTTATTTTTAGAACATCAAACATAAGTTCACACAGGGAAAAGCAGGTTATAAATCACAGCTCTTATTTGATAAGCACACTTAATCACTGCAAAGAGCTGTAGAGGACCTGGGACTTGAAGCTCCAGGTGAGTCTGGAAACGCCCCAGCCGCAGGGGGTGAGGCTGCACTGGCGGGATCCTGTCCACCAGGGGGCACCCACTCTGGCAGAAGAGGACCTACAGCCCTTCTGCCCAATGACACCTTGCAGAGCCATCTGGTTTATTGTCATATTCATGCGAAACAACCAGCAATGGGAGCGTATATTTCCACATCCCCGAAGCCGGCTGTGTATGGGGTAAGGCAAAAGGAGGCTTGTGGCTTTTCATATGTAAAATAATACAACTAATAAATAATAATGCAAGAATAAGCTGTTTTGCATAGGCACAACGATACACCTACTTTTGCCCAGCCCGTATAAACGTAACCATGGTTTATAATGTGGCCAGTACTCAGCATTGAAAAACTTAGGGCACTTTTGGGGAAAAAATGAAAGATGTTGAATGCACTGGAGAAAGGTACTTTTGTAATGTTTGCATACGTGTTTGGGAGGACCCTCACCGTAGGAGGCAGGGAAGCTGACTTAGAATGAGGCCAGCAGACAAAGTCTTGCAGAAGGAGAAAATTTAAAGAGCAATTCTATCATCTAGAAATGGCCCAGTGGCACCATCGGCTGGCTGAACATTTATGAAGCTCAGTAGTCACCAGTTCACAGAGAAGGAAATAGGGACAAATCTGTCATCTATTAAATGGTCAGAACCGGTATGACGAAATTTGCTGTGGAATATTTAGAGAAACTTTTCCATTCAGGTTTTTAGAAACGAGGACTCTGCCATCCCGAGAATGATCGATCTGAGTAATCAGCTCTCAAAGAAAAATCCTTCGCTTAAAAATGTGTGGCTTACGCATCAATAACATATCCATGCTCCAGTTTCAACAAGTGACTGCCATCAAATATTAAACAGACTTAGTGTTTTCATTGCAACGACAGGGAAGAGAACACCCTTACCAGTTGCCTGTTGGGCTCGTAAACTGCTGCACGGTGTAACCGAACTGTTCGCTCGAAGGACCGGAAAACACCTTCGCTTCCAGGAGACCGACGTTGTAGGCTGTGCAACAACTCAAAATGCCTGGGAAGAAAAATAAAAACACAGCCCATATTTACAATGTGCGAATATACATTTTAAATATAATTCTTAATGTCCACTTTGAAAGCAACACATTTGACACAGTTCTTCTCCTTATCAGTTTACCAAGACACAGTCACTACTGCTTCTGGGCACTTATTTGGGGCCGGGCACCACGCTTTGTCCTTGGCAGGCGTGACTCATGATCTTGTCACCCTCAGGAACAGCCCTAAGACAGGGCTGCTAATATCTTAACTGCTTCCCAGAGAAGCCTGAGGTCCCTGGAGTAAGCATGACTCACGGGCGGAGAGTGACAGGGGCGAGAATAGGATTTGAACACAGGGCTGTCTGGTTTTCAAGAACTTGAACTTTTCAACCCCATCATCACATCTAGGGGTTTTGCAGTGACTTCAGTCCTATTGGTCCTTTCTGACCAATAGGAGAAGGCGCTGAGCCACCCGAGGGCAGGGTCTGCAGGCTACTTCTACTTCTGCTGAACCTCTCGAAGACGGTGGCATGGCGGCTACGAAATGTCCTTCAGAGGAGGGAGTGGAGTCCCCGTGCAGGGACAGCCGTGCGACTTCCCCGCAGCAGAGACCACTGTTCGGGTGAAAGAGCAGGGAGAGCGGATGCTGCTCTTGGGCGCCCGTGGGAACTGTCGGAGGTGGCTGTGCTTTCTGAACTCTGCAGACACGATCATTCCCAACAACAAAGACCAAGAAGGGTGCAGCCTTGATAGACGTTTTTTGGAGGAAAAAAAAACTGTTTCTATGGAAAGAGAATCGGGGAGACAGTCAAGTAATTCCAGCTCCCTCTGCACCAAGACCATTAATGCCGGCTGCCCTCCACCCTGTCCTTCATCAAGAGGAAGAAGGGTGCCTGGATCTTGATGTTCTATTGAGCAGGACTCTGCTTCCTGCCAGTGAGGTCATTGTTTAGTTTTGCAGACACCCAAGGCAGAGTGAACTCCTTAAAACCGACATCCAAGTCCCATCCGTACGTGTTTTCACAAGGGAGCTGCCGCTGTCTGGGCAGCCCCGAGACTGCGCGCTGCGCCCGAAGCCTGTGGTCGGGCACAGAGAGCACGGAGGGCAGGGCCGCCCCCCGCTGTGCCGGCGCTCCCGGAGCTGATGCCGTCCAGGGCTCCAAAGGAGCAACGCGGTCACCGACGCCACTGAGGATGGTTTGGGAACGGAGAGTTCCCTGTCTAGGTGCCCAAATCATTCATTCTACCCTGGATCTGTTCCTTCCAGAGAGCACAGCCCATTCATTTTTAGAAGCTCCCAGGAAGAGAACAAATGACACTTTTGAAATACTTGGTAGCAAAATCCACACAGGTCTACATCTGCAAATACCTCCTGCTGTTCTGACGTACCACTGCTCACTGCTAGATTTTTGAGAGACAGAGAGAGAGAGAGAGATTGACTGGCTATTTCTCTTATTGATGCATTTATTGGTTGCTTCTTGTATACACCGTGACTGGAGATTGAACCCACAGCTTTGGTGTATCAGGATGATGCTCTAACCCACTGAACTACCAACCCAGAGTGATCATTTTTACGTTTGAGGAAATAAAATGCAAAAAATAAAACAAGCAAATACAGTAGCAAATTAAGCAAAGAACTAGACCAAACATTCAGAAAGTGGGTATTTCCAACAAGCAGTTTGACATCCCCCCATTTTGCCGACTGGAAAGTGCTGTTGAAATGTGTTACCGGTCACCTAGCACACCAGCAAAGTTTGGGGAGACGGTGCCGAACCCCTCCCCCACTTAATAATGTCTAGTGCTGGAAGACCACGTGACTGTGTGTATGATGACGTTATCCCCCGTTAATTAGACCCTGGTAGACCCAGTAGTGACATGAAATCATGATGGAGTTCATTGTATCGTCTGGCGGTTAAATTTTGATGTATGTATGCATACAGTGTGTGTGTATATTTGTGTTTATATATATATATGCACTTGTGTGTGTGTGTATGTATATAACCTAATACATATATAACATAATATAAACTCTGAGGCCTGATCGATGACTGAGCAGCTCGGGGTCACCTCTTTAAGGGCGTGGAGCGCATGTCTCCTGCGCCCGGTGGGAACTGGGCCTCAGAAGCTGCAGGGGCATTGGTAGGAGCGGGGATGCAGGACAGTGAGCTGGACGCCACAGGGGCAGCAGGATGGATCAGCAGTCACCGGGACTCAGGGGGCAGCAAAGGCCCCCAGGAGAGGCGTGCCCGAGGGTCCAGCAGAAACACTCGCAGCCAGGTCAGGGATTGGAGAGGCCGGATGACCTGTTCCAGAGCAGAAACTTCTCCCGATCCGCGGTTCTGCGGACCGAGAAGACGAGCCCTCTGCTGCTAGCACCCCACGCTGGGGCAGGCGTGTGGCCGACGTTTCCACTTCAAAAGGAGGCCTCAGAAGGAATAAGGGCTCTCTGGGACCCAGAGTTTAACCTAGCAGGTCAAATGCCTTCAGGGGTCAAGGCCTGACCATAGTCCCCGGTGACTCAAGGCTCTGACCGCTGAGGCCGCATAGCTCTGCTGACCTCTGCTGTCTGACCCTTCAGTTTGAGGTGGCCGCTCTTCTGCGGAGACCACAATCCTGGAAACCCAGCGGGTCTGCTGGGTGTGTGGTGGGGTCCGTGCCACTAGACTGGAGAGGTCTCCCCCGGCCTCCCCTGGACATGATGCCACGTCCCCTGCCAGCCTCGCTGAGACGGGGCCACGCACACCAGGAACCCCACGCCCAGGCTGTGTGGCGAAACGCCGTCCACCCACACCTGGCCTCTGCAGAGCACAGCTGCCCAACGGCGAGTCTTGTTATACGCGCTTTGAGACTTGTTTTGTAATTTGGATAGGCTGACGTTTTCTCCAGTCATTAACTACTGTCTTTTCTCTCTTTCCTCCTGCATTTTGCTACATTCCACAAGGAAAAAGCAGGCCGCACGTGGACATTTTGCTTGGAAATCCCCTCCACTAACTACCTAAGGTCACTGGTTGAAAGCTCCCCTTCTCATGCATCTGGAGGACACAGTGAGGCCACACGTTCTGCCATGATGCAGCGAGGACCCTTCTCCTCCAGTTTCCGACAACACGGTCCGCACTCAGCTCTGAGCCTCCCCAGCGCCAGCTTCAGCATTCACGTGTCTCCCGACAGTGTCCACAGGAGATCTCCAAAGACCTTCTCTTCAAAGAGGCAACATTCACAGATTTGGGGGGCCAGGACACAGAACCATCTTTCGTGGGGAGCGCCATTCAATCCCAAACTCCTCAGGAGTGTGTCTGCAGCCTGAGACCGCTGGGGACGACAGCCCCGCCCTCCAGGACAAAGAGCGGGCTGGCCGGCTTCTTGCAGGGGCAGAAATAGCAGGCTCCCCAAGCTCAGTGTCCCTCTCCTGCAATGCACCCGTATCCACGTAGACCCCTGCACGCAGCCCCCTCTCGGGGCACAAAGGGAGTGGACAGGCCATGCCCGAGCTCATGCGGACCGCTGGGGTCTGAGTAGTAAAGCCCTTTGTCGCTGCCTCAGGGGCCTCGTGTCTGCCCACATCCACGAAGCGGTGACAGACTTGTGCGTGAGCTCGTGCACAGGGGACACCAAAGGCCGGCCTGATGGTGGAGAGCAAAACACTCTGCAGTCTGCACACTGGGGACTAGGTTACAGTGAACGTGGACACTTCCTGGGAGCCTGGAGAAATCTCGGGAGGGCATTATATTTTCCTACAAGGTGGCATAGGGACTTGAACAAACCTCATTTTAATTTTAAGAAGCAGAGAGACTGCAGCTGACATCTAGGTGATAATCTGCTGCTCGAGGATTTGTTGCCACTATTTTTTTCACAGCACCTGCAGGTGCCATTCCCTTGACAATCCCCATGTTCATATCATCCCCTCCATGCCCAGAAACGAACCCATTTACACGTGATAATTTATACATTATCATGTCGAAGGGGGTGTTATGGATGGATTGCATCCCTCCCAGATGCATGCGTTGAAACCCTGACTCCTAATGTGACTCTGTTTGAAGACAGGACTTTTAAGGAGGTTAAAAGAGGTCATCAGGTGGGCCCTAACCTGCAAGCACAGGTGTCCGCCCACGTGAGCACAGTAAGAGGTCACAGCCTACAGGCCGGGAAGAGAGGCCTCACCAGGAGCCCTCCCGATGGCCCTTTTGCGGAGCTGTCGTTTCCAGGGCTGTGAGAAACGAATTTCAGTGGTTAAAGCCGCAGTGCGGTGCGTGGTGTCCTGCAGGCAGCTCCAGCAGAACAACAGGGAGCAATCAGATCATAGCAGAAAATGTCAACGTACCGTTCTGGGTTTCAGAGAGAATTCTGCGGGTATGAAGAATACAGGAGAGCAATATGCTAATGCCTGTCGCGTTACAAAAGGCGTATATTTTGTGTGGAATGGTTTTTTTTTGTGACAAAGCACGTGCATCCAGGCTAGAGGGCCGGGGCACGGGGGCAAGTGATTTGAGGCCCCGCCCCTCTGCTGCCTTGCAGGCAATGACCAGTGACCGTCTGCAGAAGGCCGCTGCAGTCGCTTCTTCAGCGCATCTGCTACAACGCAGCGCTTCGTAACTACTCAGCAGGTTCCTTTTTTATCAGGACGCTGGAGGGGGAGCAGCTCCCCGGCAGACCCGCGGTGTCCCCAAGGCCCAGAGGACTGGGAGGCCCGGCAGGGGCCGCAGCTCCTCCTTCATTGCTTCCTTCCCCAGCTCCGCCCCCGGAGCAGAAAGCAGCCTGTGGGCGGGGCCTAGTGAGGCAGGGCTGCTAAGTGACTTGCTGAGTAATAGCAAGACCGGCCTCACATGCCCGAGACCCGGTGTGAAACCACAGTGGACTGCAGTCAGCGTGTCCTCTGTGACAGCTCTGCGCACAGGACACTTCTCTGTGGGCTTTCAGTCGCCGACCCCGCTGCAATCAAAGCCTGGAACAGTCTCCACCCAGTGCCTGGCAAACAGGGAGCACTTCGTGAAAACCCTTCGTTCTGTCTCTCACTCCTAGTCGTTGTTACGGAGGCTGGCGTGCTTCTTGAGAAACAGTAAAGGGCACAGCACCCTGAGCTCCAACATGGCAAGCGTAACCGGAGTCCATTTCCACGCAGTTCCCGAGCCCCGAGCCTGGAGAGAGGGGCCTGGGGCTGCCCTGGGCCGCGCCTGCACAGAGCACGCTGCCAGAGGCAGGAGAACATTATCAGCCCACAGACCCCCCAGGAAGCCACAGCGGCAGGAAGCTGGGTCACTCCGAACCCGACTTGGAAACTAAGAAAATAGCCTTGAAACTCGACAGCGCAGCTAATCGTTACCCAGAGTGTGCAGGGCAACGGAAACCAGTCACAGGCCGCCTCCCATCGCGGGGACCCACAGAGCCACAGGAACTCCGGTCCGAGAGCATCGTCTCTGCGGGAAGGACCACCCTGCCGGCCTCCTGCGGAAAGCCGCCCCTCCGCTCAGAAAAACAGAAAGGCCGCTGGCCTCGAAATAACAGGCTGCTGGGAATGTTCCCCCAGTGGGCCCAGACCTGAGCTCCGCCTGGCCGGCTTAGGGCTCCGGCTCTGTACAGAGCAGGGCAGGCACAACCCACAGCACAGACGGGCCTCGCGACTGCCCCCTGCAGGAGCGCAGTGGGGTGGCCTTCCCCTTGCTTTCGCTGAAAAGGAAAACACCGTTTTCCTTTAAGTCTTTGTGTTGAGTGTCAGGAAGGACCAAGGCACCACCCCTCTCCTCCACCGGTGACGGGCGTGAGGGACAGAAAACGGAGCTCCGAGGGCCGCCCTGAACCCCCAGGTACCCTGTGTCTCACACTCTCCTCCCACCACATGACGGGCACCTGGAGGCCCCTTGGAAATGAATGATGATAAAACGAATGAGTGCCCAGTTCTTGGATTGAAAAAAAATCACATGGCATGTGCACTCCCTGCGAGCAGCCCACGGGACAGAGGGGACGAGGCCACTTCGGTCAGAGAGCGTGGGAGAAGTGCCCAAGGGGGCAGCCTGCAAGGATGCAGACAGGGCGCGGGCGCAGCCCTGGCCTCGCGTCATTTCGGAAGCCAGTGGCTGCGAAAACGAGGCGTGCGCTCCAGATGATCTCCTGAGGGTTCCCCTAGGCCCAAATTCTAAAGCATCCGAACTTACAAAGAGTTTTCACGACACAGGCATTTTCAAATGGTAACAGAACGTGTACCCGGATGAACAGGAAGAAGGAGACTTAAAATAAATATGAAGCACCACTTTACAACCACCAAACTGTTAAAAGGGCATAAAAGCTACAAAAAGTAAATTAAAATCTAATGTTGGAGAAATTGGTAAATCCATATATTACTGATGACTGCACCGTTCAATATGCTCCAGGAACTAAAAAGTCCCCATTCTCTTTGACCCAGTAATGCCTCTGCTGGAACTCACCCAAAAGGAAAAGAAAAGAAAAGAAAAGGCTTCTTGTACAGTGATATTTATAGCCGCCTTATTTACAGTAGGGGGACAAGACCCAGAGGAAGCGCCCGGATGTCCAAGGCTGGCACAGTAGCGCCCACAGCAGCAGGATGCGGGGAGGTAAAGTCCCCGAGGGAACGCACACAACAGACAGCAAGTGGGAAGCAGCAGACCAGCTCTCTTCGTGTAAACGGCGAATCTGTCTGTGAAAATGACACTCACACATCGGCACACCAACGGAAAGAGATACAGACATTCCGTTATGACGACTGTTCCGCCTGTGTCATGTTTGTCTATAAAATATTAAAATACTCTGCTTTGTAAAGAAAAGTTTCTATAAACCGAAATTATTAATCCAGTTTAGCGTTTTTGTGGGGTAGAATTCAACTTTGAATTCTAAGTGATTTTGATGTTAACGTATTTTTTTGCCCTTGTTTTCTGGGCCCTTGCTGTAAACACTAGGTCCCGGGAAGAGCAGGTGAGTGCAGAGAGTTATTCGGCGGGACAGCGAAGCTACGGGTGAATTTCGGTGCTACTTTCTGAGGACAGGAAAGGGTTCGGGGCGGGAAAGGGGGACCACGTCCTCACTGTCCTACACCTCCATTCCCCTCGTCAGCCGTCCATGGAGTCCCCACAGTTACACATTCCAAGGCGAAGGAGAAACTTTTCAAAGGCAAACAAACCCTGTCAAGTGAAAAGAAATCAACTAGAAGAACCTTCTAGCAAATTCAGGTAAAGCTGCCAATGGTGTCCGCACTCAGCCCCGGGGAGGAAGTGGGGCCAACTGCAGCTTGGCGTTCGTTCCCAGAGCGTGCCCGTCAGCGGTGGCCCGGGAGCGGTCACTCCTGTCCCTGGCAGTCGCCATTCAGTCAACAAAGTGCCACGTAGCACAAGTGAGTCTGCCGTCGGGAGGAGGTGGAGCCCAGGACACAGGCGGCTGACACCGAAGGGGACAAGAGCCACAGGAGGGTCCAAATGAGCAGGAGACCAGGGTGACGACAGAGCAGGAGGCGGGGGCCAACGGTGTTCCAGGGAGAACTCGGGCCAAGGGGAGGGACCGCGGCGCTCGGCCCTGAAAGGGGGTTAGGGCCGTATCGCTCTTGAACCGTTAACAAAACAACAAGGATAAAACGACACCAATATATTAAGGTCTGACTATTTGGGGCAACAATGAAATACCGAAATCATAAAGGGACTTTTAACTGCTGCGTGCTGTGGTCTGAATGTCGGCGTCTGCCCAGACTTCCTACGTGTAAGTGCTCGCCCCACAGGTGGCGGTATTAGGAAGTGGGGCCCGTGGGAGGGGCTGAGGCTTTGCCCTCGTGGAAGGGATTATTAGCGCCTTATACACGAGGGTCCCGCAGCCCCTTCCGCCCCGTGAGGACAGAGAAAAGGGGTGCCGATGACCGTGACCCGGGAAGAGGGCTCTCACCGGAAGACGACCACACAAGCAGCCCGACCTTGGACTTCCCAGCACCCAGAGCTGTGAGAAGTCAACTTCTGAGTTTATAAGCCACCCAGTTACAGTAAAGTGTTACAACAGTCCAAATGGACGAAAACACTACAACCTCTGCACGGATTACTTATGTAATCGCCTTTCTATTCAGGCTGTGGGTTCCAGTTTTGCACAGACAGGAAACCCACAAAGATCACATACAAGGCTCCCAATTTCCAGGGCTGAGTTTTAACATCGTCCCCCCTAGGGGACAGCATTAATAAAGACCCAGAACACTGTGTCCATTACTCTGAAATCCTGTGCACTAGCACTCGGAATACGGTTCTGAAGAGGTTGTTCGATCCAGCAGGTTCAGCGTCCTAACAGTATTCTAACGAGTGTTCAGGAAACTATGTGGACACGGACCTGAGGGGACCCTAAACGACTGGGGACAGAGTGATCGGAATGAGCAGCCCAGCAGCCAGCCAGCGTCAGCCTGCTTTCCCACATGGTATCCATGGAAATGGGGTTGCGCCTGCACAGGGACAGACAAGGCCACGGTCAAATGAATCGGGGGACGGCAGCTGCCCACGCCCAGGCACCCGCGGGCGCAGTCACTCTGCTCTTCGAAGCAGGACTCGGAGCGACCTCCCACGCAGACAGCACAGCACCCACCCCTCTGCTCTCTCCGCTGCCCGGTGCCTACGCCAACCGCGTCTTCACAGGGGCAGCCCGCCGGAGACCCGGGCTCACGTGCGGCTTCTGCAGGGAGAGCTGTCTGGAGTCGGCCACGGCACAGGCATTTCCACGGGCAAATCCCCACGGTTTCCACGAGCTGTGGGGACCGGGACAGACGACTCTCTCACAGGAAGAAAAGCACGTCTGAAGCTGACTCACATCACAGCCCCAGCATTCCACGGGCCTGAAAACATGAGCGGACGATGCAGCCCCAGTCCGTGCTGGTTAGTGCACGCCATGCACACTCGAGAGTCAGCGGGCGTGGAGTGCACCCAGCACTCGAGGAAAGCACTTGGAGCTTCAGCCAAATGACGGAGAGGTGTTCATGTCTTTTCTAATTTATACGACCGATGAAAGTGGTTGAAAACGGTTCAGAACCCCACAGAGTCACACAGCTTCACTCTTCTACGAATGGAAACTTCTGAAGCCCACACTAATTCTCTGGGCCGTGTGGGACTACGATTTCTAAACAGATCATCCCGAGGATCTTTACTATTCCAGACAGACGTGAGGAATCAAAAGTGAACTGGAGAAACGTAAGTGCACAGCTCTAGAACTTTGTCTGTCTTGGGGAAATCTGATTAAAGCTGACATCAACTGACCGCCAAAACCGAAATGCTGGTCCAGGTTACCCGCCCCCACGACAGCACCAAACTTGTTCATCACAGCCGCTTCGGGGTGGCAGGTGCATTCGGAAACACAGCTGCGTGCAGCGCCTCCGCCCCAACCGGGCGCACCCTGGAGAGCGGCAGGTGCCTGGCCCACGCTCCCTGCACTGTCCCCCTTCCCGGGCCCGGGCCAGGCCCGCCCTCCTGCCATCCCTGCTGTCCTCTCTGTTTCACAGCCTGGCCCTCCTCTGCCTCCCATCAGAGGCTCCGCTGAGGCTTCTCATTGGTTGCTGGAGCTGGTGCTGCAGGTCGCCCAGCACTCCTCCTGGCCGCCCCCACCCTGTCCCTGCCGGTTCGGGGCCCCACTGTGCACACAGGCCTCAGCGGAATTACCAAACCTTACAAGTGTGTCGTATTGGACCGTAATTGATAGAATAAAGAAAATCTCATTATGGTCGTTCGTATGCACATCTCTCCCGTGTGTGTCTGTCCCAGACAGAGGCTCCCATCTTGTCCCTCCAGCCACTCTCGTCCTTTGCCCCCAACTGCGCTGACCCACGACATTTCCTGCCCTGCCCTTCCCCCGCAGCCCGCTGCCCTCTGGGTTCCATGTTGTCACTCCTCGTCACGGCGGCCACACGGCTGGATGTGTGTGAGGAAGTCGAGCCCACTGACCACGCTCCCTTCTCACACTAGTGCCCCGCTTCCCAGTCTCCTTCCAGCTGCACTGGCTGCTCCTTCTCTTGGGGTCGCCTCTCCCCCAGCCACCCTCGGGGCTCCTTCCAGCTCCGGTCAAGGCGTCCTCCAGTCTCTCTGCGCCCGACTCACCAACGCCATGTCTTCTCCTCTCTAGACGCCTAAACCTCTACCCCTGCCTCTGCCTCGCCCTCTCCCTGCATACACGTCACCATCCACTAACCACGCGTTCACACCTGGAGGTCTGCCATGAACTTGTCAGTCCTCTTCCCCGCCCAACCCACCTCCTTCAGCACCACCCGACTCGGTAAATGGCGCCCACTTCCGACACTGCGGCTTCAGTCCTCCCCCACGGCAAATCAACCACCAAATCCTGGCCATTCTTCCCTAACATCTTTTGAGTCCATCCCCTGCTGTCCCTCCCCGTGGCCATAATCTGCACGTTGATCGTCATCACCCCTCAGTGGGTGCACTCAACCAAAACTAAAACGAGAACCCACTCTTCTCAGTGGCCTTGGTGCCTTCAGTGTGGCCTCTCCATGCTACCTACCACCCTCCCTGCAGCCAGTGGGACCTGCCTGAGGAGCCGATCTGATCGTGTCCCTCCAGGACCTTGCCACCGTCCTCAGGATAAAGCCAGGCTCCTTAGCATGACGGTTCACAGGCCCGTCGAGGTGGCACCTGCTCACCTCTCGGCCTTCACCCTCCGCGAACACCTTGAGCCGTGTGTCCTGGGCAGAAGGACCTTCTCCTTCCCTAGACAAGCGTCCAAAACCCCTGGCCGAGGGACTGGGACACGTGCGTCCGGCTCGTGGTCACGGGGCTCTGTATCTGATAGCACCACGCCGTCACCGCCAGCCCTGGTCCAAGGGGGCGCCGGACCCTGTGACCCCTGGGGTCCTCACAGCAGATGGGAAGTGTAATGATTCCTTCTCGACCCCGTGAAGGCTTCTCTGGACGCGTCACACTCGAATGCGTCCCAGTGATTTTCTCCATCCTCCGAACTCTTGAACCACCTCGTGTGAGGTGACCCTGTGGCATCTATTGTGATATGGAAACTCTTCATATATTTCTATGTTACAGGCATAAACAATGCAACATAATAAAAAACAACCTAAGATTTAAATTAGATGGAAGTTTTTTTAAGACACCAAGAGAGAAGATGGCTGTAAATTTCAAGAATTCCGAAACTGGAAAAACGGCCAAAGACCCGCGTTCGTTCTGTCTTCCCCCGAGGACGGTGTACTGGTTTTATCCTCAGGCCAGCTGCCACCACGGCTGCAGGGTGACTGTAGCTGTTCCGAGCTTCGTGTCTGGATCCGACAATATGTTTCTTAAAAGCGCCTCTCTCAGAAACGGAAAAGTTTTCCCCAAAGTCCGGGAGCAGATGCCCCTCCACGTCTCATCGGCCCAAACCGCATCACGTGCCTGAATCAGACCCTGTGAGAGGCTCGGGACCACCAGGACTGCCTCGTCCAATCACTGGGCAGGGGCCCTGATCGCCCAGCCGAGGGGGCGGGGTTAACCCAACAACTGGACTCTACTGGAAAGGAGGTCGGCTGGATGCAGCGCAGGTCAGGACCCCATTGGGGCTGAGACGATGACCCTCCCTCGCGTCTGCACTTCTTCTCCCGCGTACGAAGCCTCTCCCACCGGGTTCCAAGTCGCCTTCGGTTCCACCCTGGGCGAGCACGCTGCCCGACGGAAAGCAGTCACTGCATAAAAATCGGCTCGGGCCGGGTGCTGCAATTCACCGCAGCCAGGTCGACAGAGCAGCTGCGGACCATCTGCGGAACTCCCTTCCGCTCGCAGCACCTAGAGTCGTCTGGGCTTCCTGGCGTCAAGATTCTTCTCTCCGGAGAGCTGCTCTTCTGTGCCTTTTCCTCGGTAAATCATCAGTCACCATAACAGATGAAACAAACATGCAAACCACAGAACCCTCCACATCTTTGATGTGACGATCGCAGGGCTTCTTCCTCTTTTACGCTGAGCCTTTCAGCAATGCCGCGGGCAGGGCTGACGGCCAGGACTGCAGCTGGTGACTTCAGTGGCCACATTTACCTAATGTCGGGATGACACTCGGGGACCAGATTTTTTTTTAAATCTTTCTTTTGAAATTATTTTTTATTGACTTGAGAGAGACATCAATTTGTGGTTCCACTTCACTGGTTGTTTCTTGTATGTGCCCTGACCAGGGATTGAACCCACGACCTTGGCATACGGGGACGGTGCTCTAACCAACTGAGCTACCCGGCCAGGGCTGGCAGCCTTTATTTTTGACACACTGACGGAATGCGTCTTTATTTTGTGGAATGTCTAAAATCCCGTCGTGAGAAGCTCATTTCTTTCCAGTAACAGACCTCCCCCCTCGGACCTGCCCAGCTAGCACAGGGAGCCCGCAGCAGTTAGCAGCTGCTTTGGAGGGAATTCGCTCAGAGCGACACACCCACTGCCTCTTGGTGTTGAAATCTGCCGGCCTCGGTGGTCACCTCACACGAGGTGGTACAGGCACTGGAACTTCAGTCGGCTAGGACTTAGGGGGTGCGGTGCTAATATTTCAGCAGTTACTTCCACACCTGGCTGTACATCAGAAACATATGAGTAATTGCTTTTAAATACTAAATCCTGCACCCCAATCCATTAATTTAAATCAAACAGAGAGGCTGGTGAATCAGTGTTTAAAAGGGCAAACCCACCGAGGGTGGGCAGTGGTATCTGGGGGCCATGAGGGAGGGGGTGACTTTATCGGAGGGTGGTCTGGGGTTTGGGGCAGGTCCCAGAAATGAGAGGTGGCCTCAGACTTTCCTTTTTGTTATAAAAGAAAAACTTCCCCGCTTGATCATTTTGCTTGGAGCTGTTTCTTCTAACACAGGACAGAGTTGCAAAGGACTGAGAGAAAAGGGAGAAGGCACCCAGGCAGGGAAGGCAGAGAACAGTCTGGAAAGTGTGCTCACACTAACTACGGTACGACTGGGTGCGGTCAGGTCACAGAAGGCGTACGAGGGGAGTACATATGACCTTGGGGGGGTGCCCAGTGTGCACACGGTAGTGTGGCTGCCTCTGTGTGTGAGCAGGGCGGGTGTGGCAGAGGAAGGGCTGAACAGGTTGGCTGCGGCCAGATGGCAGAGAGCTTTCTCCGAACCTGCCAAGAAATTTGGACTTTACCCTACGCAAGACGGAGAACCACCGAACATTTGAAGCAAGGAAGCGACTGGGTACAGACCAGTTTTAGAAAGATAACATTGGGCCGTGAGGGACTGGGCCAGAGGGATAAGAGACGAACACAGGAAAACCAGTGTAAAACTACAGTAGTTTACACACACACACGCACACGCACACGCACACCAACCCAGGGCCTGACGTGGATGCTACGGCACAGGTCGCCCAGGCTGGGGAGAGGGGACAGAACTTGGAGGCTGGAGATGGGCCATGAGGCTAAGAACAAGGCAAAGGCCCCTCTTTAGTGTTTGCATGGAAGGCTGCCCTAAACAATAGCGGGCGATGGAAGAGCAGGGTTCAGAGGACAGGTGCCCACTTCCGTGGGGGATATGTCAAGTCTGACCCTCTCACAGAACCTCCAGGTGGAGATGCTGGGGCAGAGGGACACGCTGCTCAGGGAGTCAGAGCAGACGCCTGGGCGGGACACTGGCTTGCACTGCGGCTGGCCCTGGGAGAATGGGCGGGATGGAGAGGAAGATCCAGGATGGGACCCCGCAAACAGCACCCAGAACTGGGCCCAACGCAAGGGCCGGTGGAGGAAACTAAGAAAGAACAGCCAGGAAGGTAAGAGAAAAGCAGGGAGGACAGGAGCCAGAGGTGGGGGTGCTTCAGGAGGAAAGCACTGCCGAAGTAGGACGTATTAAGAGGCCTTGCCTACCAGGAGAGCAGTAGGAGCACTTACAGCCCGAGAGGAGGGGAGGGAGAGGCTTGGAGAATAGTCTGTGGTGGCACCAGAGACGGTGCGAGAAGGAAACCCAGAACCCAGAGGAGACAGTGTGAGTGAGCCCGTGCGTTTCACAGCGACATTCCCCCTGCCCCTCCGGACCTGTTAGTTACTGGGGATCCTCCAGGCCTCTGTGGTCTTTCTCGTCCATCCCCGACCGGCCGACTGCCACCTCAGCCCAAGCACTTAGACGGGGGCCGGATCGGCGGAAGGTGAGAACTCGGAAACCAACTACGCGCACTGCTCTTCTTAAATACCCGGGAGAAGGGTTATGGAAAGTGAACCTGAATCTGGGCTAAAAAATGACAGTTTGGGGGTCTTATGTTTCTCCAGTGATTAGCACGTATGCTGGAGAGAAGGCAAGATGTGTGAACACTGACACACATGTGTCATTAACATTTCAATTTCTGGTACGTTTTTAGGTTACACAATTGCACATGGACACAGTTTATCAACAACGGTAGGTGTGTGTAGCAGTGATGAACCCTCAACAATTTTATACAGACTGGGAAATGCCACGTACAATTTCGGCCACCACTGACCTAGAGATTTCAGTTATTCGCGTTCATCTTGGATACGCAGGGGACCCCAAAATGTTGCTGCCTCTCTAGGAACCTCCGCTGGTGTCACAGTGGCCAAGTGTCACCATGGCCATCCTGGGTTAGGAGGAAACCTGTTCCTTGAGGACGAAAATAGCTGGAGCAGAAGGAAGAGGCAGCCACACAGGGGTTTTACCGGAGCCGTTGCACACCTCCCTGCTCGTTTGCACAGAGCTGTCCTCCTGAAGGACTCCGGGATAAAACCTCTGTGCCTGCCTTCACGCCCGGAGCAACGCATTCCTCGCTTCCCTCCGCTGTCAAAGACAAGCCTCGACTCCTCCCCGGAGATGAGAAAATGGTGTTGTGTTTCCATAGCTTCGGTTAATAATGGGTAATTACAGAGGATGAAAAGCTTGGCATTAGGTGTCTATTAGCTCTGGGGAAGGTTGTCCTGTGGCCTGGTTTCTCACGTGAAGCCAGCTTTACCTGAAACCCCCAGGTTGGGGCTGACGGCCCCTCAGAACACGCCCACGGTGGGCGGCGGGGGGCAGGAGGGAGTGCCTTCGCACCACACGCAGGTTAAACAGGAAATCTGATGGTGCCTGTCTGCTGGCCACTGGAATGGTGTGGCTCTCTCTCTGCTTTCTTGGGCCTGAGAAACTGCTCCAGGGTCATAGGGATTCGGTTTCGTGTGCAGTAAGGAAAAGCCGCTGGGTAGATGCCTCAAGGGAGGGCAGTTTAGGAAATATTTACCTTAACTTCTTTGTAAAAACACTTGAAAATCAGAGACCATATATTTGTTTTGAGGGCTGATCGAACTACAAAATACAAATGTGACTCCTCCTCACCACCCTCCCCCGCAAGTAAAGTAAAATCACTAAAGTCCACGCTGGGCTCTGCAGAAGGTCCGGGGAAAGCACTCTTGGTGCACGCGGGTGGCGGGCCCCCAGCCTCATTTCCCAGCGCGGGGCAGAAGCAGTCAGGCGAGGCGGGGCCCTGCCCTCCGCCCTGAAGTTGGAGCTGCCTGGACCTCAGTTCTGCGGCTGTGGCGCCAAGATCAAGAAAGTGGAAAGAAGTTTTCCTGGCCCGAGTTTACATTCGTTGAACAGGCGACGTTAGAACAATAAGAGGAAGGCAGGAGGGAAGGAAGAATTCCCCTCTGCCAAGTACCTAAGAGGCGCTTGGGTTTTCTGTCCCCTGTGGCAAGAAACCCCAGTGCCGCGACCTGAAGAAGCGGCGGCACCAGCACACGCCTGGGGCGAAAAAGGAGCACCTGCGGCGCCCGGGTTCCCGCAAAGCCGCAGGCGTGGCTCCGAGGAGGGGCAGGCTGCCGCCCGGGAGCGGAGTCCCGGGACCCACAGGACCCCCGGCCGCGCCTGGCGCGGCACCTGTCTCAGCCCGGCTGCGGGACTCGCCCTCCGGACACTCACTCACACCCACTGTCTGTGCACAGGTGTGTGCCTGTGCGCGTGCCTCAGATCAGAGCTCGCACTGACTTGACTTTGAAGGGCGCTTAACAGACGGCGAGTCCCTCCTTCGTGGGGACACCAGGCGGGGCAGAGTGGATGCAAGTCTCTACATCCCGCCTCGGATGGCTGGGAGCCTGGGCCCACGTGGAGTCGGAGCGGAGACGCGCGCCGCCTGCGCACCGGTCCCCACGACCCGTCTCTCCGGCCGTCACTGCGGAGCGCAGCCCGAGCTTACCTTGAATGAGCAGCAGCACCAGCCGCCGCGGCGCAGTCCCCCTGCGTCCCGGCCGCATCCTGCGCCTGCCCCGGGGACTGTAACTGCGTAACTGCTCTGGGACTGCAGAGGGACTCGAGAACCCCGCCACTCGCCAGAGGCCGTCCAGAGGGCTGGCTCTCCGCCCCCGTGAGCGCAGAGAAAAGCCTTCGGGAAGCTCCGGGGGCGCCAAGGCCCGCCCCGGCCCGCCCCGGCCCGCCCCTCGGCCTCGGCTAACACGGATGTGCCCGCCCCGCCCGGCCCCGCCCCGCCGCCTGGCCAGCGGGCCGCACCTGGGCCCCACGCCCCCGGAAACCGCACCTTCGCTCCACGCCGAGGTTCCAGCCCGGGGGGCCCGGAAACCCTGGGGAAGCGGCTGGCGCAAAGGGCACCCTGTCCCGCGCTCAACCGGACAGCCCGGGCAGATGAGACGGGTGACAACCAGCCTGTCCTCACCCCGCCCCCTGGCAGCTGGACGCCCGCCCGCCAGAGACCCCCGGATCCCCGGGACAACTCCGCCCTTCTGCAGCCCTGGGCGGCTCCTGGCGGGGATCCGGGCTCGGGGGCTGCGCAGTGTGCGGCTGCCCTGCCTTCCCCAAGTGGGCGGAGAAGCTGACAAAAATAAGCCTGGAACGACCAGGTTAGAAAGAAACCCTGCTCCCAGGCTATGATTATCCTAGGTGACATTTAAGCGAGACCTGCCGCAGGAGCGCTGCGTGCGTGAGTGTGAGTGAGATCCTCATTCTCTCCTCTCCTCCCAGATAATACAGAGCTGATTGCATTGCTAAGTTTGACAATTTACTCCCAGACGCAGGGAGCTGAGCCCAGGTGGGAACCCGTGACCCTTCCTCCTCGCCTGGGCGACACCATGATTATTTTACTTGCTTGCCCCGTGCCAGTCTCTTATCTGGAAAGAGAACATTCTGTGACCGAATGTGGCATTTTTACTTACCAACCTAGGAAGTAATAGGATATTTGCTTTTCTTTACACCTGACTTTTCCTCCAAAGATTCCTCCACAAATGCCCAGCTATAGCCGAACCTAGAATTCTTCCAGTGACTGCTTTTGGGAAGCAAGCAAGCGTTTTAGTAAATTAAGGAGTTACTGCCACCATCCCAAATCTCTGTGGGGCAGGAAGGGATGCTTAGGATACTGTCACCGATACTATCACATCCTGAGCGATTCAGGGTGGAAAGAGCTTCATTAATTGGTGAAAAGCAAATGCTCCCTTTCATGGCCAGGGCTGGAGTCTCGAATTTTTAAAGTCTTAAATTGGTACTGATCAAATATTACTGCTTCTAATTATGACCATAAACTGTGTACCTTTGAACCCCAAAATGGATAGCCTTCAGTTCTTGCCTGTCTTCTTATCTGTCTGACTAACTCTGCTTACTAATCCTGACAAACACCGGTGGGCCTTTTTTCTGACCTGTCTTGGTCACTCACCGGCTTACTAAGACCTCAGCTATGGCCTGAGGGCTCTCTGGCTGCGGCTCACTACCCCCACACCACACCCAGACTCCTTTCTTGCGGGAAGTCAGCCAGGTTTCAGGCAGATGAACAGATCTGCTCCTTGGACTCACCGGAATGTGAGTGCGTGCTCTGAACAGGCTGTGTTTAGGGGGGCAGGAGAGCTCCTTCTTGCCAGTCGGGAATTGGAGCTTCGTGTTTGGGTGCTGGAGACGGCAAAGCGCCCTTTTTTTTTGCTTTTGTGCTCAGAACTGGACAAGTGAGCATTTTGCAGGCATGGGGGCAAAAGAAATCAGGAGTTACATTTTTCTTCAGAGCAAACATTTCAAATTTCAGGAAGCAGATCATCGACTCCTGCTCCACATTAATTTTAAGAGCGTGTGAAGGGTTCTGGAGACAAAAGTTTGAGAATGCCTGCTTTAAAATTCCTGGGCGCCGTCCTGCCTCGGCCCCACTGTGCTGGACCCCACGTACAGGGTGGGAAATAAGAAGACCAAGCTAGGGCTTCACAAACTCTTTGGTCTCAGGGGGCTCTTTTAGGTCTTAAAATTATTGCGAATCTCTTGGGTGAATGCATTTAAAATGCATTTTATATATATGCATAGATGTATGTGATAGATGGAACGTCATTCAGCCATAGAAAGAAGGAAATGCTGCCATCTACGATGACGTGAATGAACCCGGAGGACGTTATGCTGAGTGGAATAAGACAGAGAGAGAGAGACAAGCGCCACGTGATCCCACTGACCTGTGGAATCCACAAAAGTCCACTGTGGTGCAGACAGTAGTGGGGAGATGACCGGGGGCTAGCAGTGGGGGAATCGCCGAGATGCTGGTCTTGGGGCATAAGCTTTCAGCTGTAAGATTTGTAAGTTCTGGGAATCCAACGCACAGCGCGGTGACTATACCTAATAACACTGCGCTATGTACTTGAAATTTGCAAGGAGAGTACATCTTAAGTGGTCTCACCACACACACACACACACACACACACACTCACACTCACACACACACAGAGTAACTATGTGAGGTGGCAGATGTGTCCAGGAGCCTGACTGTGGTACATATTTCACATGTATGTGTGTATCAACCCATCGCTTTGTACGCTTTAAATATGTAAACTTTTTCATTGTCAGTTACAACTCAAAATGGCTGGAAAAAACTATTGAGGATCCCAAAGAACTTTTGTTTATGTGGATTATTTCTACCAGTGCTTACCAAATAGGAAATTGAAACAGATAAATTTTCCAATATTTATGTGTTAATTCCTTAAAATAACAATAAGGCTATTACGTGTTAACATAAAAACATGTTTTATGTAAAATAACTTTATTTCCCAAAATAAAAAATTCATGAGAAGAATTACATTTCTGCCAATCTTTTCAATGCCTGCCTAGAAATAAACACTCGTGTTTTCAGATCTGCTTATTCATTCAGTCTGTTGTGATCTGTAGTTTCAGTGAAACTGTATGAATTATTCTGGGGTCATACAGATGTGTAATTAGAGAAATAAGACATAATTGCGGATCTCTGTACCCAGCCGCCAGAACCTTAAGAATTTGTGTAAAGTTCTTAATGGGGTTCAGTCACATAGACCACCCAGATGGGCGCAAGCACCCGTTACTGTCTCGAGGCCGAGTCCTCCTGGAGGAGGCAGTGGCTCCTGGTGGGGGAGCAGGGGGCAGAAGGTACATTGCGAAGATGGGAAAGGATAAGGAGCCTCTGCTTGCCTGGGGGGACCAGTAGTGACATCTTCCTGATGGCCCCCAACATCTGGGGCGTTAAAATCCATTGGCCCATTGAGCACTTTAAATAGGTCTTTTACCCGTACAAGATTTTGTCCCTTTGTCGTGTATTGGTCATTTGGAAAATACCGGTTTACTGAGTTACGCAGATCTTCCAACTGTTGATACGTTTCAGGACACAATATCAAAAAATCCACGTTACTACCCATCTCATCAGAAAAGTCTCCCCGTGTGGGGACAGGGTCCAGCTCCTGCTGGTGGATACACTCCATCCAAAGTTCTCCTTCTCATTAGAAAGCTTGAACTTTGTCGTTGGCAACACGTACTATTGGTTGGTTTGTTTTAAATGAAAAACCCACTTCGTTCAACGCCTGTCAAATACATCACAGTTCTCTTTCTAAAATGCAGGGTTGATCTGCTGAAAATCCTTCCAGGTCTACCGAATGAAGTTCAAGGACGTGAGCATCTAAACTCCCGGTGACCCCTAACCTGACCCTGCAGTCTCTCTCCCCATTCACTCCCCTTGGGTACCATACTCGGGCCAAATCCACCTGACTGACTCCATCGCCTGTTCTCTGCTGATTTCTTAGCTACGTTTATGCCTGGAATGCCTTCCTCCCTTTCTCCATTTCTTAAAAGGCCCCATTCTAATTTTATTTCATCTGCCGACCTTCCCTAGCCCCTTTATTCAGAACCAATTTTTTTCTCTCTTGGCTCCTGACTCCTGCAGCTCCAGAAAGCCTTATTTTTGTACGTATTATGGTGTGACTTGAGTTTAATCATAAGTGTACGCTCCGCTTCTCACCGAAACGCTGGATCTCTGGCATCTTACATGTTTCTATCACAAGAGTTTCGTCCTGTACCTGGCAAATGAGTTCCTAACAATAGTTACTAAGTTGAAACGAATTTCCCGATAGTTCCGTATTCTTCTCCCCAGACCATAGGACGGCAGTGAATGTGAAATTCCATGTAAGTCCTGGAAATTTTGAAGTGAAGTAACCAGGGGACTTCTCAGACGTTACCCAGGAGCTCGATGACAAGGCTGAGTGGCTCGCAGGATCCACTGTGCCTGACTCACCCACAGGTCTCCCGGCACTGGCGCAGTTGCATCATGTCCAAAAACAAAAGACAGACTCTCTTTCCAGGTGGGAACACCTGGCAGTATCATCAACGTAAAAGCAAACGAAACGAGTAAACCAGGGTAGAGTCTCTGTTACCCAGCTCCCGGCCTCGTCCACAGAGCACACGTTCTGCCCGTCCTTGCCCGCCGGCCCTGCGGGCGCTGCCGGTCCTTACCGGCTGCCGTTGTCCTCGCTGCCTACGTGGCAGACATGCGAGCGATCCGCCTGCTCTGCCCACAGGTCGCGCCGAGTTTGCCGCGATTCCCCCCGGCCCCCCAGAACGCGCTGACTCGGCAACCCTGCCTCCCAGGGACGCGGACTGACCCTGCCCGGAGCCACCAGAATTTCTCCCAGGGCTGTGTAGCCGGGGTGTGGAGATAGCAGAGTCTTTGCCGGCCACATGGACGAGCAGTTCGAGCTCACTCCAGCCGTCTTCCTTAAGGGGCACAGAAAGTGCCACTTTGCAGCTTTCCTTATAAAACAGAGATGCGAGATAAGAAACCAAGATGCTGAGGCATGTATGCAGGAGGGAGGGAGGGAGGGAGGGAAAGAGGAAGGGAGAGGGAGAGAGGGAGAGGGAGAGAGGGAGGGAGGAGGGAGGGAGGGAGCCTGCTTTCATGTTTATCTTTTCCCATGTTCTGTTTCCAGCCCTGTGTGAGGTCCAACTTCACTCCCCACCCTTCACTTCCACCAAATGCCCCTGTACCCCCCAACATTTTCCCTTTCCCCCTTCATCTAGGTCAAGTAAGTTATTATTCCTTGCACCAGCTTACCTTTAAGACATACACAGTTGTCCTGTGGGCAATCCTGGAGGAAAAAGAACATGCCTCCTTAACTTCTCCTACTCACAGCCCCTAAAACAGGGCCTGACACAGCGTAGATATTCAATAAATGTTGGTTTCACTGATGCATAAACGCATTTGTGCAAACAATGGCCAACGTCCGGAATTTAATAAGCTGGCCCAGAGGAAAGAAGAAGTTAAGAAGTTGGTCTCTTACCCACGGAAAAGCTCGGTGAAGGGGAAACATTGTTCATACGTACTTCAGATTTTATTATGGTAAGAAATGTGTCATGTGAGGGACAAGCCAGCAGTACGGCTCTTGTTATTTTCCTTCTCTGGAAAACTTACATGGTTCAGCTGGAGATCAGTTATTTTTCAAGGGGAGAAAAATCAATCTAACGCAAACTGGCCGAAGTCAAAGACTAGGTAACGGAAGGGGATGAGGACACGTTGACGGGATGGACCTGGTTCTTCCCACTGACGCATGTAAAGGACTACAGATCAGCGAATCTATTAGCCTGCAATCAGTTTATTAGCGATCCATTCTCACGGAAGAGAATGGGACTGGGTAGAGTGGGAGCGAAAGGCAAAGTTTCAGGGCAAAGCAGGGCGGCAAAAGTAAGAGCGGCTGAAGACCAGGGTGGCAAGCCCCCGGGGGGCCTGAGGCCCGGTGGTCCGAGAGCCAAGAGCCCACCGAGCCCCAGAGAGAGAGAGAGAGTCAGTCATTTGTTCTGAGGACTTCCATAGTTGGTGGGATAGGAGGAAAAAAGTTACATATTAACGGGTAAATGCAGTGCCAGCTTTCCTGGGGGGATGTGACCACCCAAACTCAGGTGTGTGTGGGGGTCCTTAGCCCGAATCCTTATCTTGCTCCAGACTCCATTTGTTCACCTTGTTGTAAAACAAATACGTGACAGGAGGCAGTTCATTAAAGTTGGGGCACTTTCCAAAGTTATCAATGGGCTCTTTCTGTAGCATCAGGGACTCCCTCGTAAAACAGATAGTGACCAGAGGTAGACAATTAACCAAAGTTGTTTTGTGAGCTTCTTCTTTGGGCACCAGGGACCCTCTCCCGCATTCCAGGCCCTGGGGTGAAAGCACAGTTTCAAGGCTTTCTCTCCCGGATAGTGGAAACGCTACACAGAATTTCAAGGACTTCCCTTTCTTGCTAACACAGTGTTTCTTGTGATGTTGGAACACCTGGCAATATTACCAGACCAGGCTCGGGGCTACTGAGTTAGCGTGTGGGACCTGTCTCCTTCCTCCTCCCTGCCTCGGTTTACTATTTATTGTACCTAAGTGGTAAAAGGTGTTTCCTGGCAACCAGGATGCCAGGCGCTGGCCAGTCACAGCAGGGCAGCCTCAGAGTTCTTCCCATGCCGTCTCCTGCCTCAGGCATGGCAGAGACCCCCAAGGCGTGAATTACAGCCTGGTCCCAGGGACCTGAAGTGGAGACAGGAAAGACAAGAGCCCAGTTTCCTCCGTACACTGTCAGGAGCTGGCATGAGGTCTTGGCCTCGCCTTCCAGTAAGTCCCACTCCACCCTCCTCTCTGCAGACCCACTTCCTCTCTAATCACTCACCATTTCCCCTGCCCCAGAACTTGACCTTGCATGTGCCTCTGGGTTTCCATGGCCTGCCCCCTCAGTCCTGATTCTCAGTACTGTCTTCTTAGTCTGACACACTCATAAGACCACTCGTAATGGAAGATTTTTTTCCTTAAAGTTCTCTGCCAAGAACATACAATGTTTGATTATTTGGGTAGCTCCTATTCGTTTCTGAAGCCAAGACCCCTCCTGTCTCCTTTCTCAGCCACTTTGCAATGTGACGTCCAGTGCTTCCTGTGAGTGGCACCAGCTCCTGTTTTATCTGAACTAATTTCCATTGCACGGTTTAAACGAGAGCCTGCCCTTTTAGAGGGAAATGCACTTCAAGTGTTTGACATCAAAAAGTCAAACAGAGCCAATTTTGCCATTAGGATCCCTTTGACTGGCAGGCCCCGGAGTGAGTTTTGTTTACACATCAAAAGAATGAAATCGGTGAGGATGGCAGAGCCCCGAAGACCCCTTTTGGCAGGAATCTCGGTCTTCATCGCCATCTGCATCTCTTCTGCTTCGACATCGCCCCTTATGCCCTACGGGAAAGCAGGCTTCTCTTCCTGGGTCGCAAACATCAGTCTGTTCTGTGGGTTTCTAGGATTTGTCTCTAAGTCTCCTGCGTGATTCTCTTCCACACTCCCTACCTCTCTTTCTCACGGATTCTTATCATTTCCTATATGATCTCTATGTAAATGAATTGGAAAATCTTGCAATAACTTCACTGCTGTCATTCATTCACTGAACACATGTGTGTTTCCCACCTCCTGTGGTGGGCAGTCGGACAGACTTGAGCAGAGCAAGCTCGGGGGCCAGACAGGAAATGTCCCCAAGGCAGAAAGCCCTGGGTGCCTAACGAGGGGCAAATCGGGGAAAACAAGGACCTCGCCCCAGAGGTAACCTTTCCTCCTGGAGCACATCTCTGGTGGTGCCGCTGGGACTGGTCCCTGACCCGTCCTCCCCTGGCGTGCACGTCGCTAGTCACGCGGGTTAGACCCCCCCTAGAGGGGGAAAAAACAAGGGGCCGGAGAACAGCCCTGAAGCATGAAGCCCCCAGGACAACGAGGTTCTGATGGCATCAGAACCTCTCATCCAGGCCTCTGTTGTGTTTTAGCTCCAGGCCCAGAAAAGCAGCAAAACCAGACAAGCCATTGATTAAGGACACTTGCCCTGGAGCCAGCCAATCAGCAGAGACCTGGGCCCTGAAAGGACACTGGAGAGCTCATGAATATTCAATTGAATCCTCACCCGGACCCTCCCTGAAATGCCCTCCCTTAAAAGCCTTAAGGATGGAGGGCCCAGCAAGCTCTCCCTCTCCTGCCTGCCTGCGCCTTCAAGTCCCCCCACCCCCTCCCAGGTGCGTGGCCTTTACCCTTCCGTCTCCGAAGCTCCAGGGGTCCTCCGTTTGCCTCTTTAACTTGTTTCCTGCACTCATTTCCTCTACCGCTCACATATGCCTCCCTGACTTTCTGAATAAACTTCCTCTTAGACTTTGAGTCTTGACTCTGAATTCTTTTCTTGTCTTTATTATTATTTTTTATTGTTGCTAAATTACGGTTGTCCCACCTTTTTCTCCATTGCTCTCCCCTGCCCCGCCCACCCCTCCACAGTCAATCCCCACCCCATTGTCCTTGCCCAAGAGTCTTCTATTCCTGTTCCTTGCCTTGACCCTTCCCCTTCTTTCCCCCTTATCCCCCTCCCCCGTCCCCTCCGGTCAATGTCAGTTTCTTTCTGAATTCTTTCTTAGCGGGAAGTCGAGTTCCAAGGTCGCTGAACCGGGTCCAGTCTGCCCCCCTCCCCCGGTCTAACACCTGGTGCCATTCTCGCCACCAACACCACCTTGTGCAAAGAAGGGGGCCGAGCTCTGTGGTGGGAACCAGCATGTTAACCGGCTGTACTCAGCGAGCTGGAAATCGTCACCAAATATTGTCTTGGGTGTCTGGCCCCAGCTGAAAGCACGAAGCAACAGGACAGAGCGTGCGGAAGTTCGGTCTGATGTCTGCCATTCAGAGGCATAAAACATCCCTGAGGCCGGTTTCTTTAGATTCAGTACAAACTGTATAAAAGCAGTTACATGGAAGGTGGCTTATACCATCAAAACCTCTAGATCTGAAGGCTAGTCAAGATGTTTTAAGGTTCAAATGTGAGCGAACCTAACGTTTTCATAGCCCTTGAAACCATACATTTCCATGGTAGGCTGTGGAGTGCGGATGAGACTTCATTCATGCTAGCGCCGGGATGTTCTCCTTTACTCTTCTCTCTTTACTCGCCTTTACTCTTTACTTGCCTGTGCACGTGAGGCTGTGGACCCCTGAGTGATTACCTTGGTTCCTAGGCAGCGGCTTGGACACGTGACCTCCCAACAGTCTTGGCTGCCACGGGAGGCGGAGCTCTCCACGGTCCAGCGGGCTAGGCCCCGCCCACCTCCACTGCCCTGGGACTCGGAGCTCCTGCTGCGGACCCCAGGGGACTCTGCTTTACCACCAGGGGCTGCCCCGCCCCTCAGGGCCACATCCTCTCAGCTCTGGGCTTTGCGCCTTTTCAGTCTCCTGGGATACAAAAGCTAATCACCAAATTCTGCAGCACACCTGAAAACATATTTTTTGCTGATCTGACAAAATATTAGTATAATTTTTTAAATTTATTTTATTGCATTTCCCCACTATTTGTGCCCCTTACACCGTCCTCCCTCCCCCTTGCAATCCCTACACTGTTGTCTATGCCTGCCTGTGAGTCCTTTTTCCATTTTACTGGATCCCCCCCACGCCCTCACCTCCGCCCCTAACAGCTGTCAGCCTGCTCTCTTATCTGTGAGTCTGTCTCTACTTTGCTTGTAAGTTCATTTTGGTCATTAGATTCCGCACATAAGTGAGATCATATGGCATTTGTCTGTCTGTGCCTGGCTTATTTCACTGAGCATAATGTTCTCCAGGCCCATCCCTGCTGTCACAAAGGGTAAAATTTTCTTCTTTTTTTGGCCGAGTAGTATTTGAAACAGGTGTAATTTTGATTCATTCACACTGAATGGCTGTTGCTGTGTTGGCTGTGGTCATTTGTAACTGGACAGTCCAAGGGGAAAGAGGTCAGTGGCCGGGCTGGAAATCCCCGTCCTGAGGGATTCCCCGGCAGTCTTGCTCACGGCCCTGCGTGATCTGTGACCCAGGGAGTGACCTGTAGCCATGCCCCTGCCCCCGGCATGAATTCCTGCCTCCAGGGAAGCCGGAGGTCACAGAGCCTTCAGACGAGGTCGGGGTGGTATGGCCCTAGTCACAGAGCGCTCAGGTGAGTCACCGCACTATATCCAGAAGCGGTTTCCTCCTGACCCTTGGCTCCATTTCAAAACCTGGCCCCGAATTTTCCCTCCACCTTTCCCTGCAGTTTGCCTTCGGTTCTTTTCCACTCTCCGGCCTCCCCTCCCCCAGCTGCCTAACTCCACATGACACGCATGACTAACTCTCAGCTCCAGCCCTGACTCGAGCCCGCCACATAGTTCTATAGACTTTCACATATGAGATTTTAATAGTGACTGCATTTGTTTTGCCTTTAACAGCTACAATGAGGTATAATGGACATATAATAAACTGTACATACTCAAGTTATACAATTTGATGTCTTGACATTTCATACTTTGAAAAAATTAAAATAATATGAAACTATTTTTAAGAGCCACACACGTGGTTGTGTCGGAGTGTGTGAGTGTGTGCTTGCACATGCATGCGTGTGCGAGTCGGACTGGAGGGCAGGGAGGAGGGGCTGCCAGGAGGTGAGCTGCTTTGAGGGTGAAGGCGGAGTCGGGGGGCACTTGTCGGGCTGGCCCACACATGTGCCTGAGCTGTGAACCGTCCAGGGAAGGACTTGGCCCTGGCAGAGAGTGGACGCGTGGAATATTAATCCAAGGGACAGAAGTTTTCAAGGGGCAAGGTTAATTTGAGTGAAGCAAGTCATCAACTCTAAATCCCCGGAGGTAAACGTTGAAATAATTGCAGAGCAAAATGGTAACATGGTAGCGTCCCCCCAGGGGTGGAGTAAGAGACGGTGCTGTGTGTTGGTGAAATTGTAACACAAGCGGAGTGGCAGGGAGCTCCCTCATTTCAGCAGATACTGCTGGAACGTGAACCAGAGGGACTAGCTGCAAGATCGAAACCCCTGGAAGGGTTCACAATATGCCACCCCAGAATATGCCCCTTGGACCTTAGGATTCTTTCGCGCTAAAGTCCATGAGAATAAGGAGACACCAGAAAACCGCTCTGCCTTCTCTCTACCAGGACGGGCAAGACAGCACATGGTTGTGAGAGGCAGCTCTAGGCTCTTACCAGCCTGGACAGGGCACCCGAGGAGTCTGCAGAACAAACCGTATTAACTAGCCCTTACCTTCGGTTCCTTTCCCCATGTACTCACTGTTCACAGTTGGCCGCCCCAAAAGCCTAAACCATGTTGCCTTTGTCATGCCGTTTCTCCAGAAATGACTGCTCTTTGTTAAGATGCTGTGTAAGCAGCAAGTTGCAGCCGCCCCTTCTGCAGAAGGAGGTCGAGGGGGCATGACTGCCAGCTGGTCCTGGAGGTGGGCACAGAGAGGCTCCTCGCCCCCAGGGTCCTTGGGATGCCTGTCCCGCCCCCTGCCCGCACCGCCACTCACGCTATTTCTAAGGACTCGTCCTCTAGAGAGTGAGTTGCCCTTCAAACCCTGTGGACGGTAGATAGGACTGAGCCCCGTTCAGCCTCCAGATGAACTGTTACGATTCCCGCAGGCGGGTGCAGGGGCGTGCCCATCTCGCGGCGCCCAAGACGAGCCTTGTGGAAGTCCCCTCCTTCTCAAACCGGCCCCTGACCATCTGGGGCGGCCTGCCTCTTCCTTCGGCCTCCCCCTGCCCTCCGTGTGTGGGGGCCAGCTTGCAAACCAACGCTCTAGTTGCCCGTGCGTATGCGCGATGCACAACGTTAATAGGCCCTGTTCGTTTTTACCTTATTCTTCCGTCTCTTATTTTCCTCCCCTACACTGCCAAGCGTGTTCAAGTGGTCCGTCCCAAGGACAGCGGGCCCAGTGACCCAGGCACCATGCTGACCGTCTGGGTGGGAGTCGGGCCCATGGTGAGAGTAAGAGGAGCAAAGGGAAGGCGGGCAGGAGGACGGGACTGCTGCTCAGCGGTAACTGTGAGATGGGCATGGTAGGAGCCCGCAGACGATGGGCAGGAAAGAGGTAGGCCTGGGCTGCCTACACACCTCTGCACAGGACCCCGAGGGACGGAGCTCACTGCACTACCATGGCGAACCACTGCGTGCCTGGAAGGAGCGACTTGCAAGCCTGAGAATCCGGGGTTACCCACGTCTGCTTGGTGCATGACCTAGTACTGCATGGAAGTTGCCATCTATTTTGGTGCGTCGTCTATTTCTCCCCCACCCTGCCCCGCCCCTCCGAGTTAGGGTTTCCTTGAATGTTTTCTTCCTGGCTCTGAATATTTGCAAAGCAGCAGGACTTCCTGTGCGTGTTGCCTTCGGTCTGTGGTCCACCGAGATGAACGTGTGGACGGAGAGGAAGAAGGCACGCATCGGTGCTGGTCAGAAAAGATTAGATCAACCAGCCCCTGAGTCACTTTCCACGTGCTGATCTGCACCACCAGCTGTTGCAATTTCTACGTGGTTAAAAATATACGTGTGTGTTCTGCAAACTGTGGCAAACAACGTGTGCCTAGTTTTCAGTTAAAATGTATCATTGTTGTTAATGTTAATTGCAGTGGGACACGTTTAAAGAAGTTATTTGGGACCTAAAGGAAAAACAGCAGAGACAGAGAGAGAACTATTTGGCTGCCCACCAAGGGGACCCAAGCCCCCCAAACTCCAGAATCCCTTCTCTTGCCGCTGTGCTAAGGGGCCAAGTTACACTTTGAGATACAAAATCCCAGATCACTCTGTTCAAAACTGTTTTCTAGGAAAGAAGAAATCACCCGAGCTTACGAGGTGGTTTATGAGAACACAGGAGCTGAGCGCCCGTCAGCCCGGCCCATGTGAGGCGTGCACGGACTGGGCAAGGCTCTCCAAGGGCCCCCCAGTTCCACGACAGTAAGCAGCTGCCTTGGGAGAATATACACGAGATCTCCCTCATCAGCATCGACTTACCATCGTGACGTGAATTAACCATCAATGGAAAAGCTTAAAAAGCCTGGTTCCTAGTGACCGTCACCAAAAGATATCGGTGTTTCTAGATACCAGCTGCGCATTCTTTCTGTTGTGGAAAGTATCTCTAAAGCCAGACGCTTAGAAACTCCTTCCCCTGCTGCAGCCTTTTTCTTTTCTTTTTTTTTTTTTGAGCTTTCCCAAGCTGAGCATCTATGTAGGTAGTGAAGTGGTTTTGCAACACACATTTCGAAAGATCCTTGTGCTTCGACAATGTTAATCAGGGCGGATCGCTCGAGTCACAGGTGTTGATGCGCTTCTCTGTCCTCTGCAGGTGTGGCGCCCGTTGGGAAGACGGGTCTGCAAGGAAGGCCGGCTGTTGACTGTCCTCCCGGGAAAGCGGAGAGAATGGACAGTCAGATGCTCCGTGACGCTCGGGTTTCTTCATTGAAAGATGCCACAATGATTACTACGAAATGGTCGTTACAATGACTAAGGAGCTTCACAGTCAGTTTTTTAAAATTGAAGTGGACTTCTGTTGTCATGAGTGCCCAGCAGGCAGTTTTCCCGCTCTCTACTTTTTATCTTCAGAGTAAGATAAGCGATTATTTGGGTCTCAAAAAATTTTTCAGTGAGCACTAACACATGGCATAATACTAACTACAGAAAAAAAATATAAAACACTTTACTGAAGTAATTTACCTTTTTGGTAGAGATGAGAAAATGGGGACTCACAGGAATTTAATTCTGTGGTCTTTCCGCTTTCGACAAGGACAGAGTCCGTTGACCTTGCCCAGCAATGCCGCCAGCTGACCAGACGCCCAAGGGCGCGTCCTCAGTGGGGAGAAGGCTTGCCAGTTACAGCGTGAACTCTTGAGATACAGTGTCTTGAAGATACAAAATTTAAAATATTCTTCTAAACTCTCCTGAGACAAGGAATGTGGGTCCTGTTTTCATTAGATACTGTTTGTGATGTGATGAGCTGCAGCTCAGATTATTAAAATAGTTTATACAACAAATACGGGCCCTGCATCCGAGATTGCTCTATCCAGCAAAGCTGTCATTCAGAATGGAAGGGCAGATGAAGTGCTTCCCAGATAAGGTCAAGTTAAAGGAGTTCATCATCACCAAGCCCTTATTCTATGAAGTGTTCAAGGGACTTATCTAAGAAAAAGAAGACAAAAAATATTAACAGTAAAATGACAACAAACTCACAGCTATCAACAACTGAACCTAAAAAGAAAACAAAAACAAACTAAGCAAACAACTAGAATGGGAACAGGATCACAGAAATGGAGAACACATGGAGGGTTTTCAGTGGGGAGGGGGGAATGGGGGAAAAGGTTCAGGGAATAAGAAGCATAAATGGTGGGTAGAAAACAAACAGGGGGAGGCTAAGAATAGTATGGGAAATGGAGAAGCCAAAGAACTTATATGTATGACCCATGGACATGAACTAAGGAGGGAGGGAATGTGGGTGGGAGGGGGTGTGCAGGGCGGAGGGGAATAAAGGGGAGAAAAAAACGGGACAACTGTAATAGCATAATCAATAAAATATATTTAAAATACATTTTCGAGGTGTGAATGAGTAAGATAAAATTTCTTCATAAAGTCAAACATTTGTTTAGGAATATGCTATTGTTGTTCCTTAGATACAAAGCCACAGGTCAGAGAAAAAAGTTACCAGCTTTTAAACATCATTTGACATTATATTGTAACGGACAGTGTGGGAGACACAGGGATTTC
>CM052540.1:189606346-189640272 GCA_028533065.1 Trachops cirrhosus | reverse complement strand
GGGTACTAGAAACACCGGGGGAACACTCTGTAAGGTATGTGCTTATGTGATCACTACGCTGTACGCCTAACACTGATACAAAGTAATACTGGGACAGAAAAAGGAAACTGAACATGTATCCACAATCTGTATTCTTAATATATATTATTACATATATAAATATATAATATGTTTAGCTGTTCAACAAAATAATCGGTAAAATATAGGGTGACGGCATGCTAGAATGAATGCCAATTTGATGTTAATTGGAAAAACATTAAATTCAACCCTTCTATGGATTTTATCCTCTATTAAATTTTCCTAAAAACTATCATCTCCATTCTGCTTAATTTAGAAATGATAGAGTTAAAAAAAATCTGCCTACCTCAGTTTAAGCAAAACATCTAGGTAAACGTAGGGTTTTACCCGATGGAAAACGAATGTTACTCAGATTTACAAGAGAATTTGAAATAGAACTCTGTGAATTTATAAGATTCTCCTTTCATCAACTAATCAGTAACATCCTCATCTCTCACCCCGGCACAAGACCATTGCATAAACTGTGGAGTATTTGTTTACACATTAAATAAGTGTTTGATTTTTAAGATACAGAGAAATACGTGATTAGGATAAGGCTTATCTTAACCATGACTCTGTTGCTCTAAATTCTTAAATTTGACTTAGAAATCTATTCTCTTTTACTGTATAAGAGATTTTACATTCTGCTCTGCTTATAAAGAAATGTATACTTAATTTAAAAGTTCCAGTGTTATAGACCTATCATAAACGTTCCCTGTAATTACAGCCCCTAGAGAGACCCTCCGTGATTTGTGGATGTACCTATTCCATTTTTCTTTTACAAAAATGGGATCAAGTTGGGCATAGTGGTGGAGACAGACATTTTCCTTTCTTCTTTTGTTTCGGTCGTGATTTCACTGTTTTTCATTGCTGCGTGACACTGCGTTCCACAGCACGGATAACTCACAGTTTATTTTACCAGTTGCCATTGGCAATTGAGCTGGAGAGTCAGAGGACCGAGGGCGCTCACCTTCCAGAGAGCCAAGATGAGCAGCATCAGCAGCAGCAGGCCGGCGAAAGCACTCAGCAGGATCACCCACAGGGGCACCCTGCCGGGCAGCGCGTCTTTGGATATCTGGATAGCAAGCTGGAAATTATTGAACACGACGGTTAACACTGGTCTCCGTCAGTGAGAACTCCCCCACACCGAGTTCTCACATGCCCCGACTTCCTTCCAAACAGTCTACTTACTCTCATTGCTGCATACAGAGGAGACATTGTTTACACTGAAAGACCCCCGTCCTTTATTCTAAACCTCTAACCTCGTCAGGTTACCAAAGTTACAATCCTATCCTTCAGAAATGCAGAGATTAGCAGTGAGCTGTCTCTGGACCGGAAGGCTCAAAGGTAAAGGGGCTGTAACGCAGGGAGAACCAAAATCTGATCTCAAGACCTGTTCGTGGGCTCGGGTGCATTATCAAAATAGCGCGAGTTGAGGCTGCCATGTCGCCACGGGCTTTGGACATAAAAACTTGAATAGGCCTTTTAATTTTAATTAGGATTCTAATATGCTTTCTATTTGTATGTTTTTACACGTTGAGGCATAATGTTCGTACAGTAAAATGCACGCCTCTCAAGTGCACACATAAACGAGTTTTCGCAGAGTTCACTGCGGCGTGCTTTTCATTACACCACCTGGTCTCTCCCCGTTGACTCAGTGGGAGTCAGGATCTGCACATTAGGCTTCGGCTGAAGTGAGACTGTGAGTTGACAACTGTCAGTGTTCAGCTGCTCCAGCTCTGTCAGCGCGGCACCCACGCCTCAGTGACACCTGTCCGCTCTGGGCCCCCTCCCTTAGGTTTCTGAGGGGAAAGTAATTCCGGGCGGATACCAATGACGAACAGCTCAAGCATCAGCCTTCAACAGGAAACATCTCAGTTCCTGAGCGGGAGAGAAGGCGGGCAGTGAAAGAGGAAACTAGCGGGGGAGGCGTCCGCGTGGACTGACCCCCGGGCGCCCGGGCAGGGCACTGCTGACGCACCCAGCACAGAGCGGGCGGGGGCACCGACCTCGCCGGGGCTCCCCGAGCTTACGGAACGGCGGCCTGGGCGGGACTGGTGGCATCTCTGGGGTCACACCATCACAAAGTGACCACTCTGAGTAATTTCAACATTTCTGGTATAACTTTTCTTTAGGATACGGTGGAGAGTAAATGGAGCTATGGGGAATTTTAAACTAACATTTGGGGAAATAAAGCTGATTATAAAAGTTTTTAACAAAACATCTTTAGAAATCAAATGTACTCTTTTCCAGTGTAGTGATAATATACAGTCACATTTGGGTGCTTACTGGGGAGATTTTGGCTTCTCCACGTGTGGGACAGCTCTGCATTCATCAGGCTGAGCGCTTTGTATAAAGTAGGTAAACACACACATATACTCTCTGTGGTACATGCATCTATCTTAACTTTAAAGGTGAGTATTTATCAGAGGTCATTGACATTATAATTACGTAAAATAAGTAGTAATTTGAATTAAGAAATTTTAAGACAACATCTGAATGTTAGGTAGCTTCCAAATAGAATTTTATGACTGGTAATACCCGCATGGGTTATTTAAACTTGTCCACGATACGAGGGAAATTATGATGAAGTGCCCGCATCTAGGACAAATACTTCGGCCTTATTTTACAGCAAGACAAGAGGGAAAAGCCTCAAACCATTTTTATTCTTACTCAGGATTCAAGCATGAGTTTATATTAGGGAATAACACTTTTTTTGTTTCAGATTTCCCAACGACTACATGAAAAAAACTTCAGAAAACTGACGTCTCCCCATACAGTATAACAAACACTTTCTGTCTTCAGCTGTCAACCGCATTTTAAAATGTCACTTTCAAGGTGGAAATTACAAGTGCATTATTTGTGATCACGGTGAGAGTAAAAACATCCATTTACTGTGTTAGTTAGAAGCAATGAAGTCAAACATGGCATATTAAGTGTAAATATCACGGCGGCCCCGAATTTCATTCAAAGGAGAGCGAGCCTGAAACCACACTGGAGGCTAATCTAGTGTAATTTGAAGCAAACAGTGTCGGTCACCCACTGAGAGCGGCACCAGTCACCGAGTCCCGGCCGAGCAAGGACAGAACATCATGTCACAAACGCGGAGTGAGACGGATAGTGAGTTTGGAGCGTGGGGTCATACTTGCCTGTCGGTGTTGATTGCCGGGGCTCAGCACCAGTGATGAGTTCTCACTCTGAAGCTCGGCCCTCACTGTAAGATTCAAGCTGGAAAAGCGCGTCTGGAAAGCAATCGGGATTTTTGTTTTCAATGTATGATGCCAACCACAGTAAGAGCTAGTCGTGTTTGAGGAGTATAATTTTTGGTGCAACTTTCTGTAAGTTGGATAACATCTCCAAATGACAAAAACTTTAGTGAAATGTACTGGGGTGATGTTGGTTAATAAAATTAGGGGGGTTTCAAGGGTGCAAGGCTGTGATGCATCATCTGTATATCGCACTGGGTGCTCCCCACCCAGAGTCAAATCTCCTTCTGTCCCCATGTATTTCACCCCCTTTCCCCTTTACTACCCCACCCCCTTTTCTGAGAGATTACAAACTCTGGTTTTGCGGGCGCCCAGATGGGGCTAGTGGTATGCAATGGTGCCTGCGTACCCGCCCTCCCTCCCTGAGCTCCAGTTCTCACTTCGGTCACTGTTAGAGAGCGGACACACTCAGGGGTGTCCTCAGCAAACACAGCCCCAAACCCTGCCCCCCTTGGGCAGCCAGGTAATGGGGTGCACAGAGGCGTCTCTCTGGGATTCACCACGAAATTGCCGATATTCGGCAATCCGTGACTTACAAAAATAGCGACTCCGTGTGATCAAATGTAAAAATGAAAATGTCATGTAATCGATCAAATACTTCTAAGACAGAAACAAACAATACAAAATACAAACTACCTAAGTTCTAAGGTACTTTTTTTGTCAGAGGGATATGACTTTGTTAGGTGTTAAAGTGTCCTCCAAAATATATATACGACATATAAATGTGTGTATCTATTCATATAGATGTAGGTATGGGTGGTGTGATTTAATACAATGAGCCCATAATATACGTTAGCTCCATTCTCTGTTAACAGTATCCAGGATTATCTCCTTACAATTCTTTGTCTCTAAACTGAGTTCTCAAGTGTTAAGTGCAAGCTTTGGCAATATGCAGGTGCTTAGCTTTCACAATGCAAAGAAAGAGGAAAAGACAGACCGGGAACACGCACAAATCTGGAAGGGGACTTGGGGACAGTAATAGACAGGAAACGGAGGCCCCGCTGGCTGGTTAAGTGGGGCGGGGCTCGGGCCCCAATGTTTAGACTTCTCGCCTTGCGTCCTTCTGGAGAGGCCCTCTGCTTCGCACACCTGGGGCGATAACCGGGCCTGTGTGAGCGCCGCAGTGTCACCGAGCCCGGCGACCACTCACTTTTATGAAGGTCGGCTTCCACAGGACGAGGGACACGTTCACCTGGCTGGCGTCGGAGGGGGCCAGACTGCACGTGATGGTCGCCAGCTTGCAGGCGCTGCAGTCCTGTTTAAACGTCCAGAGGCCGGTGTTAGTGTTTCTGGCACGTGACCGGGGAGAGCCTAGGAAAGCAGTCTAGGGCGGCTACTTTCAGGCCAGCACGGGATTCATTCACGGGGAAGCACGCGGTAAAACCCGCACTTGTCCCGGGCACTGCATTTACCGGAATGGGGCCTCGCTTGACGTCGTCGGGCTGGAGCGTCAGCGTCTTCTTCCCGTGGAGACCAAGAGGATCCCGAAGGTCGCTGGGTCTGCAGTTCACGTTCTAAGAAATGAAAATAGTTCTTCCATCAGACAGCGCCAGGTGTCGGCGGGAGAAGGGGCCGGGTGCCCTCGCATGAAGACGCGGTGAGGGGCTGTCGTGGACACGGAGGGAGGTCCGATCGGGAGCATGGGGTGGGGGAGGGGCTGCTCCGCGCCAGCCGCGGGCGGCCACCTGGGGCAGCGTCCCTGTCTGCGCCTGCGCCGCTTCTGAGCTGCGAGAGGCAGCAGCGAGGTCTCCGTGGAGCAGCAAGGCTGCTAGGAGAACTCACCAAGTCAGCGGTGCCAACCCCTCGGTGCCCCGCCTACCCGGCTGTCAGTCAGGGGCACTGGCCTCTTTCCCCTCGACTGTCAAGTTAAGAAATGCCCACAGCCAACACAACAATAGCCTGCTGGTGGGAATGGATCGAGGTTATACCTATTTTTTTTATCAGATCAGATAAAAAATTTTTGGGTGTGCCACAGATTTTAGTAATTAGTATATGTGTTAGAAGTGCATTAACTTTGTAAATTGCTATAATACAGACAGAGAGTAAAAAATTAAATATTGAGAAAAGAGAGCATTTGTTATTCCACATGATGGCACGTATGCTGATTAGTAAAATGAAGATTTTCATCTGTGTTCATGTATTCATCCAGTCATGCCTTCGGCGTCCCTCTGCACCCAGGGTGAGACGCCGTGCAGGAGGAGGGTGCAGGGAAGCCACATTTATAAAAGAGCTGTTTTTGGATTGTTTCTCTAAACTTCATCTAATAAGCCTCTGGCTTCCCTATATCCGTGATGAAAGGTAGTGAGGATAAAGAAAGGTTCGTGAGTTGCAGGAAAAGCACAGTTTTATTCTTTGTAGGTTCTCACTACCTTGCTTTTTAGGATTAGAGGGAAATGCCATAGGTTTATTTTCTCCTTGCCTTTAGGAAAACATTTAGATATGACAAGCCAACTACCATTGTAGCTGTTCCCTGATTTCTGAGAATACTTTACATTTTTAGAACCCTGAAAAGAAGACTCACGGTGATTTTCTATGTCGTAAAGACTGAGCCGTAACAATTGACCACCAGACAGACTCACTCAGTGTCACGGGTACTGAGGGGTGTGATACTGCCTGGTCTGGTGTTTACTGAGGGTGCCCTCAGCGAGTGACAGTGTTGCATAGTAATGCAGTACGGGCAGCCCCGCATGCTTAGGAGCAATAGAGAAGTCTCTGCCTAGCGTTGTCTGAGCACCCGAGACAAATGGAAGGTGTAACAGCATCTCAGACGTAGGTCCACTGTTAGTCATCGAAAATCTGCTCTGGTGGATTGAATAGCGACCCCGAAAGGTACGCTCGGGTCCTAAGGCCTGGAACCCGCGAACGTGACTCATTTGGACACAGGTTCGTTGCTGGTGTGATTAAATGCAAATCCCAGATGAGATCATTCGGGATTTGGCGGGGGGGCCCTATGTCCACGGGGTAGTGTGGCCGAGAGCAGACAGAGAAGGGAAGGCAGGCAGAGACTGGGGTTCTGCTACCCCAGCTAAGGGACGCCGGGGCTGACGGCGGCCACCGGGGTCCAGGGGTTTCTCCCTCCGGCCTCCAGAGAGGACTGACACTGTCCACACCCTGACTTTGGACTTGGGTTCTGCAGAGCTGGGAGGGAATCGATTTCTGTGTCGTTAGCCACCCGGTGTGGGCAGTTCATCACCACGGCCACCGCAGAGAACTCATACATCCACTAACCGAGCGCGGAAGTTACTATTTAAAATTTTCTTCTCGATGTCTCTGCGTGTTACTGCGGTAAAGCTCTTTGCCACGAGCGGCGTGTGGAAGAGAGAGCTTTAAATACAAACTGAGGAAGGAAACAGTGACGGCAACTCCCGGGCGCCGTGACTCACGTCGGAAGATGACCACCAACTTGGGTACAGCACAGGGTAACCGTCTGATGTCAGGTTGGGGAATGAAATCGACAGCCTAAGTTCTGGCATCGGAAAATGTCCGCTTTTCCCAATCTACAAGGAAAAACATAAAAATGTAAGCCTACAGGAAAAAAAACCAATGTGATCCTTGCTTCTTCTTCCAACAGCGCCCTTCCTGTCTTACGTCAGCAAAAATCAGGGATGTCTGGTGGTTGGTGATCATGTGCCTCAGACACAGTCCTGTATCATTCCTTCATCCCTCCACTCCCCAAATGGGACCGACATTAAAAAAAATCAGATTAATTTTTTCTTTGTCAGTTGCCATGCTCAGCGTCCTCTCCAACATCCGCATCTTTGGGGAGGCGGGCAGGAGAGAGAGCTCTTAGCTGGCGCACTCAGCACAGGAGAGCGTATTTTCGTTGGCCTCGGCCCCGGGTGCCACAATTCCACAGTCATTCCTCCCCCGGCTAGCGGGCAGTGGCCCCGCCACACGGGCAGACCAGACCTGCGGCTGCCTCTGTTCACGCCCCGCCCCCAGCTTGGGGCTCCTGTCCCTGGCTGCGGACGGGTCGGTCCAGGAGGTTCAGACGGACCCTCATCCAATCTCCGTCTGTTTTCATCTCCTAACCCCACTCCCACGTCCCGTCACATCCGGCCACCCTTGGCGAGCTCTTCCTGACGTTTAGCCAGAAATCCTGTACTCTGCAATTGGCATTTCTTTTTTCTGGTCAAAAGCAACATTCCTCATAGAAACATAGAAAGATACTGAAAGTAAACTACCACTACCTGTAACCTTAGAGAGTCTTTGGGACTCCAGCTTATCAGCCACCGAGTGACAGCCACGCCATCGACCGTTACTACGGGCCACATTCCAGGCACCGTGCCAACTTTCTTTAACAGCCCTGTGACACAGACTCACTTATCCCTGCTATAGCTACTTTAAAAAAGAATGAGAATAAAGATATCCCAAGTTCACAGAGTCGATAAATAGCAGAATTGGGGTGTTTTTCCCAAACAAGCCCCCTGAACTATATAATAGCTTCTTTCCACTGAACAACTATATGATAATTTATTTAAGCGATTTCGTGTTGTAGAGCAAGGGCCCCAACCCCTGGGCTTGCACTGGTACCAGGCCACACGGCAGGAGTTGAACTCGGATGTAATGCACTTGAATCATCCTGAAACCATCCCCCCTACTCCAGTCCACAGAAAAACCGTCTTCCAGGAAACCAGTCCCTGGTGCCAAAAAGGTTGGGGACCACTGTAAAGCATTTAGATTGTGCCTGGGTTTTAATTTTTAAACTATTATCAATAACATTGCTAAGAATATCTCTGAGCATCAATTTTTGTTTATATCACCAATACTAATTACCTGAGGTGAATTTCTAGCAGTAAAGTTACTGGGTCTCTTTTAATAGAGTTTTTATTTTAAAAAACTCTATTCCTCCAATTTGAGATTTTATTCTATCAAAATAATCAGCAGTACAAAAGATTGATTCTCAGGGAAACTCTGAACAATGTTATTTACTTCACCATTGTAACACATTGGGAGGACCTGTTTCAGGTCTGGACTCTCAGAAATGACGATGTATTAACGTCTACAATGTTCAAAGTCTCTCTCTCCTTCCCTCCCTTCCTCCCTCCCTCCTTCCTTCCCTTCTCCTCTTCCCTTCTCCTCCTCCCCTTTTTACTTCTTGTGTCTGCTGGATTTTCTAATCCTGGAAAGTGAAGGGGGCTAGGAAAACCTGGTGGTGTGAATTCCAAAAACGCATCCCAGGACTAGAATGACCGGCATTCGTGCTAACTTCCGGAGAACAGCTTGTCACAGGAATTTCAGCACAGGCACAGATAACAACAGTGAAATGCATCTTGAGAGTATACATTCACTTGACTTTGTAAGAGAACTTCCGTTTTCACGGTTGGCAATTTCCAAAGAGATTGAGACCACCTTCACCCGTAATAGTGTTGGCTGCATTATTTAATGCTTTGGACTATGTATTTAAACCCATCATTTGAACTGGGCCCCCAACTGTCAGGGACGTTGCCCACAGTGGGAGTCCAGCCCCGCTCCACGGCTGCTTGCTGGGGTGGGTGGGAAAAGTCTGCGGTGAACAACCCCAGGAGAGAGGCGTTGCAATAGAAACATTACTTACAGAGGGGGTAGTGAGAACAAAGGTTATAGTAGAATACACATGAAGAGTAGCAATGAGCACAATGAGAGACATAGTAACTTGTTAAGTAAAGAAAAATATTGCCAAAGTAATTTTAAACAATCAACTTCTGAAATAGTAATTATATTTTTAAAAAGGGCTTTACTCAGGCATACTAAAAAATAATGTAAATTTGTAGGTAGTATTTTTTGGTTTCATAGTCTATTTTTTCTGGGAAATCATTCTAATTAATTGTGTGTTACTTTCAAGAAATCAGTTAGAGAATTAAGTCTTTAAAATTGCTTCAAATACAATGGCCAGTTAAATTAAATTATTTTGAAATAGAGAAACTATAAGGAAAGATAGGATGGATAGAGACTGTTGAACCAATGTATTTCTACATGTCTATTAATAGTTCCATGTAATTAAAAAGTTTACAAATAACCTCAAAATATTGATTTAAAGGTAACTTCTTACCAAGTAGAAGATATTAATTTCACTTCCAACGTCCTCAGTAGAATTAATAACGTCCGGCAACGTCTCATTGGCCTCAATTGAAATATGGTATTCACTGGCGGAGCTTGAAAGAATTAATTGGAAGAAGAAAAACAAAACACAGCAATGTTTAACTTTTATTTGGCCTCATTCTTTTCTTCCTTTGTACCAGATAACCCCACAAAAAACAGTCACAGAGATTTCAAGTCAGAGACAAATTCCTTCACCTGAAGCCTAAAGTCACATCTTTGAGGAGGGCGAGGATTATATATAATTCAGCTCAGTAGTCACTGATGTTTCAATGGCCTTAAAATGTTAAAATATGTACAGTTTTTAAAACAAAAATATCATCGTTACCAAGTGAAAAGTTTCCATGAATTCACTAATATCACATTTTGTGAATGGTCAGGCTAAAACCTGGTATTTTTGGTAGTGTGGGATTTTAAACAGATTTTTGAACATTGTTACTTTTTCACTGTTTCAAGTTCTATATTTATGGCTAAACTTAAAAATTCAATCTTTTCTATACTACTTCTTCATGACCTCTGGTTGAACTGAGTAGAATAAAATACAATATAAACATATTTTCAAGCAGCACTTCAGTTAAGGGAAAACAAATAAAAAATATAAGTATTTGCCAAAACTTGATTTTAAATAAATGAAAAATTCTTGGGCTAAGAGTCAGCTGATAGAGCAAAACAGAGAAAAGCCAATAAAATTTAAAGGCTAAGAGATAAAAGCAAAACCTTCACGTCTGCCCTGCAGCCCTCTCCATGCTGTGTTCTGTGACCAGTAAGAGGAAAACGCCGTAGAAAGCACATTAATAAGCTGGCGAGACGTTTAAGCCGAACTTGACTCTGATTCTCACACTTTCTGCAGTCAGTGCGCCTGTGCTCAGACCAGGCGTGCGGTCCTGCCTCAGCGAGGGAGCCCACGGCAGGGGCGTGTGCCGACGTGACGGCTGCTGTGTGTGGCCGCAGTCCGCAGCAGAAAGGAGAGCGTGTGACAGCCAAAGAAATAAGCTTGCCAATGACAAACGGTTGGATGCCGTGTATCCAGAAGGGACTGGCCGCTCAGCCCGCACACGGCGAAGACGGCGGCCACAGCTCTGCGGGGGGCCTGCGAGAACAGTCGCCTTTTGTGCAGGGCTTCTGGGCCTTCGGGTGCACGTGGACGTGAGACGGGGCGCTGAGGCAGCCCCGCCCCGTGGGCACCTCAGGTTTAGGGGGCTGGGGATGCCGGTGCCCACTCTTCAGAGGGCCTGGGAACCGCCCGGGGGTGGGTCTGGGGCGGGCCTGAGAGTGGTTTCTCCAGTAAGTTAGGTGGCAGTTCAGACGGCCGGGCACTAGGGGGCGCATGTCCCAGACCCCTGGGTCAGAAGAAAGGCAGCAACAGCTACGAGCAGTTTCCTCCTACCTGTGGAACTGGAGCCCGACTTCGTATTTTACCGGGAGGGAGATGCTGACCTCGTTGTCAGAAAGGGTCTCCGGGGGTTCTTCGCTGTCGCTGGAAAATGCACAGCACGTTCAGACAAACCGTTCAGCCACCGACCACTAAGAGGTGTTTCTGAGCGCTTGAAAGACAAGCTTAAGCTGGTAGCTACATAAACACACACGAGTTCAACCCTGGATTTTTTTTTTAAAGATTTTACTTATTTATTTTTAGGAAGCGGAAGGGAGGGAGAAAGGGAAGGAGAGAAACATCAGTGTGTGGTTGCCTCTCACATGCCCCCTACTGGGGACCTGGCCCGCAACCCAGGCATGCGCCCTAGACTGGAAATCGAACCAGCGACCCTTTGGTTCACAGGCTGATGCTTAATCCACTGAGCCACACCAGCCAGGGCTCAACCCTGGATTTTTTAACGAGCTGAGGAGGGAGGTCGGAGAGGGGGTGGTTAGATGGTCCCAAGTTGATCGGGACGAGCCGCTAGGGTCGAAAGCCAGGCTGACTTCGCCCCGAGTTTCTCGGAATTCTGGGAGGGTAATGATGAGAATCCTTGGGCCGGTTCTTAAACACACAGATTATTGGGGCTCCCTCCTAGGAACATGGATTTCGCAGGTCCAAGTTGGGGCCTAGGGCTTTTGTGGTTTTAACAGGCGAATCTTACTTGTTTATCAGAGATGAGGGCCTTACAAAGAGACCCGGCTGAGGTCACACACCTGAGAGCGGGTCTGGACGCTTCTGTCGTCAGTGTCATAGTCCTTCCAAACCCCGTACTCGGTGCTCACGTGACACGCTAAACCCCGATCTCGCCCCGTGGTCCTAGTCATCATTTCAGTGACATGTTATGTAAGCACACGCAGATACATGCACATACACGGGTACCCGTGCATGTATCTCCTGATCCCCTGCATCACAAAAGCGCGGACGAGTGATTTCACAGTTACCACCGCTGGCTCTGGGGCAGAGTCCATGGGATTGTCCGTGCACGTGGGCAGGCTTCGGGTAAGCTTGTTACTCCCTGTGCCCTGGTTTTTCCACCCACCAAATGGGGATTTCATTGAAATAATAACTGGTGAGTGAGAAGTGGGTGCAAAGTGCTCCCCAGAGGAAATAATAAGGGTCAGCTCCTGTTACTGTTATTATCACACACAGCCCTGCACCGAGCGGCCAAGAGCCTGGCACTCCGTCTCACAGAGCGGCCAGTGAGGGCCTTCTAAGGTCTCAGCGTGGCTCCCCAGGGCATCGCGTGGCCTGTGGTCGGTGGCGGGGCAGCGGGGGCAGCCCCTGCCTGGGGTGAGGTCTTGGTGTGAGTGGGCTTTTGTTACGAATGGTCCCTCGGCGCCCACCCGTTTCACCGTGTAGCCAAAGGAATCTCCCCAAGAAGCAGCTCTGTACCTGCAATTCCACCTCTCAAAACCTTTTCTGGCTCCTCACGGCGTATTCAATTAAGAAAAAAATGGCTTGCCCCGGCTGGTGTGGTTCAGTGGATTGAGCGCTGGCCTGCAAACCAAAAGGTCGCCGGTTCCATTCCTAGTCAGGGCACGTGTCTGGGTTGCGGGCCAGGTCCCCAGTAGGGGGCGCACAAGAGGCAACCAATTGATGTTTCTCTTCCCACATCTATGTTTCTTTGCCTCTCTTTCTCCCTCCCTTCCTCTTTCTCTGAAAATAAATAAATAAAATCTTTTTTTTTAAAAAGCCTCAGTTCTGGCATTCATTACTTGCCATAACATGGCAGGACGCACACTCCTTAGGCATCGTGTATATCTGAGTGGAAATGAATTACCTGGTACTCCTCCCAGCTGCTCCACGGCCCTATCTTCGAGTTTTTGCTCAAGCTGTACATTTTGCCTGAAACGCTCCACACCAATCCCACCGACCCCTTTGTGAATTGTTATCCTTCCATTAAGGACCTTCTCAGTTATAATCTTGATAAGGCTATCTTGAGTTCTCATTGCTAAGCAGATACACTTTCCCGTCCATTAAGTCTCTGACTCAAGGCTTCGGTTTCTCTAATGGATTTTCCTTATTCTACCCTGAATGGCAAGAATGTGGACACTCGTCTCAGCCCCGTATGGTAATATTCACCCCACGATGAGGTTCATGCCCTTATTAAGTTTCACATTCCCTACGGTGTCTAGTTTAGTATCTTGTCCATCGTGAATCTCAAATAAATATTTGCTGAGTTGACTGATTTGAGCATGCAGAATTAATCTATCCATTAATTCATTCAACATTTATGGAGTGATTATTAGATGCCAGGCACCATGGTAATTACTTGGGAATAAAGCAATACAAGACGGAACTATAGCCCAGGGAGCTTTTGGTCCCTTGGATGATTACAATCAGAAGAAAGTTAAGCCACTATTTCCATTTTCTTACTAACCTCTTGCTTTCTGTAGGCTGTGTGTTCTGTGTTATCTTTCAGAAGCTCGATTGATCTGGATACCGTTTATTAAACTACTGACAGTTATCGTACAGCTAAACCTGTCTAATGGCTCGGTTGGCCTTGACGGGCGGCCAGGACCGGGTTTTAAGCCAGCGGAGCCTGGCCGGCTTACATGAACGCAAATGCAGTTTGGCAGATACAAGTGCTGTGATTACAACTTGTTCTGCAGCTCACAGGAAAAGAAGTGGCTTAATCCGGTTAGAGAATTAAATTATTTCCATTAAATAAAGGGCCTTATTTTGCTAATTACGCACACACATGCACTCCTGCACACACGCAAACCGACCTCGTTGCGCTTAAGTGAACGGTCACATTTTCCATGAGATAGGATGTGTTGAATTGAAATAATATTTTGAAAGTCACCTGTGAAATAAAAATAGACATCTTTAGGTTAGGATCAGATCAAGAAAACATTTACCTTGATTAAAATATTCAGTTACATAAATGATATTACCTAAATTTGCATTGTGAAGTTATTTAAGAAATAATGCCACGGGGGGGAAAATGGACACAACGGTACTTAAACAATAAAAGATTTTGAAAAAAGAGAAAAGAAACATTATTTACAAAAAAACTCATCACATCTCAAAACTAGAATAAGATATGATGTACACGTACTTTTCAACATGAAATGCAATATGCTTTGCATATTAATATTGAATTTAAACACTTTATTCAAATTATATTCATGATAATAACTTATACTAACCGTAAACCATTACATGAAAGGCCCCCTATTTGCTTAGTTATATTACCATAGGCTAGAAGGTCACAATACTGAAAAATATAATTATGAGGTGATCATAACTAAAGTCTCTATGAATCTTCAGATATCAGCGACCAGCTGTGCATATTTATTGTAAAATAGAGGAAACAGATACTTGGTGCCATTAATTTGATGGTATAAAAACGTTTGGGACCTTTAAGGAATAACAATAACAAAGTAAAACAAAATAAAAGACTTGGCTATTTAGAATAAAGCGAACTATAAGAAAGTAGTGAGTAGTGCTTACGAAAGCTTGCACGGTTAAAATAATGCCTCCGGAAAACGGAAAAGTGTTGGTGCTACGCGGACACTGGGGTACACGTCTATGCCTGAGCTTACACAGGAATTCTGTGACGCACGACTCTGCGCAGACACCAGGGGGCAGACCGGAAACCGGACTGGCTGGAAGACGTGCCCACAGCCGAGAGCCCTCCTAGTGTTTACAAAACTGTGCTTCCTGTTCTCAGAACTAACCTCAGTTTGTGCCGTGTTTGGATTTCGGCCAGCAATATAGGTGGTCCAAAATGCACAGTGAATAGAAACTACCTAAAATTTTATCTTTGTAGTTAAGTGCTAGACAGGACAGAGGTTGATGTTGGAAGCTCTTTCAATCAACACAGGCACCACCACGGAAGGGTACCTAGAACTCCAGGGTCGCGACCTATGCCTGGTTGTGCCACACTATTATTCGAAGGGGTTTTTTTCCCCCGGTGTTTTCCTCTTCCACACACATATCTTCAGTTACATTAAAAAATATTTCTTCTAAAGATCTTCGGCGCTACAGTTTTCTCCTTGCTCTGAAATAGCAATCGAAACTCCGGTAGAGGCTTTACTGGGTGGGCTTGAACCACAGCAGACAAAGGGCCGGACTGCCAGAGCCTCTCAGCGACACCCTGTTTGCCTGCCTTCCCGGGGCCCCCCAGGCGGCCTGGGCACCGGAGCCTGGGGGCTCCTGACGGGGCAGCAGACCGAGCGGAGGCCCCTGCCGAGGGGTGGGCTGAAGGAGCTGCGTGTTAATCTGACCCTGAAGTGCTTCAGCCATAAATCTAGATCTTAAAACCAAAGTGTATTTTAAGTGGAAAGCCATCTAGACTTTAGTTGCAAAATATGCCAATTATCTCCCCATCTCCCTACTGGTGACGTGAGACACTCTGATTTAGGCTTTTACCCTAAGCAGGAAGGAATTGCTAAAGAAAGAAAGGAACGGTTAATAAATGACTAAGATTGTGATTAATGTCTCTAATGGCTGGAATGTAGCGGGAAGCATGACATTGTTCTTTGAGAAAGTGAGAAAATTCCATGGCTCATTAAAGTGGCCAAAGGAAGGAGTAGACAAAAATTGACGTTCCTCATTTCCATGTCCAATTAGAGGAATTATGAGTGTGTTTTTTCAAATGCGAAGTGTGTTTTATAGATTTGTAGAGAAGAAATTCAATTTCACAGTAGATTTTATTTGGATCGTCAAGACATAGACTTTAGGATGAGATTCCAAAAATACACTGGTATGTCCTGTTTGTTCCGTAAACTAAAATGGACATAGAAGAGATTTATTGAGTTTGATGATAATTACTGTGATTCATAGTTTCCTGGAACGCTAGTAACAGTGCTACATGTATGGAAAGGAAAGGCCTTTTTGAATTCTTAGTTGCAAAAAGAAAAGCTAAGAGACTTTGTTGGAGATATGTGACTGCTGTCGCCAGACGTCCACCCGGTGCTCATCGACGTTTCGGGTGGACAGCGGGGCTATTCTGAAGGCTTAGATTACACACTGCTACAACGTGGGACAGTTGGAGTAGGTATCAGGGACAGCATTTCCCTTCTTCGCTTGAGTCTAGGTCAAGTCCTAAAGTGTCTTCCTATCTGAACCGTTTTGAGTAATTAAATATTTCCCTCATTAACTTAATAGTAAATAGAAGAGTAAATATTTATACTGAAATGTAACTGCCAATGAAAATACGTGTAAATATCTTGTTTATCATTGAGATCATCATTCTCTCCTTTCCATGGGAATAAACATTGTCTTTGATATTGAATGTACTTAATATTTAATGAAATTTCTTACTTCACTTCTCTTCACCTACATATGGAGGTTCTATCCAGGGCAATTAGGTAAGAAAAAGAAATAAAAGGCATTGGATTGGAAAGAATGCCGCTATTTGCAGGTGTCAAGATCTTGTATACAGACTATTTTGTGGAATCCTCTAAAAAACTATTAGAACTATAAATAATTTCAACACAATGGCAGGGTAACTGATCAATATTTCAAAGTAAATTGCATTTTTATGTATTAGCAATAAAAAACCTGAAAATAAATTTAAGAAAGTAACTCCATTTAAAATAACACCAAAAAGAATAAAATACTTAGGAATAAATTTAACTAAGTAAGGGCAAAACGTGTATTCTGAAAACTACAGAACATTTTTGAAAGCAGCAAAGAAAATCTAAATAAGTGGTAAAACATCTGATTGTTGTGGATAAGAAGACTTAATATTTTTAAGGGGGTAAGACTCTCCAAATTGATTTGCAGATTCAATGCAAACCCTACCAAACTTCAGAAAATAACAAGCTGACTCTAAAGTACAAATGGAAATGAAAGGGACCCAGAGTAGCCAATGGTTTTGAAAAACAAAACAGTTGGAAGACTCACCTTTCCTGATTGCAAACTTACAACAAAGCTGCAATCGTCAGAACAGTGTGGTCCTGACGTAAAGATGGACGTACTGGTTCATGGACTACAATTAAGAGTCAAGAAACAAACTCGGGTGTTGTTAGTGAACTGATTTGCAGTGAGAGGGTCAAGGATGTCTTCAGACAAATGGTGTGGGACACCTGGAAATCCTCAGACAAAGAACGAAGTCAGACTCACACGGTCATGAAAACGGAGCACAGACCTAAATGGAAGAGCTAAAACTGTGCAATTCTTGGAAGCAAAAACAGGAGCAAACCATTGTGACCCTGACTTAGGCAGAGCCTTCCTGCCTACAACACCAAAAACATGAGTGACAGCAAACAAATGGGTAAGATGGACCCCATCAAAGTACAAGCGAAAAGAGAGCAAAAAGATGCACGGGACGGGAGTCGACGTGTGCACGTCGTGTATCTGGAAGCAACTCGAATGCCGAACACACGGAGAGCTCTCGCAGCTCACTACAAAAAGACGCCCCAGTGAAACAGCCGCCGACGGACCGAGCAGACATCTCTGTGCAGGCTTACACGTGGCCAGTGAGCACGGGAGAACCCTTCAGTGCCACGAGCCGTTAGGGAGTGCGGATCACAGCCCCAGTGAGATGCGGGTTCACACTCACAGGGGTTGTTAGCCAAAAGACAGGGACAAGGTGAAGCAACCGGAACCCTCGTGCACGGCTGGTAGGAACGTAAACTGGTGTGGGGGCCACTTGGGAAAACAGCTGGGCAGTTCCCCAGACGTTACACAGAGCTCCCACATAACCCGAGATTCCCATCCCTACGCTTACACCCAAGAGAGCTGAAAACACACGTCCGCACCGAACCCGTGCACAACGCTTCACAGTAGCTTTATACACAGCAGCCGACAGGCGGACACAACCTCCACGCCAGCCACCCGATGCACTAATGAGCAAAAGGTGACACACGATGGAGTATTACTTGGAAATAAAAAGGAGTAAACTACCGATATATGCCTTAGCCTTGAAAACGTTACGCGAAGTGGAAAGCCAATCAGAAAAGGCCGCGTACTGTGTGAGTTCGTTCAGATAACATGTCAGCACAGGCAAACCCGTGAGAAAGAGGGTTTGCTGTCTGGGGTTGGGGGAGGGGTGCTGAGGGGACAAGCGCAGCAACTGATCGCGTGTGTGGGGTTCCTTTCGGGGACGTGAACATGTTCTGACGTGGACCGTGGTGACGGTTGCACAACTCGCAGTCTGGTGCACACACGGAAACCCTCTGAATGATACACTTCAAATGAGGGAGTTGTGTGGCATATGAACTACTGTATCTCAATGAGGCTTTTATGAAAAAGAGAGAGGAAAATGACCGCAGAGTTTCTGCACAGAGTTCTGACCCAAGCTGCCTGGAAGATCCGTTTCCCTACAGGTCAGAGAGGTCTCCCGCACCGCCACTTCGCGGCGAGGACCCTCTGGCCCCACGCTAGCAGGTGTGTCATCTGGCACAAACTCGTCGTTTTGGCCGGTGTTCGAGTTTGGCTCATGCAAGAACTGCCTTTTGAGCTCAACGTGCAAACTCGATCTTCTCCATCGACACCGCCCTGAAGCACCACGACGAGAAGGAATTTTATAACTGGCACTGAGCATGCGATTTTTCATCCCCAACTGCCACGTGCTCTTGGTGTGATCTGCTCACCATTTCCCCTCTCCGCAGGAATGGGTATCCGACTTTGCATGTGACGTTATGATTGGATTCGCAGCTGTCTTTTTGGATTGCCTAGAAGAATGCAAACAGAATTAGAGCAGACACGCAGGTGAAATCCTTGACCTTAGTTTTCTAGAATTTTCCCAGCTGTGCTTGCACTCTGTCTTGCTAAGATTCGCCTTGCAATTTCACTGGGAAAGTCAGGGCATTCTGGGGTCACCCGTCCCACAGCCTGTGGACATCTGAAAACGTCACTTTTGATTGGGGGGCGCCTGGAGGAAGCCCAGAGCACACCTCACTGTTCTGTCCGGATCTGCCTTCCCTGTGAAGCGGGAGAAGTCACAGCACGCACCCCACAGGGGCAGGTGGCTGGATGAAAGAGCCACACAGACCAGACTGACACATGCGAGCCCACCGTGAACGGCAGCTGTGGGCGGGGGCAGCGTGGACCCCGCCCGGGACCACCAGGGTTTGAACCCCAACCCCACCCCTCTCAGCTTCATCCTCGTCAAGCGTCCTGATTGTCTGTCAAGCGGGGTTAGTTATCCTCCACCTCAAGTGTAAAATGCCGTTTATCATGACACATCATTATTTCATGTGCCGATACAAAGAAGACATAATGCTGCTGGATTAATAAACATACCACCGACTGCAAAATTCAACTACAGAAATGTCAAAATGTGGAGGGAACGGGTTGATTTTAGAGTCTCTGCATTGCAGTGATGCCTGCTTACGAAAGAATCGCTGAGAGTGAAACCAGAAGCCCGGCACACACCGGACTCAAGGAAAGACAGCTGTTGGGGGGACTGTTGCCATGGGAACCCCGGGGGTTCCTGTGGCTGCACCGCTGGCTTCAGGCATTACCCGGGTCTCTCCGCCCCGGCCGGGAACGTGCTGAGCGGCCACAGCCAGTGACCCGGGCAGTCACATTTTCCCGTCATCTCCCTGCACATTTGGGTTTATAATTAACATTCTTAACTGAAGACTCGTGGCCATAATACAGGACATTTTTTCATACCTTAGTCATGTTGCTAAGTGATCTCTTTATAAATGGAGAAAAATATCAGGAAAAATACAAAGTCACAGAAACTAAACAACAGAATTTAATATCACATATAATAAGTGTATTGGCTTTTAAGATGCATAATATTAAAAGTACGAATTCATTTATAATTAGTTTGTACAAATACATACAGAATTTAACGCAGGGCGGTTCATTCAGAGATCAGAATTAAAAGCAAAGTGTGTACTAGTAACTTCTGATACAGCATCCTATGTAGCTTTATGCTATTGCCAAAATAATTGGAAGACCGGCAGGGCAATGCGGTAGTCATTTCACACACTCCCCCGCCCGTGTAAGGGCTTCACACAGAAGTGGGAGTATCTCGATTTTCCTGCCTGTAAGTGTCAGTCAACGCCTGCCTAGCGCCCTCTCTGCGCATCCGTTAGGCTGCTTTGACTTTCACGGTTGTGTTTATTTTGTTTGACTCAGCCCCAGGTGCGGCGCTGTGAGGATTCTGTGACGCGCAATTTCGATACATCGGAGACCCTGTCCTCATCCTGAACCCGAGAAGAGACAGACGTCTCTAAAGAATTACATCAAAACCACAGCTCTCAGGAACACTGTGGTATTTGCATCATCAGATGGTACCAATTTTGTACAAAATGTGCTCTCTTCTATAAAATCAATATAGCAAAATAATTAGTTGAGCAGTGTGAAAAGTAGGCTCAAGAAGTCACCACCTAGAACACACCGAGGCAGAACGGAGAGTTTACCTCGATCCCGGAGAAAATGAGGTTGGGGGAGTAGTGCGCCATGGTCCTGGTGTTGTAGGCGCTGTCGCCCTTGTTTCTGACTGTGAGGCTGACGTTGAACTTGTCGCTGTGGGACCTGATGAGCAGTGGGCTGTGTTCCGGGGTGGAGGCGCCCAGGGCGAGGTCAGAGATGCACTTGTCCTTGTTCCCGCAGTCTTTGGCAAAGGGGATCTGAAACGGTCCCGGGAGCAGCTTTCAAACTTTAGTTTAGTGTTAACGGAATAAAGGGAATGGCCTAATGCCAGGTAAGGTGGGCAACTCCTAAGGAGGATCGATTCCACTGCAGGAATCATAGGACAGTTTCTAGTTGTCCCCAGAGTGTGTGGGGGAACTGAGTAAACTTTTACTTTTGGACACAAATTCTTCCGGTCCTTTAAAGGAGGCACAGTTTCCACCGATGGGTCTCAGTGGCCTTGGTCTTTGGGAACAGGAGGGTTTCAGAAGCCCGAGGCAAGCACTATGAGAGAGCACTCTATCACTCACTCCAAGGATGAGATGGTCTACTCAAAAGAATCGGGCTTACTTAGGACCACACCCGAGTCCGGTCGGCAGGGTGGAAAACGGTCGAGCCACACAACTGGGAGCTTTCCTCGCCTCTTCTTCCTCACGAAGGCCTCCCCCACCTTTATGCAATCCATCGCCAAGAGCTGCCCTTTCTACCTCTCCCCAAATTTCCCCCCTTCCGTTCCCATTGCCTCCTCTGGTCCGGCACCCTCCTTTCCTCCCTGACCTAAAGGGACAGCTTCCCCGCTGGTCCCCTGCACCCACGGTGTCTCTGTGGCCACTCTGCACATTGCAGCCACAGTGACCCTCAACGCAGCACAAACCCAGAGCCACCACGGAACCAAGACCAGCCATCGACAGCGTTCCACGGCTCTTTGAAACGTCTAGACTCCGTGCGGGGTCCGAAGGATGAATGACGGCTCCTGCCTGCGCCTCCCGCCACACCCACCTCGCCTTCCCCTTGCCCTTCACCTTCAGCTGCACTGCTGAGGTCAGTGCAGCTCTTGCTCTCTACGCCTCAGACGCTTTACACAGGCCCCCTGCCCGAACACAGTTCCCTCCACGCATCCAAATAGGACGGACAGTCATTTATCCCACAGCCTCAACTTTGGGGAGGGCCCTCTGACACCCCAAACCAGGCAGAAGTTCCTCTGGAGCTCCAACGTCCCCCTGTGTGGCCCGCCCTCTAATGCCTGCCTACTCCGTGTCTGCCAGGCCAGCCCTCGGCTCTGATGTCTGGTAGGTGGAAGACACTCAGCAAAGAGACTGGAAGGGAAGGAGGGAGGGAGGGAGGGAGGGAGGGAAGAAGGAGGAAGGAAGGAAGGGAGGGAGGAAGGAGGGAAGGAAAGAAGGAAGAAGAAAGGAAGGAAGCAATGAAGGAAGGAAGGAAGGGAGGGAGGGAGGAAGGGAGGGAGGGAAGAAGGAAGGAGGGAAGGAAAGAAGGAGAGTGGGAGATGGGAGTGCAGGGAAAGCTGAGTCATGGTCCCGGTGCTTCCCTGCTGGTGCCATGCCTGGGACCTGTCCTTCTCTGGGCTCTCTCACTCCTTCCCGGGGCTGGGGCCATGGACACAGGATGTGGGGGCAGGACCTGGCTGAGCACGGGTCAGTCCCTGCCCGTCCCTTCCACTCTAGGGGCCGTGGTGTGCCCACGGGAAGCAGGGCTTCTGTGAGTTTGACGAGGTGGCCCCATGAAGAAGGCCTGACCTCTGAGCACTGCTGGGGACCCATTTGGTCATCTGTGGCCTGCGTCTGGTTCGGCAGGACTTCGCCAAAGTCACTGGGACACAAATTCCATCCTGGCTGAGTCCAGGACAAAGGTTCAAGGATCTGGGGAGATCCCAAAGACTCTGGCAAACTTGGAAACTAGTTCACCCCCTTTCACACCAGTGCCGGACACTGAATCACTCCTAGAAGACTTCCACCAAACGAAGTCAAGTGTTTGAGCGTTCACTAGGAATAAAGGGCGCTCTGATCCACCAACCCACGTCTTTCTCGGAATTGGTCCTGAACTCGGAAGCGATAAAAACAGGTGTCACTTGTAAGTTCCCTTAAACTCCAACAGCAGACAGTTAAAACAACTGGGAAAGTCTACAAGGGTCTAGATCTTTTTTTTTAATACATTTGATTTAAAGGGGGGTGTGTGTGTGTGTGTGTGCACCTGCCGGAATATGTCATGCCTTGTCATGCACACATACATGTAACCCTAAATCAATTATACACATGCATATGTGTGTGTGTGTTCATGCAGTTCAAGTTTTTCCTTAATACACTCACACACAGGCATTCCACAGTGAAAAACAGTGACTTACAGATTCATGCACCGAACTGGGCAGCGAGTCATCAAGAACAGGCCCATTGTCTGGACTGATAAGGTTGAAATCCAAGGTTACCCTTACAGAGTCCCGGAAGTCGTGCTTGTCCTAGAGGTCAAAACATAAAACGCATCATTGGTGCCCCATTTACTGGATGTTCTGACCTTGACAGGTCTTCCTTCTCCTGTCCCTGGGGGCCAGCCCTACTGGAACATTCTTGGGTACCCACTCTGACGTATGACCTCCTCAGACCGTGCTTTGCTGGGGACGGCCGGCCCTGGGCCGGGACTAGGGCCACAGCTGGAACGCAGAGGCTCCAGGTGACGACCCGCCGACCCGCCTCAGCTTCTCCGAGGGGCTGCTGGAGGGGACGGGACGAGCCACACCTGGTCACTCGGAGCCACTTGCACAGCAGCGTCATTTCCCCCGAGACCTCGAGCTCAAACCGCCGAGCAGCACTCCCAGGAACGTCTCCCCACTCAGGAGAGCAAGCTTCTTTAAACTGAGCTGCACTTCACTAATACACTACATATCTTGAATCATGAGACTTACATGAGATGAATGGTATGTAAATAATGCTAATACGGTCAATACTGTTCAGACTGTCAGCAGTAACAACACTGTTCGTGGCCTGTCCAGAGTGATCAGCTTTATACACATCTCGGAGCATCATTTCCACAGACCTCCGAGATGGGTCTCTGCCACGGGCATCGTTTCACAGGTGAAAACTGAGCCTGTGAGACACTAAACAACTTCGCCAAAATCACTGGGACACAAATTCCACCCTGGCTGAGTCCAGGACAAATGGTAAAGGGTCCATGAAGATCCAAACGACTCTGGGGAATCCGGCAAGGTGTTCATTCCTTCTCAGACCAGTGCTCGCCCCTAAGTTTGCACAGAGGTGCCCTGCTGTGCTCTCACTGGGCTGGGGGCAGCGCCCCACCTGACCGCCCGCCCCGTCCCATCACATCCCAGCCTCGGTCCCTCAACGTCGGCCCCTTGAACTCGCACAGGACGCCCGACTCCGGGATTTCGTTTCCGATCGCTGATCGGTCTCCGTGTTGACAGAGTAAGTTTATTCTGACACATGTCACAGGGAATGGTGACATGAAATCCCCAAGGAAAAGTCTCTGAGGTTCAAAACCTGTGTTTCTCATTACATCCATTCAGCCCTTTTCTTCTTGTTTAAAGCAAATATTTAAGAAACGCCTGCCCTTGGTCGGGAAGGCTCCCTACATACACGGCACTGAAAGCCATCCCACCTAGCTCCCCAGCTGTTTCCAGCGATCAATAATTTGCTTTCCTAGGCTCCCCCACCCACTAAAGCAGAAGACACTTAGGGGGCACGAAGCCCGCGGAAGGCGGGAAACACCAGGTGTCTTCCCCTTCGGTTTCCACAGGAAGAATGAAGTACGTGGACCGGGACGGGAGGGGACCACAGAAAGCACACGGCCCAGCGGGCCCCCTCAGGGGCATTTGACCTTTTATCGCCCCCACTGGGCAGACAAGGCGGACAGAAGGGACGGTTTCCAAGCTGAAAGAATACAGGAGTGGAGAGACAGGCCAGGCCCTCTGCGGATGTCACCACGCCCTGGGCACGGCTCTCGGAGACCACGCCTCTCGGAGACCACGCCCCTCGGAGACCACGCCCCTCGGAGACCACGCCTCTCGGAGACCACGCCTCTCGGAGACCACGCAGGGAAGAGGAAAGATGGCTTTATAAAATGTACTTGGAAATGAGAACACCACACCTGGGACCTTCTGATAACAGTGAACCGACAAAACAAAGTTAATTTCACGATGTGCGCTTCGAAATCAAACAGAGAGCAGGGACAGGCGTGAAACAGGACACCTGGCGCTCGCCTGGCTTCGGAATAAGGCGGCGACAGTGTATGATTTACTTGCCAACATGTAGAAGAAATGCTTGGTGCACTTGGACTTCCGGACGGTGATGTTCCTTTGAACCTTCCTCTCCTGGGTTCCGGAGAAGAAACTGCGCGATATCTGTCTGAGCGAGTCCAGCGTGACGCGGTACTGCATTTCTAGGGAGAGCAAAACAGGGCAGCGGGGAGGAGAGTTTTTGGAGTGATTTTCGTACGACCCGGCCTCTTCGGTCAGCGCGACGGAAAGGTCTCTTGGGCCATCGGTCAACACAGATCCTCTGCCGTCCAGCAGGTCACGGTGCTGCAGGGCGATGGCGCTCACGGGCGGGACACCAGCCTGGGGGGACTCTGTGGGACGGCTGGCGCAGGCGCTCCACTTTTGATGTTGGATCACACTTACTTTGTAATATACATGCACACACACACACACGCGCCCCTTAATATCAGCTACTTTCCTGACCATGCCTGTGTCTACGGGATTTACTCGCTTAGAATATTGATTTTGTTACCTTTTAATAGAGATGTCAATGACATTTTTACCTAGTTTATAACAAGTGCCCTTCTAGAGTATGATCAAAGCATAGAATGAATTCAGCTCACTAAGTAAGTTTAATAAAATAAGCACGCCATAATAAGGAAAACAAGTTAAACCTTGTACTTCTAAGGAGGGGACAGTTCTCCTCACTCGGTCACTTTGTTACTCACAGAAGTTAAGTGAGACTGAAATAACGTTACATATGGAAATGTAAATCGTTACTTCCCATTCCGACACCTCATCCGTCTTCTCGTCGGAGGACTACTGCAGCGCATAAACACGCACATCAGCACACTAAGAAAACTAGATTTTACAGATTAGTGTTTCCCTCATTCCACTGACATTTGGTTTGCAGAGTAGCTCACTCTCCTGCAGCGAAGGGCCTTCACAGTTCGACGCCAGCATATTTCAATATCATTTTTAAAAAGCCTCGGCAAGTGTCACGTGTGGGGAGATGGCCACACCTGGGCTGCTGTGAGGTGCCTGCATGTCGGACTCTCAAAAATGAGGGTCGCCTGAGTGGGGCAAAGGGACCCCGGGAGGTGGCTGGTGCCACACTCCCACCCTCTGTAATTCCCGGCCTGCCAAGGAGAGGGCAGAAGGGAGGGACAGGGCCTTCTCCGTGAAGTCGGGGCATCAGCTGGGGAGCCCAGCTCCTAAGCACTGTCTGTGAACTCTCTCACTTTCTCTCTCTCCAGTTTATTTTCTAAGCACCGACTGTTTACAGGAAGTGTGGCACCCCAGATTCACTGGGCTCCGTCACCCATTCCTGCACGGTGGGTTTCATGCCAGGCTCCCCACGTTGGCAGGCACAAACGGGCCGTGCAGACCCCCGCTGCAGGGGACACTCGGCGCCTTGCCGGCTTCAGCAACGGCACCGTCCTCCTGCCCCAAAGCACCCGCCGCGTGCAGCACACTTACCAGCTTCGTAAATCCTGTCCTCCTTGGACTTTAACTTCACATCAAAACACACGGTAGCATTTATGCATACGGTTTCCTTTCCCTCCATGCGGCAGTTTTTCTTCTGAATGTTCACTTTGTTTGGTTCAAAACTCATGGTCACCTTAATGACAGCCACGTCTCGGGACCTAGACACGCATGAACGGTGGTGATCACTCCCACGTGTTCGCACGTATGGAATGCCCCTGTGGGGAGTCCAGAGGGAGCCATCGACGCGGGTGGTTCCCCGTGGATGGCATGGACCCCCCCGGCTCCATTTCTCTGGGGAATTTATTACAGATGCGAATGTGTCTGACCTTCTGGGGATACTAGGGTTGCTTTGGAAGCCTATTAGGCTTTTGTTTATAAAGGATAGCAGAATATGCCGCTCCCAAACATGACTTACTGAGTTCAGGTCATACCACCCCACACATGCCGCATTAATCTAGTGATTATTTGGAGCTGCAGGGACAGGCTTTTCCAGAACTCCCTCACCTGCCCGGAGACAGATCCTCCAAAAGGCACACAGTTGTCCCAAATCACTCCCCGGGAGTGCCGGCGGCCAGGGAGCACCCACTCGTCACAGGAGGAGGGACTGGGGGCGTGCACCACACCCAGACCAACCTCCTCACTAACCGTCACCCCTCCATGCGGCCGCCTAAGGCCGGTTCATCCTTCCTGGAAAGCCTCTGCCGCCCCTGAGAGACCAGCACGTTCCCTGTTAAACTGCTATTGAGCCTGAACCCTAAGCCGCCTCGGGGAGTTGCACGTTTCCCCCAGGTGTCTCCCACGTGCCCGTGACGTGTATACGGTAATTTAGTTCAGGATCATCAGTTCCAACAAAAACAAAAGCACGTGCTCTTTGCTCCTGGCATGGGTGACTTCTGGCTGCAGTGAGTCCTCCCCACGGTCACAGCCTCTGCTGCCCAGCACTCTCCTTCCCTAGGCACGGCCTTTCTGTTTACTTTCCCCTCCAGTTGTATGCATAGCAAGTGTCTGTATATGGTCTGTCCAGAAACAGTGCAGCCGCTGTTAATATAACGAGAACGGTTTGTGTGACATCGATGTAACCTGGCGGCCAAGGAGAGTGGACTGGAATGCCCATGAGTGAATGGTGACGACTTCCCTGTGCTAGTCGGTGGGGCGGTGGATGTCATTGAGTGAGCATGTGCACTGTGTGGCCGTCACATTCAAAATGACTGAGTGAGTAGAGCAATGAATCTGCATCAGGTTATGTGTTGAGCTTGAACATTCCTCCTTGGAAACTATGGGGATGACTCAGAAGCCTGCAGCAGCTATGGGCAGCTGGTGATTGGCAGCTTCCTCATGACACTGCGCCTGCTCATGCATCACGTCTCATGCAGAGCTTTTTGATGAAGCATCAAATCACACAGGTGACTCGGTTGCCTCACAGCCCAGATCTGGTGCCCTGCAACTTCTGGCTTCTCCCAAAACTAACATCACCTTTGAAAGGGAAGAGGTTTCAGACAATTGATGAGGTTCAGGAAAATACAACAGGGCAGCTGATGGCGACTGGGAGAACTGTGTGAGGTCCCAAGGTGCCTACTTTGAAGGGGACTGAGGCGTCACTGTCCTGTGTACAGTGTTTCTTGTATCTTCTTCAGTAAATGTCTCTGTTTTTCATATTAAATGGCTGGATAAGTTCTGGACAGTCCTCATGGTTATAGGTATCACAAGTGCATATATAGTTATGTGTATTAGCCAAAATATTTCAAACATTTGGTTATTATCAGTGTGTAATTTAGTATACAATTTTTACTTGACTGTTAGTTTTATCTCAGGTTACAACAGTTACCAATTTTCAGGTATGCACCTCGATCTTTCACAATTTTCATCACTACTCTTCTAGATAAAGTTTTGGGGAAATGACCATTGAGATTTATTTTCACTACATTAAGCCAGTGGTCAATTTGAAAGAATCAGCATGTGAGCTTGCCACTGAGGCTCATATCATAAGTCTAGTTTTCATTTATTAAGCCTTTCCTTTATATTTCTTGATAAAATCTGTAACATTTTTAAAAATTATCATACAAAATTCTCACTGTTATTCTTCATACATTTTTAACCACTTTTTTCAAATAGAACCTATTTCAAAGTTGTTTTTAACTAGTTAAAGGTAGAGTTATTCATGCTATTAACTAATAAATTATTTTATTAATAAATAAAATGACATTAATGTAGGTATTTGACCCTTGACTAGGATTTTACACTTAATGGAAATTAATTTGGGGATGCAGGCATTTTAGAGGCTGAGATAATTGAAGGTTGGTTCTATTTGTTCCTTTAATATGATTTGTTGACTTCCCCAGCTTACCGGACTGCATGATTTTTGTCTGAATAATGGAGCACAAAAGGAAATGAGTATTTGGTAGGAGTGAACCACCGGATGCGCTGGGTGTTATTAAAATGCGTACCAGAAGAGGGCAGCACCACCCAGGCCGCCGATGGTGACGTCCGTCAGACCGTCCCCGTTGAGATCCATTTCTCCGTGAATGGACTGGCCGAAGAACTTCAGCGTCTCGCCGTCTCCACCGGATGGAATACGCTGTGAAAACCCGAGACATAGTTTCTATGTCACAACAGTGTCTTCCGAAACAGTTTTAAGTAAATCTGAGAACTTGGATTGGTTAACAAAATATTAAAATGAAAGGACTTTTGGAGAGCGGCCCAAGAGGCCCCTCATCTGCAGACAAATGACCCCGATGTTCCCAAAGGATGTTCTTTTTATAGGACAGACAAACCGCGTCAGGGGTCCTGACACCAGAGAGGGGGGAAATCACACCACGGCATCTCGCCTGCCCCTCCAGGACTCTGTCATTGGCGCTGCTGTCCAGCTCCCGGCAGCCCCAGGGCGCAGAGAACCCCAAAGGCGCCGGGCCCCCGGCAAACACAGCGCACCAGCAGGGCGGAGCGGGAAACGTCCCCGCCAGCCCGTGCGCCGACCTTGGGGCTGGCTGTCAGTAAGGCCTTTCAACACGCAACCATCTTCTCTGTCTGCCGAAAAACCCGTCCCGCGCGTCCAGGGCGCCACAGACTCCCTTCCACGCACAGACGTCCTCGGCGTCGGGCGCGCGCAGCTGAGTTCGGAGTTCTCCAAGGCCGATTTGTGCGCATCCCCATGCGCGGTGTTTGACGTCTGTACTCCCGACTTACCGTTGGTTCAAGCTGGTAATATTTTCATAGAGCCCCGTGGTGAGGAGACAGGACAGGCAGACACCCCCTAAGCCCGGGGTCTTCTCACCCTCCCATTTCCCACTCACAAATCATAAATTAGGAGACCAAATAAGCAAACCAAATGGGAATGTTTTTCATGCTTAAATGTCTGTGGCTCATTGGGAAGTATTTCCTTATATTTTCCCTCCACAAACAAATCAGGAGACATCTGCACCCTTGGTTCTAGAAGAGTCGATCCAGTGTGATTCTGGGTACCCCCACACCCATACACACACCAGCAGCACCTCTGGTTGCCATGGAAATGAGGGCGTGCATCTCTGGGAAAACATTCTGCCAATAATTAAAGAAGCTCAACTCTAATACTCTTTGCTGTTGTTGTTTAAATCTGTGTCTTGATTGATCACCATTTTACAAAATAAATTGCTCGTGACAACTCCGTTCCATTTATTAGTCATCCAAAATCCTTCCTGTTTGCCCGCAAAGGCCGCTGCATTAAATGTGCAGGACTAACAAGGAAGGAGGCGCCGGTAGAACTCGGGGAAGCTGGGCCTGCAGCAGAGCCGGCTCCCTCAGGCCCCAGGATGCCAGGAAAGCACATGCTACCACGCCCTTTCACAGGAACAAACCGGGCGCTAAACGCAGAGCAGAGCTGGCTTGTTGCTGGGCAGGCCCTTCATGCCGTTCTTTCGCTACTAATGTCATCGTGACTCGGTGCACGGTCAGCACAACTTCTCAACACGTGAGTAAGATCAGACAGTTCTGTGGATTACGGCACCACAGAGACCACCAAATGCCAAAGGAAACAATTAATGTTCTGATTTTCTCTCCCTGGTATATAAACTAGAAAGTGGCAAATCTCATTCCACTTGGAAGTACTGGCCAATGCCTAACGGGTTGTTACTTAAAGACAATTCCATAGTTTTTACAGTGCATTGAATGCTTTTGTAAGCTTATGTTTTTCTCATATAGGAAACGGTTACATTTGTGGACTGGAGCCACTAACTAACAGTCAGTTTAAGACAGGAACAACAGATCCCCCGCTGGCTAAGTCTAATTACTCAGATGTTCCTTTCCAACAGGGATTGCTTGTGAGAAAATGATAAACTTTTGGAAACCCAAATTCGTTTGCTGGAAATACACCGATGTAATTCCTAAATATAAATGGAACGAAGTTTTATTACAACAACACAGATACTGAACATAAAACCAATAATCTAATCTCCCTTACTGGCCAAATCATGTGATTGCTGTTCTCTCGTTCAGAAAGTGGTCCCCTCTGCTTTGATCGGGCACACTGCAGGCGTCAGATGGCTGTGTGAAAAAGTGCTCTTGCGTCTTGTGTGTTTTTGTTTGCTCTTTACCATGTCAAAAGATCAGATTAAGAATGCATGGCACATAACAGAAAAAATAGATAAAAGGATGAAATACAAAGTAATTCTTCTCTAGAGATGGAAGAGAATGAGAATCCTAGCTTCCCACTGGAGTCAGAAGAAAGACATGCGGACACCCACGAAGCGGGCCGGGAGGCCGGGACCATCCCCACTGGGCCCCCACCCGGCCCCCACTCGCGCGGGTCTGCGGGGGGGCGGGGCCCTCGCCTGCGCGTGCGCGCGCGCGGCCTCACCTGCACGTGCTGCCTCCGCAGCGAGCGGCCGCTGCCGTGGTAGATGTACACCGCGCCCGCGTGGTCGCCCTCCAGCGGCGCGCCGATCACCACGTCGTTCAGTCCGTCCAGGTTGAGGTCGTTCACGGCTGCGATCGCGGTTCCGAAACGGGCGCCGCACGGCTCGTGTTTGTTCTTCTTCGTGCACGAATTGTGCTTCACGGCCGAACAGCACGTCTGTTTGACGGGTTCCAGGCTCATTTGATATTCAAACCTTGTCTGGCAGAGAGACGAACAGGACGCTGAGGGCCTTCTCTGTGACTGCAGCAGAGTGGGGGTTTTAAGTGCACACTAAATCGGCGCTGGTAAACCCATTTGTGCATCAACCGCCGCGTTTGTAAGATTTCTGCAACACTGGGCACAGCTGAGAGAGATTTTAAAGAACAGATTGTAGACGTGTAGGAAAGAAGACAGATGGAGGATTTCAATGGACTCTCTCTTTAATGCAATTGAGTGAGTGTGTAACTCACAGCATCTTTTTAAAGCAAAAGAACTGAATTTTGAAATCCTGGATTCACGTCACTATCCTTTCTTAGTGCAATATTGTGCTTCTTTAAATAGTCTCTATCTGTTCAAAAGCCAACTTTTCCCAAACCTCTCTAGAGTGAAAAAAGCCGAAAGCTCAGACAAGGCCAGGAAGTACGAGCAACCACGGGCAGGAACATGCTTTCCTGGGAAAAGGGGAAAAACAGTACAGGGCACAAAAAAAGTTGATGGGACCCTCCACAAACAAGCAAACGAATAAACAAAACAACAACAAAAAAACTCTTCCAATGCAGAAATGGAGAATGATTCCACTTAACAAAGAATGTCTAAAGTCAGGAGAGGAAACGGAATCTCATTCCAGGCCAGTGAAGTGTCCAAAGACCACAGGGTTTTGCTGAAAATGTCTGCTCTCCTTGCCTTGAACTTCCCTGCCTCCTGAGCCCGCCCACTCCCCCAGCTCCCCTGGCCTGGGTGGTCACTGCTGAGCTCCAGGCCAGAGCTGGAGAAGGGCTGCCTGTGACTTGACTTCGCAATTTAGTGAGCTGCGCGTTGATCTTTATCCTATGCACTCTGTTTAAAAAGAATAGTTCCCATTTTTGGAGCAGAAAATATCCAAGGGCTTGGCCTACTTTATGAGAATTTCTGAAATCTTCTTTGCTTCTTTTTCCAAACTGAGCGAAAAGTTAGAGACGACATTCTCGATCGGAAATTCAAAGAAGGCAAGAGACTCCCCGTGGGCCCTGAGCTCACCGGCCCCTTACCTGGTCCACAGAGTACACGTACACCTTCCCTTGCTCCTCCTTCTCCTCGCCCATGAACGTGGGCGCCCCGACCAGCAGGATGTCGGTGTGAGAGTCTTTGTCGACGTCCACGGTCGTTAGAACGCTGCCGAAGTAGGAGCCGATCTGGGACACAAACACACCCGAACGGTCCGGTGGATGTCAGAGCGTCTCGAGGAAGCGGAAACCCTGCATTTCCTTTCCTTACACAGCCCAGGAGAGCATGTGAGACTCAGGTGGCAGAGGACACGAGCGACAGAGGCGGAGGCCACCTGAGAGCTCGTTGTTGGCTCTCGCGTGAGGGTGATGGCTCACCCAGCCCCTCCTGGGGGAGGGGCAGCTGTTAGAGAGTCCACAGCTTCAGAGAAATGATTCCCTTTAGAATCATCCACCCCCCCAACCCAACACACACTTTCTTCTCCGCAAATCAGAAAAGATCGCTAACACCACGGTGATTTTTTTTTAAAGGAAATGAAATGAGATAAGCAATACAAGGCGTTTGGAAGCACTTCGGTGCATGTTTAAATGCAGCGGTGTGAGCACCAGCACCAGCACACGCCCTGGGGACCCCCCGACCGGTACCAGGACCCTGGGGCGCCACGTCTCACCCGGGAGTCCACACAGCCTGATGGGAAGCTTCCGAGTTCACGTGCTACAGATAATCTCCAGCCACCTCCAGGAGGAAAGGCTCATTCTCCCGCCTGTCATTTAACACCTCACACCATCGGGGCCCACATGCTTCTTAACTGGCTTTTGCACCACTCTTTCTTCCTATTTACCTTCTGGCTTTCCTGCTAGACTCACTGGATTTCATCTCTCATGAAGACCTTCTGCACCCACCGGAGCTGCAAACCATCTTCCCGCCTTCCGAATGCTCAGTCTGAGCCACTGCCAACCTTGCTCCCTGATGTCTCCCCTCTCTTTTCCTGTGTGTGGTTTGTACACCGGTATCTGCGTCTGTTCTCTACACATCTTCGCTCCGCCCCATCCAACTGAAGTGTTCCTGAGGCCAAAGACCTGGGAACCTAACCCTGGGCCGTTCTCAGCTGAGGTGCAAGGCGGGGGGGGGGTACTGGTTTTCTTTTCAGTTAGGGAAATAGGCACTTAAGTTAAATGTACACAGAGTAAGGATGGATTAGTTTACGACAATAACGGCCCAGCTTACCTGCTCTCCATGGAGGGTCTGGAGAACCTGGATGTCCCCACCTTCCATCCGGTAGATGACCACCTGGCCCGTGTGATTGTACCGGGGCTGGCCCGCGATGTACAGCACGTCTCCGGGGACGGTGGCGGAGGTGACTGTGTACCCTGCCACAAGAGAGGTGACAGATGTGCACATGACCCCTCACTGTCTGCAGCCACTAAAGCAAGAGCCACTTCAGATGGTTGGGAGGACCACTTCTGTGTTTTCACACGGACTTCCTTTTCTTAGAGAAACAACTGTGTGTGTTTTAAACGCAGATAAGTTTGTTTTGGTAGAAGCTTTGAGTGTGCTCTCTGACTAGCTACCACGAGCGTTTTGTCCTAAAAAGGTATTTTCCCCCCAACCTCAGTTTTCCTTTATTTAAAGGCACAAATAATATAACAAAGAGGACGGGAAAAGAAAACAAACTCACTAAAAGTCTCTGGCAATTGCAATTTACCACTTTGTAATAAATCAGTCCTATCTCATCTGAACACATGTGTCCCTGTGCTGCGGAAATGAATACCTTTATATTGTCGGCATCATAGCAAATGTAAGACTTTTCTGTGCTGTGGCCTAGGTTTTAAATTGTAATTTTAAATGCTTGAAGTGAGTTCTCTGAGTAAAAGCATGAAGATTTGCATTTACACTGCAGGATCATTCCCTGATGGAATGGTACAGTTTAGGTGTTTTTAACTTTTGGTATTACACTAAACCTTGGAAAGACATCTTTCAATATGTAACTTTTTTCTTTCTTTT
>CM052540.1:189578854-189605846 GCA_028533065.1 Trachops cirrhosus | reverse complement strand
TACAGCGAGACGCGCGTGCAAACCGGCGATCCTACGGGCAGGTACATGCAAATCACCCCGTCTGTTTGCAGTTATTTTCTCTCGGGCCCCATGTAACTAGAACCACATGCTTCTCTAACATTTATGAGTCCGAAGCTGTGAAATTAAAAAAATTTGAATATCCCACCCCTTCTTTGGAGTATCTATGTTACCTGTTTTAAGCCCTGTAAAGCACTGATCTTGTCCGGGAGGCAAAGGGAGAGCGCAGGTGACCAGCTCTGGAGAGTGTCCAGACGCTGAGCCACTTTACAGAAGCACCCTTAACATGCTGAACGGCTTACAAGGCTAGCCGTGATTCGGATATTGTTTAGTTTTCATTCAGAAGCGTACTGGTTCCAACAGGGACGAAGGCGACCCACAGCAAGAGGTAAGAGTTGAATGAAATTGGAAAAAATTCGGAAAAAAAGAGGCTCCGTTTCCGCACCGAAAGGGAAGGACCTCCAACCACAGGCAGCCATGCGCCCTGCGGGGAGGGGACTGCAAAAGGGAGGGACAGAGGGAACCTGGAGAAGGTCAGAAGGAAGAAAGTGCGAGCATCGCAAATGAAATCGTTTCCACTTCTTCCTGTCTTCGCAACGAGAATGAGTTCCAGTAGGGCGATCTGAAATTTGGCCTTTTGGGAGCTCTTGTGTGAGATCCTCCATAACCCCAAATCAGACACGGTAAAATTACAGACATAGTAACATACAAATATATATTGAGTCGCTGTAGACGAACCATTCTTTTTAAGATTAAAAATCCTAGAAGCTGGCCCTGGCTGGCGTAGCTCAGTGGATTGAGCGTGGGCTGCGAACCAAAGCATCGCAGGTTCGATTCCCAGTCAGGGCACATGCCTGGGTTGCAGGCCAGGAACCCAATGGGGACCACATGAGAGGCAACCACACACTGATGTTTCTCTCTCTCTCCTTCTCCTGCTCTTCCCCTCTCTAAAAATAAATAAATAAAATATTTTAAAAAATCCTAGAAGCTGAAAAGAAGGAAGGGAGAAGGTAGTCACTCGTATTATGTCTTCATACCCAAGAACATGATGCAGTAGAATACCATGATTTTTGATCATTTTTCCATCAGATAAACCTGTGGAATTACAGGAAAGATACGAGGGGTGGTGAGACTGCATTATAGAAAAACTTGGTTCTTCAGCTGTGAGCTAATTGGCTGAACCTAGCTGTACACAAGACGGCTTTAAACATTCCCAAGGTAAATGCACTATCCACACGGCAGAGGGCTACATCGAGAGCAGCCCTTTCTGTACAGACTTTGACTTTGGTGGCTTTTTAAACACGTACCTGGCTGTGTCTATTCCAAGGGCTGTTTTGGTCTGGCGGCCGCCTCTCTGGACTATTTTGTTGGCAGCAACAAGTACTTCCTCTGTCGACGAGTAGGTACTGAGGTTGAACTCGTGGGTGACGTTTTCTCCGTACTGCACAATTCCCACCTGAAACACCAAGCCGCTGCGAGTTATCGACCTAGCAATGTGCCCCGTTCCAATTTTGATCGGCTTAAACTTGTAGATCAGCGGTGATCCATCTGAATCTCCCAGACGAGTTTAAAAGTCTATGAGAACACAAAGCCTGCTAGTTTGACAGCAATAACACCGCTATTTGCGGACACTCAGGGCCTGGAGAACAAAAACACAGGTGCTGTTGTTAAGCCCCTCGAATGGCTGCTTTATCCCTTTAGCCATTTGTGCTGCAGACCGTGTGGGCCTCGGGGGGCAGGACACCCTGACAGGCTCTGTGTCCACTTTCACGGTGCTTCCAAACCGGAAGACAGAGATCCAACAGGTGACCCTTCAAATCCACGGAAAAGCTGTTACCAGGAGGCACAACCCAGGGCCCGAATTTAAAATAGGGACTCAGGGGAGGGCTGGCAGAAGTGATATTCCAGTGGAGGCCTGCCCTGGATGGTGGCTGGGAGGCAGGGTGACACCCTCGGAGGGGACTGCGGATAGGAAGAAGCCGAGACTGGGAAGAGGGAGGGACGCCCAAGAGCAGAAAGACGGCCAGTGAGCCCAGACCAGGAAATGCGGGCAGAGCGGAGTGCGAGAAGCCTGGGCCCGCAAACAGGGTTCTGCGGCGAGGGCGCGCGCCCGCTGCGTGCCGCCTGTGGCTTCTGCAGATCAGCCCTTGTCCCACCCCCTCTCTTGTTCTGTCTGCCCCTCTCACTTCCTCCTTCCTTCTTCCCCTCTTTCCCACAGATCTCGGGCAGAGCCCCCACCCGGTCAGACGATAAAGAAAGGAACACACCCCCAGGTTCGATTTCCCCTGGTCCATAGTCCCCTCCCCACCCCAGAGACACCCATTTCTCTTACTCCTTTTTCACGGCCCTGCTTTAAAGGCTGATGTGAAGCAGTGAACTAGGATTATTACGGGGAGTCCGGCAGGCTTGAGGTTGTCTTTGTGTGTGTAAATGTTCAGTGTAAATGCAAGTGGAATGATTTTGTTCCTCGGATAACCACCATGCCTGCTCTGGGGCACCAAGGTAAACACAGGCTGCTCTGGAAGTTAATTGCTCATCCATTCAGGACACTGTTCGGAGCTGGTTCTGTGTTTATTTCCTTTGGTTTTCACGTGACCAAGCAGGAGGCTGCAGGGTTCTGAAAACTGTCACTCTCGTTATTACTCTTGGACATCCTGCTGCTCGGGTGAATTGAACACCCCAGTCTCCCGTGTCTTTGACTTCCTGAGCCTCAGTAATCTTTCCCTCTAGCTCACCTGTGTTACCCAGTCCCAAGGTCGTGTCACTGACCTTGTCATCTGGAAGAACCGCAGCACCTCAATCTCAGTTTCAAGTGTTCTCCCCTCTGACCACTGACCTCAGCTATCTACCTCGTATACCTCATTCACTCCTTGACCACAGAAGATTTCCATGTATTTTAGATCCTGCCATTTTTTCGTACCCAGCCTAGACACCATGGCCCATCACCATCATCACTGACTTGCAAACGTTTAACTCTTTTAACCTTGTTTTCCCTCCATTGACTCACTTGGCTGACTTCCAACTGCGGCTCAGGCTGAATATCTCCTTCGCTGCGTAAGCTCCCGGGACACGCCGTCCTAGACAAACCCCCACCACCTGTCAACTGGTCTCACTTCAAAGTTCGGCCCTTGAACCTCAAGCCTGGCACTGCCCAACAGTCCTACCACCTCTTACTAACGAATGCACCTTGCTCTCATGTACTGAGTTCAATCGAATGCCAGTCCTAAGCAGTTTCCTTCTGGGGAGAGAGAGAGTGTCAGGCTCACGCACTGAGGGGAGGTCACCTGAGACGAGGGGGCAGTCACGCCAACTCCACAAGGCTGCTCTGCACCGTATGTTTTCCACTGGTACTTTCTATATCTCATGAAATTTATCATGAGTTACTAGATTATCTGGCAAATCATCTTTGCACCGGGAACAGCAAAAACCATTCAACACCTTGGTAAGTTGGCAGCCGGTGCTTTACATCTCATCTGTCTGCCTGCCTATTCATCTACCTATCCATGTAACACTTATCTCAGTCCCGTAAGCTTCTCTTTGTAAGTACTGAGGTGTAAGAGAACTTACAATGGCCCATTCCCTCACCCTTTCTTTAGACTTTGCTTCTAGCAACTCTCCCTGAGACTGTTTCCAATGAACGCCCTTGGACCGCTACAGCGGCTCTGCCCCAGAGGTTCGAAGGCACAGAAGTGCCTGGAAGTTCGCCCCTCCCCGCTCTGGCCCTGCCTCCTGGGCCATGCTGGGCGCCCCTTCCAGATCAGGCTGTGCCTGGACCTCACCTGCGGGCACGCCGTTTTGCCCTCTGGTGCTACCCTGTTGGGCTGCCCCAAACTCCTTCCCATTTTCTCGTGGAGGCACTTCTGTGTTAAATCGCCATCACTTGGCTCCTTCTCCCAGGGTTTGCTTCCAGTTTCTGTCTCCACCCCATGATTCTCCATCAGGCCAGGCCAGACATCCTGGCCTTGACCCTGGACCACGGCAGCGGCTGGTCTCCCCTCCGCTGAGCTCGCTCTCGCCCTCCATCTCCACTCTCCTCAGATCCTTCCACTTAGATTAACGGCAGATTAACTGTCCTGAACTTCTTTCATCACGTGACTTCTTCCTTCAAAAAATGCTAATAGCCCTTCAGTGCCTACACCAATGACTCAGAAGCATACTTTCAAAGAGAACTTTTATTCTAATTCAAACAGAAAGCATCACACTTCGAGCTGTCCCTTGCAATGCTAGGCCCGTCGATTAAAATTCAGCCTTCTTCCCCGACCTCAGTCACTTGTCGGTCTGCCCCACCGTCTCCATTCTCGCTGGCCTTTGGGTCTCCCAGCGCGTACTCCCCCCGCACCAGATGCCCTTCCTACCCCCTCCAACCAAGCGGAATTCTACCCGCTCAGCACGATTCTCATTTCACGTCCTCTGAGGGGCGCTCCCCACTCAGTCGCCAGTGCCCCCCGACCCCGACCGATCTTCCTCCTGTCCGGGCTCCGAGCGGACTTGCCCGTCCTGCCCCCGTGGGTGCCACATTCTTCCCAGCCATTGTGCGTGCTTTCCCATCCCAACTGCATGGTGAGGACGGAGGGGCAAAGGGCGGGGGCAGAGAGCGTGGACTAGGTCACTGCGTATTCTCTTATCTCTTCCCACTGGTTTGCTTTGCTCACAGCTGACCTTCCTGCATTCTTACGACATGACTGTAACATCTCACATAAGCACGTAGGAAGCTGAGATAGGCAGGGAAGAATGATAAGCAGCAAAAGAGGGACACGATGCAGTGTGGGAAATGAGAAGAGTGGGCAGACTTGGAAACCCAAGTCTCAGGGAAATGGCATTTACTGTGGGCCCCTGGTGGATACCGACTTCAGGGACCAGACCCAGGAGGGCCTGCTGTGTCTTCCCCAGAAAAGGGCCCGCTTGTGAATTCTGTGGCAGGAAAACGGCCACACGACGAAATGAACACAGATGCCGGCCGCTTTGCTGACTATTGGTGAAACCCAATGCAATTCAAATAGTTTCAGGCCCAGCTTAGTGTATAATTTAGGGCACATGAAATAGATTCGCACCAGCAGCAGGTGTATGTATGCATGGGCAACAGAATCAGGAAGCGTGAGAATTAAATTGCAGGACGCAAAGTGAGCCAAGAGGTGGGCATGCGTCACGAGGAGGCAGGGAGACGGGGAACCACAAGCATGTTTGCTGCCTCACATAGAAAGGCCCGTGGAGGAGGGAAGCCCCAGCTCCCCAGCACCCGGATAAAGAGGAGACAGCGGGGTTTAAGGAGAACGGGAGACATCAAAACAGGCTGGAGCCTGGAAAAAAAGCCCGGGTGATAAGGAATCTAAGTCATCATGGAAATCGAGAAAGAGAAAACAGCCAACTAGCATCATAGCTGACTCGAAGCAGCGCCTGGTCCTAGGAACAGGGGTAGGGGGTCAGTGGGGAGCTGCGAGGAGAGATGGAGGTGGGAGGGTTCCGGGCGTTTTTGCTGAATGGAAAGCAGGGTGGGAGCTCAAGGAAGCAACTGGGCGACTTGCGGGCTTTTTCTAAAACAGGGAGGATGGAAAGAGAGCTGCTGAAGACGTCAGGAGAAGAGTGGGTGCAGATGGAATAGCAACAGACTTATAAGGGGGTGACGGTCACAAGGAGGAGGAGCAGTTCCTTTTCAGGGACAAATGACACGGGGGCATTGGCCTGGGAGAGGCACGTGGACTTCTTGACTAGTAGAACAAAAGTCAGCTCCATAATTACACCTGAGGCCCATGACACCTGAGAGCTGATTCAGGCTGCAGAACGAGGCAGGCTAAGGATTCTGTTACGTGAGCAAGAGGTCGGTGCCACTTAACAAAACCTTCCACACAAACGTAAGATTTGTAACCCTTCTTCAGCTAAACCCCAGACTAACATCCCCTCTCTCCCTTTCCCTGGGAGCACAGGCATCCTTTCGTATGTCGCTAGGTGGGATTTTGACAAAAGGGTTCTGTGGGCCCGGGACACTGGAGGACAACGGGAAACGCCCGTTAGACACACGCCTTCACAGCGAGCCCCCTCTGCTCACTGCTCCTGTCTCCGTCTCTCTCTCCCCTCTGCTGCTTCCATCAAGAAGAAACCCCACGACTCTGAAATGGTGCAAAAAAGCAGGAACATGTCCCAACTGCTCTGCTCCAAATCGGAAGCAAATCTTCCGACGTGATCTCAGAGTCTTCACCGTGGGAGCGTGCACGGTGGACCATGAAATGGAAGATACAGTTCATTCTTATTGAAGGGATTATTATTATTTTTTTTTGTGAGGGACATATTCCACACCTCCCACAACGTAGTTTGGAAAGCACTGCTTTACAATGTTAAGAGTTACCTACTTGTAAAGATCAATTAATTGTTCTTTTCATTCAATGTCATGCACTGTGGTTATCCAAAGGTAAGGCTTGGCCTCATTTCTAAGTAGGAAGTTTTCTGGGCATTGGGAACAAAGTTCTAGTGTTTCTTTACACCGTCCAGGACACCTAGCATACTACTTAATCAATGAAATGCTTCATAAGTAGCAGCTGAATTAAAATGAATTAATTACCTAAACGGCTTCATTTCTGGGGGGCAGGTGTGGGAGGGGAGGACGGGGACAGTGGGGACCTCAGAAGGGGGACCCTGGGAGAAACCCTGGAAGGAAGGTTTTCCTGGTTTTCACAAAACAGAGTCCCAGCAGAATGACAGGGAGTGTCAGAAAGAGAATGTTTGAAAGAGCTATTCAGTACGCTGAGTAAGAACGAGTTAGGAAGGGATGGGATTGCTCACTCATTCAGAATTAGATTATTCCCTTGTTTTGTTAAATCAGAGTCACACCAGTGCCTGCGTTTCAACACCCAGCAAGAGCTAAGATCCATTTAACAATCCACTTCACCCAATCGGTGGCTTCCTTAGGGGAGAAAGGAAAGGCACGGTAAAACAAGGACATGTTCTGGGTTTCCCTAAGACACGCGATTGCTTAGCCCGACAAGAGCCCCAGATTTGCGTCTGGCCAACGTGCATTTCCTTTCCCCAAAACTGTGACACAACAGCCCTGCCTCACGACACGCTTCGAAGGGAATCAGGTCAGGGTGCGAACGTGGCACCAAGACAGGCCGCCGTCCAAGGTCGCTGTCCGCACACAACTGATACGAGGCTGTTAGCTGACACCAGGCTTAACCTTTGTCACCATGGACGAGGACACAAACGGGCCAGTTCACAGGCAGACCAAATGGGTCCCCAGCAACACAAAGAAACTCGACAGGCCAGAGACCCAGGCCTGGGAACGGGCGTGGTCCGCTGGCCTGTGCTGGGAGGAGGGGCGGCAGCAGCTCGGACCCACCCTAGGAGACGCCAGCCGGTTCCTGCGAGGGGAGGAGACTACGGGAGAAGTCAGGGCCACAGGTGAACGGGGCCGATGTGTGAATGCCCGAGAAGAAAAGCCTGAAACGCAAGGTCAAGGGGAGTCTCGGGGGAGGGGGGTCCTCCCAAGCCAGCGCCTTCCAGCTCAATAACTTTATGAAACAGCGTGAGAGATGGTGGGCATTACAACAATGATTTTAACACGAGAGAAAAGAAAACTTGCAGGAATTAGATCTTCCGTAGATTTGCACACCTGAAGAGACACACATGCGCCATAGAAATTGACACGCTGAGTGATGGGTGTGCAAATACCGTGGGAACAGGGTGGGGAGGGAGCTTCCTGGGGGAAGGGTGGGTGGAACTATCACAGCAAATGGCAGAAAGTGACACTTGGATGGAGCCTAAGAAGTTCCCACAGCACTCGGGCCCGGGGTGGACGAGGTCACATGAGCAGGGGTCACCTGAGCACAGACCGAGATGCCCGCAAGGGGACACAGTGGGGAAGGAGAGAGGCAGGCACCGGGGAGGCAGGAGGCAGGGGAAAGGAGGTAGGTGACAAATGCCTCCTGGTCCCCTGGAGAGATGGGATGTTTGTCTGCAGGCAAGGACAGTCAGTAGGTCTGTATCAGGGAAACGCAGGATCTGAGCTTCACCTGGGGAAGGTAACTCAGGCGAGTGACGCGTGGGGGTGGGGCAGCTGGGGGCCAGGAGGCCAGCGAGCGACAAGATTATGCACCTCTCACAAGATTAAGACCACGTTCAGGAGCGACAGCCTGATGGACAAGGACGCGGCCGCCCGGAGGACTTTCGGACGGCACAGCCATGAATCAGGCCTCCCGGTGAAGGCTTCTGGGAAATGGCTGTCAAATGTGCCTCGAAAAGACAGATAAATCATATCCCTAAAATTTAATGAATTTCTCTCCTTCGTGTTGCCTGGTTTAATGCTATGCTGCCCTCTTGATGGGAACAATCTAGACATTGGTCCATTAGTATATTTCACTTTTATATCAAGCCTCACAATTTACTGGTTTTATTTAGGGTAATGCACTCGTATTTGGCATTATTTACATGGTTCTCATTTATTATTAAAAGCAATGTGTGCTTAGGTGTTGGGGATCAATAAGACCTCCATAATGTTTACACCCTCCTATCTGTTACTCTAGCAAGCTCAGACTGTTTCAGGTTTGCTTTTATAGGTGTTGTTTTTTTTTAAAAGGCAATTTTATAACCTTTACTCTTTCTTGGGTAAAATATTGGCTTACAAATATTCCTCGACTACGTTTGCAAAAGTCTTAATGGGACCACACAGAAACATGGGAGAAACGTTGACTCACTACGGCAGCACCCCTTACGCGTGGGGGACCCTTTTCTGTATCTCCAGTGGATTCCGAGCCAGTGGGTATTGGGGAGAGGCTCAAAATCTATACACAGTTTGTTTCTCCCCGTACATACACAGCCATGATCAAGTTCATTGATCAGCTATGCGCAGTATGAGATTAACCACAATAACTACTAATGAAATAGAAATAAAGCAATCTGCTGTAACAAAGTTTACGTGAATGGGGTCTCTCTCAAAACCTCTTGGCGTGAGACGTTGGACAAAGGGACGATTCACGTCCCGGCTGGGCCAGGGCGGGGCAGGCACAGCGTTTACCACACTACTCAGAGCAGCTCGTGCTCCAAAATTTATGAATTGTTTGTGCCTGGAATTTTCCATTTAATATGTTCCAACCACAGTCAACCACGGTCACTGAAGCCACAGATGGCGAAACTGCAGGCAAGGGGCATGGCTGAGTTTGGAGCTCGAGGTTCTACTGTTCGGGCAGCATCCCCATGAGGGACACCACGTGTCGTGTGAGACTTCCATTCGAGCTCTGTTATTTGCCCGGCTGCCTCCCTTTCCTTTCTTTTGCTTCTCTGTGGAGGTGACAGTTCCTTCCAGGAGCGGTTTGTGTCTCTGAGACACCTTCCGATATCCGCCTGGACTAGATGGCAACTCCCCGGTGGCAGAGGAGAGGCCGTCACAGCCACTCTGCACCCTCGGCGCTGAGTGCGGAGACGCCACCAGAGGACAAGCACGAGCGGGACAGATAGCAGCCCCGCACCCGCGGCTTTGCTGGTGGTGGTTTCAGCTACCCGTAGTCAACGGTGGCTGAAACTATGAAAAGGAACATTTCAGAAATGAACAGCTCATGACTTTTAAATTGTGTGCTGTTCTGAGTGAGGTGATGAAATCTCCACGCCCCGCTCCATCCCACCAGGGAAGTGGGACACCCTCTGTCCAGAGCGTCCACCCCACAGACGCTCCCACCTGCTAGTCACTCAGTGTCCATCTGGGTAATCACACCCACTGTCTCCGCATCCCAGCACTTGTGTTCAAGCCTCCCTGAGTCTCCTTGACAACGATGACCCCAGAGCACCGGCGTTGTGATGCTGGTGATGCGGGTGATGCCAGAGAGGGGCTGTGAAGGGCTCCCTGTGAGTGAGAGGTGAGTCCAGGACACTTTGGAGATGATGTTTTGAGAGAAAGGGACCGCATTCACACAACTTTCTTTATAGTCTATCGTCATCGTTGTTTTATTATATTATTGTGGTTGTCAGTTTCTTATTGTGCCTCGTTTATAAATTAAACTTTGTCATAGATACGCACGTACAGGAAAAACACAGTAGGCGTCCAGTTCAGCACCATCTGCGGTTTTGGGCGCCCACTGGGGTCTGGTAACGTACACCCCCCCCCCGTGGATAAGGGGGGGCGACTGTTACCAGAACGCAGTTTATTTTGGCCAATTGTCCCTCTGAAACTTATTTAGGGGAGAGTTGTTTGCGACCCCTGGATGGAAAGGTAAGTGTCTTAAGACTTTTCTGGTCCTCGGCTCTAAAACACCTGTTCACTTCCGTGTAGGCGGCGCCGCACGGGCTTGCTGTGTGCGCAGGTCAGCGAAGATGGAAGAGCGACAAGTTCGCGCTACGCCGCGAGTTAAACGGCACCCACGAGACCTACGGTCGGTGCCAGCCCATCGCCGGTCTCCCCGCAGGGGGAGAGGAGGCAGTGCCGGGAAAGGGGTGCGGCTGGCGGGTCCCTGCCGGTCTCCCCCGGACTGTGGACGGCTGTGTCTGACCGCGTGGCCTGGGAAAGCCTGCGGGAGTTCCCGCCTGGCCGGCCCCCGGCCCCCCGAAGGACGGACACGTGCTAACAGGTGTTTGCAACTGTTCTGTGGGTTCCTGGGGGTCCCCCTCACCTGCATCCTTGCCGGAGGGACGTGTTTCACCCCCGCGGGCCCGAGGCACCGGGCTCTCGCCTGCTTTCCCCTCACCTGCAGGAGGGCCGAGCGCCAGGACTCAGCCGCCCCGTGATGACCCGTGGGGAGCACGCAGCGTTCACACCCCCGAGCTCCGGGGCACATGGTCCCAGCACGGCCACCTCACCCGCAGGTAGTCCAGCAGGAGCCAGGCACTGGTCACTGTGCGTCCTGGCTCCAGGGGGCGCCCGCCGGGCTCACGGCACTGGCCCCCACGGACACCTTCCCCACTGGGCTCTTTCCCACTGGGCACTGAGAAAGCCCCCTCACAAGCCCCCTCAACTGCATTCTTCAGGCCTGTACACCCTGGATACGAGCGAGGGGGCTGCTCCACCCAGCTCTGCACTGCCTGCCTCCGCAGCTCCTGGGGTCTCTCCGGGCTCCCAGAGTCGCCCCACGGGAAGGGGCGGGGCTTACGGGGAGGAGGAACCGGGAAGCCCCTCTGCCCAGCCTGGGGCAGAGCCGGTGCTTAACTGAAAACAATACACACACACAACTGATTGAAATCCTGTTAGCCGCCAGTCAGTGCTAAAATGGTTTAAACAAATTGTCTGTTTTTGGAGAGTATTATCATAAGACCACACGAAAGATAAGCACACTCCTCGGTGTGTTTCTTTGAAGAGGAAGTATCTTTCCAAATTTTCTGTGAATGAATTTCTTGTCTGAATACACTGAAGAAAGGTCAAACTTTAAAGATGCAATTGCTATACTTAAAACTGTATTAAATAGAGTTTAGCAGAGGCAGTGTCCTCATAAATGTCTTTCTAGTCCCTTTGATTTACAGAATTATTTATGAGATTTGTCCTTGATACAACTTAAGCCGAAATAGAAAGAGATTAGAAAATACTGAAATATAAATAGTACAGCCCGAAGTATAAAGCACATACTTAAAGAACATGAAAGTGCCAATTATGGGTATAAAAATGCCAGCAATAGAAACGTCTCCTTAAATGTCCACTTGTCAGAGAAAAACATAAAAAAGGTGTTCATTACGACCTGCGCACTTACTGCACAAGTGGTCACCGAGCGCCTGCTGTGCCACAGCAAGGCCCCGGGCAGGCCACCGGCGGGACAGAAGGTGACGTGACATCTTTGCTCCTGAGGTGCCTGCCATGCAGAGGGGGCGGCAAACACACTCATACACACACACACACACTCACACACACACTCATGCACATGCGCACACACACACACACACCACAGACACCAATATAATAATTCAGTCCGGTGTTTCTCCAACTGTAACCTGTTTCAGAATTAGCTGGAGGCTCCGTCGGCCACCCTCAGAGACCCCAGCCCTGAAGTCTGGGGACAGTCCCAGCGCCTCTGGGATTCTGAGTGAACGGAGGAGGAGGGCCCAGCTCCATGCTGAAGGGAACAGCCGCAGGCAATAGAAAGCCCAGTGATACAAGCTCCTGGCTCTTTAGGGGGCAGGCTCCCTCGGGGGACCTCTGGAGACGCCACAGACAACTGTGCAGAGCTGCGCCCCGAACCCCGCTCTGGGGCCGAGGCCAGGAGACCTGGCTGTGTGCCTCAGCGCAGTGAGGCCATTCCCTCCCATTCACTGGTCGCCCTGGACCCCAGGCCATGCCTGATTCCGCTGAATGAAGCCATTGTCCCCTCCAAGAGGGACGGGACTCCACGGAGCCCACCCTGGCGGCGGCATTCCTCCGGCGGGGGAGAACAGCTCCTCTATTCCCGTCTCCCTACAGAACGTGCCGCTCGCTGCGGTTCTGACGGCGGGACGCACGGAAACTGCAGCGGAGCGGCCGAGCACATAGGCAGTCGGTTGTTCCTTGTTCCTGTCCTCGGCTGGCCGGCCGCGCCCCAGCTCCCCAGCGAAGGGGCCTGGGACCCTGCGTCCCGTCCATGTCCTTCCTGAGGTTGTGCAGCTGCACAGCTTCCACAAAGGGCTGAACACAAGTTAATTTTTATAGTAAAACACGCAAGTGAGTTTAAAAGCTAAACCAAAAGTTCAGATGCCAATGAAATACTCCACATTTAAAAGTGTCCCGAGACTATCATGAGCTCTGGACAGAAAGGATCGGCTGGGAAGGTAGGTCGGTGTGGACAAAGCAGGAAGGAGGGAGGAGAGTGCGTCGCAGGCAAGCAGTGACGGGGGGCAGGGCTGAGGCCCCCCAGCCTGATCTCAGAGACGTCCATGCAGGGGCGGAGCACCCGGCTCCAGGCCAGCGGAGGAAGGAAGGAGGAGGACAGTCAGGACAGGGTGGCCAGGACAGGAGACCCGCATTTCTGGGTGGACTGCTCGGAGGGCACCCACTCGGAGGCCCCCTCGGGGGGCAGAGCTCTCGGAAGGGTAAGGACACCGGGCTGATTTGGCCAGCCGTGTGCTCTGGTCTGTGGTCAGCAGCAAGGAGCCTCGAACAAGTCACTTAGTCTCTCGTGTCCCCTCCATAAACTGACATTCTTGGCTAAATGACCCCTGAGATTTCTTCTGGCTTAACTGTGTGGCTCCATGAAGTCTTACTGACCCGGGAGAGAAAGGGTGGGGAAGAGCAGACACAGGAAGAGAGAGAGGTCCTCAAGTGGAAAATAAAAGGGTCTGTGGGGACCAAGAGGAGGAGCAAGTCACAGTTCTGAAGTGGCCTTTTAAAGGACAAAGGCCACCTGGCACCCTGTAGCAAGGAGAGATGTACTAGCCTCTCCAAGCCTCTGGGGAAGACCAGCTGCAGAGGAGAAACTGGTGTCCAGGAAAACTCACACAGTGCAACGCGAGGAAGTCCATCTCCTTTGAGTGACTCCACACTGACTTCCAGGACACTGCCCTCCCGTGGGATACCCACACCCCCGCCTCACCCAGCTCTCTGGAGCGACCTCGCAGCCCGGGGACACAGCCGGTGGCATTTCATTGGAGGCTTGAGTCTAACTCGCAAACTTCAACTACCATCTATTTGGGGAAATGAATGTTTTATATATGTATTTATATGGATACAGACACAGGTTTATATGCGCAGTTTCTATGTTTACATATATGTATATGCATTTGCCTGCACGTGTGTGTGTACGTGTGTGCTCTCACGGCCCAGCTGGAATGTAGGTGTGACGGACATGGATGGCGCAGACCGCTCTTCCAGGGCCTCAAAAGTGTGTCAAACAACGCAGCTGTCAGAGAGCAGGACAGCCCCACCACGCGGTCCTGCAGCCCCCGAGCCAGCCAACAACAGCGCTGACTCTGAGTCCAGCGCTGCTTCCTACGCACAAGCCACTGACCTCACTTTGACATTGAATCTGCCTGATGCCCCCATGCCTTCTCTATATTTAAGCCACATGGCCATATACGCTTCATAAAAATTAGATTAGTTAAACCCAAACCCAGCGTCTAAAGTGGAAGAGGCACGTGAGAAGTCCCACTTCCTTTAGTGGCCATAAAGGGGCCGTGTTTAGAAACAGACACCAAGAGATGAAAAAAAAAAAGACAAAAAAGTCTCTTTGACTTCCTGCAGCCAACAAATGGGGTATTTGCTGCTTGCCTAAGAAATTCTTGAATACAGGGGAAAATCGACTTCAAGCCTTATCCTGTGGCCAATCCCCACTCCATTTGTATAATACGGGAAAGGGGATTGTAACGCGACCGGTCAGATCGGTTTCCACAGTTCCAAAACCCCGCTCTGTCGTTACCGAGGTGGCTACACTTACTGGATGGCGAAGAATTCATGTGGACAACGACAGGGTGGTGATTGCTGCGGGGAGGGGGTATAAGGGGACTAAATGGTGATGGGAAAATAGAGTAAAGGTTAGAAAATACAATACAAATAAACCAAATATGGTTTCACAGAGAGCTAAAGGGGACATTTCCCAAGAGCAAGGAAAATGGCAGCTTTTGTAGTACTCTCTGCTTGGAAATCGGTGGTCTGCCAATAATGTCCCTTTCATCAGGAGTCAGAGCAGGGCTACATAATATAAAGTTCGCCCTGCATTTTGGCTCTGTCGATTGACTGCTTCTCAGAATATCCTGTTTTGTCACACGCTGTGTGCCTTTCACTCTTCGGGAAACAGAGGCGGAAACCCAGAGCTGCGTACCTGTGTCTGCTTCGGGCCGATGTCCATCCTCTCCAGGAGGTTGTTCAGGAACTCGGTCACGCTGGCCCAGGGGTAGATGCTGTTGGAGCCGTCCAGCACCATGACGATGTCCAGCTGGGTGCCGCACTCTGCGGGAGAGGAAGCCGACCGCACGCGCTGACACCGGAGGCCGCCTTTTGAGAGCTACGGGCAGTGCTCTCTGGGCTGGAAGAAAGCTGCTCTGCCACAGCGACCGATGCCTTCCAGAGCGGGCACGTTGCTCTCGCAGTCAGAAAAACGGGCGTTAGAGCAAAAGTGACACTCGTGGCGTTCGGTAGCCGTGGGCCTGCCAAGCATAACTCATCTCTACCTCATTTTAATTCGCACTGTATGCGTTAGCTTTGGAAATGCTCTCACTATGAATTTTATAAAGCGGTTCCCAGTCTACGTGCATTTCAAATGAGGTTACTATCCACCGAGAGCCTCACCCTTTGAACATAAACAATGTGACAGCTTTAGCTACGATGTTTAAACAGGACCCCGTAAAGGCTGTTTACACTAATACCAATTCCAGAAATAGTGGCGAGGTTTGGCTATATATTGGCACAGCAAACATTTACCTAAATTGGTAACGCTGGTAGCTGAGAAAACAGTGCAAGCTTTTTGGTAGGCTGGCGTGCATGCCCCTGTCCCATTCATCGCCGGCGCTTTCGACGGGAAAGAGCATTGAACAAAACACGTACCTTGCACGGGGGCGATGGAATTCACGACTTGAAAAGCGGGGCTGACGTCGGAACAGATCCCTGTGGTGTAATGCTGATGCCCACATCTATAGGCATAGAGGGGCCCACAGGCCTTTAAAGATGAAACAAAATGAAGAACCATGAGATTAAAAAGTATACAACGGACTCGACGAAGACTGGCGATGACGGCCTACCTGGTTCACTAGCTTCTCTTACCAGAAACCCTCCTTTGGGGTTGGTGACCAGCGTGGACCCAAACGTCATGTTCTCCTTCACTTCTGTGACATTGGGAATCGATGTGTTCACTGAAAATAGAAGGAAATCATATGAAGGCAGAAACCAGAGTGACATCGTCTTCTCCCCGAAACGCTCTCTTTGCTTCGCTCAGGTCACAGCTCATGCTTCTTCTCCCTTCACTGCACAGTCTCCGGTGAGGGACTGAGGGCTCTAAGGACCAGCCCAGGCTGAAACGCGGTGGCGGTCCCAGGCACTCCGTCTGGGTCATCGTCCCAAACGGTTTCGCCGAACCGTGAAAGAACGCAGAACTGCCGGGGCACCGGGAATGTGGGAATGTCTTTCACACATTTTTGCGAATTAAAACAAATACAGTTTTTAGCCTCATGACAGTGTGGATACGATGTGAACTTACACACTTTTCTTACATACAATCTCAACATGTTATAAGGGACCAGTCATGATGAAACATGACTTCGGTGGGAAGAAGGAAAATGGAAAGGAGCAGAAATGAAAATGCAAACATATTGTTTTGACCATCAACTTTAAATCATGGAGACATTGCGAGGGTCACAGAGAAAACTGGAGCAAGACTGGAGCAGTGGTCAGGAAGCTTGGGTCAAAAAACAAAGACACGGAGAAGGCGCTACTTTTTGACATTCCAAACAGGAACGTCGGATCCTGAAGCATGCCAACTGGCAAAACTGGCAGGAAGTTTATTTATTCACAGTTTTAAAAAATGATTGGACAGGAAAAGCAAAAGCTTCTAAATGTTGCTTAGCGGAGTGTGGACATACTTGAAAGTAGCAAAACTCAAGTTCAAGAAAGGTTGGCTTCACTGTTCACGCCTAAAAGCTTTCCCTACCTTCGGACTGTCTGTATTTAGATTCCATGGGAGGAATGGAAGCAGAGATTCCTGATGTCACGCTGACGTCTGGCCTCAAGGCTGGTCTTTGTCCCGGACTTTGGTCTGACTGGCTGTGAACGCGTCTGGAACTGTGCTACAATCTACAACCGTCTCAGACGATGTGGTCAGCGTTTTCTGACTACAGCAGAAACTTTCTTGCTGGCCTGGATGTGGCTAAAATCTCCAGCTACTATGAAAACTCTGCTTCGGATTCCAGTAATGGCCGAGTAGCCCCCGTCAGAACAGCTGTTTAACAAATAAGCACCACAGACTCCAGGAAAAGGAGCCGAGGTGTGTAAAACAATCGTCTGTAGGCAGCGGGAAGCAGCCCAAAGCAGAAACGGGAGGGGAGCCTGTGCTCGTGAGAAGGGATGAGCAGTGGGTGAGTTTCCTGTTTTGTGTTTCTTTGTTTTCCCGAAGGGAAGGCCGGAGCCTGTGGCTAAGCCTCAAAGAGAACGCTTTCAGTCTTGAAAGAAGAGAGGACAGAAGTCGGGGCAATGATAGCAACTGTGAAATGTGGGCGGGGGGTGTTCCTGGGAAAGCAGAGCCACAGTAGGAGATTCTAACTCTCTCTCTCTCTCACACACACACACACACACACACCCTGTCCACGTTTCGGGACAACCCAAACTGCACACGTGCAGGGCACAAACAGTCAGCCTCCCGCTGCAGTTTGGAAACTGAGTTCAGCCAAGTAAACTGACCGGGAAAACAGCACGTTAAGACCATTCAAAGGCAACACAACACCCAGAGCTCCGCACTTACAGCTCAAGTGCATAATGCAGGATGCAAAGCCAGGTCACTCCGCAGAAGGAGACTCGGAAAAATGTGCCCCGACCTCAAGAGGGAGACCATACAGCAAAAGCGATGCTGCGATGTTGTGGATGTTGGAATGATCAGGAACGGATGTTAAAGCAGCGGTTGTAGCTATGCTCGTAAATGTAAAGGAAAAAATGCTCACAATAAACAAGCGAACGAGATGTTTTTTAAGAAGGAGAACTAAAAATATAGTGTCTGACATAACCCTGCAGGTTACGAGTCATTCCCAAGGCACTGGATGCCGTTTGGAACACTGAGAGGTTCCCAGCTCCTGGGAGTCCTGGCGGGAAGTTTCTGTCACGTTCGAACTGCAGCGATGCTTCTGCCCACAACCTCTATTTCAACGTAAATCTACCGTGTGCTCCTCTCTTTTAATGCTTTGATTTATCATATTCTGCCATGTATAATGCACACTTCATTGCCCAAATTTCTGAGGGAGAAACGAGTGTGTTCATTACACATGGGCATAATGATTATAGCTGTTGGAGTAATAAGGGGTATAATAATCCCATGTGTAACGTGCACGGAACTGTGGGCGTGCATTACACACGGCAAAATATAGGGCATCTATTACAATTTCCTTACGCTGCTTTCTTTAAAAAAACAAACACCAAGCTCACTTTTGTCGGGGGGATGGGACGGGCAGGTTTATCTGGAGAAGTTGTTTCCTGTCAGCACTGGTTTACAGGGGATGCTGAGCCTGGGGGGGGGAGTTAAACGCAACAAAACTAGTAAGATCTAAATCTATGGGTATTTTATAAGGAATTTCTACAGCAAATGAAGGGCAGAGGGAATCAAAATGTCATTTTATGTAAAGGTGAATGATAAGAACTGAAGAATGGTTACAGGTCACTTCGATCGTTTTCTTGAGTGGGTTGCAACTGGTTTTCATTTAGAGCACTGGGAGTAATGTAGGCCCGGGCTGTAACATTTTGGCTTTCCATACCTGGTAGGTGCAACTTGACGCAAGGCGATGACTGTCCTCTGCCCACGGGACACTTGTAGACGTCCCCGGTCCTGTTCCTGGGCTGGCCGGCCAGCGGGGAGCCGATGAGCACCCTGCAGTGAGACAGCCGGTCAGCTCTCCCACGCGGCTGGGCGTCCCGTTTCAGCCGTGCTGCGGCCGCTCTGGGAGGACTGGCGCCGGTTCCCACAGACACAGACAGTCGTCCCCTACCACCCCTGTGACATTCCTCCACCAGCAGTGTCTCCTCCGAAGTGCAGATTGATTTGAATTTAAAAAAACCCATAAAATATAAAGGAAAGAGAGAGCTCAGAGCACTTCATTTTATTTTATATCACTTTGTTGTATTTTTTAACTGGGGGGCTGAAATTATAGTTCTTGGTTAAGCCTGCAGCTGTGTCAATTTATAAAACACACATGGAAGTATAAATGAGTTTTTCTCATCAGGAACTGATAAGTTAATAAAGAGGTTAGGAGCTATAAACATTTGGTCATTGTAAATTTAATATTAGTATATGCTAGTTTGTAAGTACTTAGAAAGCAAGGACAGTTATGAGACCCACGTTAAAATCATTCATGTCTTTTTAGACAGAATAAAAAAATCATTCAGATAATAATTAACAGAGAAATATAACCATGATTTATCACAGTGTTAGCGAGCCCTTCGACGAGGTTTCCTGTGATATCAGAAATAAGACGGATGAATGTGGCTGATGGTTGGGGTGCTTGGGTGGCCTCTCAGCTGCTGAGTCATTACAGGTGGAAGGGTTACATCCACACAGGCGGGCTGCTGGGGACCGAGTGCCTCGGACGCAGGCTGCTGGGGGCCGAGTGCCACGGACGCAGGCTGCTGGGGGCCGAGTGCCACGGACACAGGCTGCTAGTAGTCACGTGTCATAGGCTGCCCTGGGGATGGGGATGGTCTTAGCCTGCACCCTCATTACTGTCTTGGAGGAAGACACAGCAAACGTGAAGGCACGCAGCCAGTAAATCCATAATGCCCACTGGGGCACGCGGAAGTGTCTCAGCATTCTGGTGAAAGAATCCTAAACAAACTAGTTAAAGTTTATGCAAAAACCTAAGTAAACAACTTCCCTTAACTGCGTACTATTACGGACATCACAGGAAGTGGAAACCTGACTTACCGGGAGTCCGTGTGGATGCGTGACAGCGGATTTTGTTGACAGAAAGCACTCATGAGGCAACAGGGCATTTGGTGCCAAAATGCTAATGTGATCACAGGCTCGTTGTGGAAGGAGATCCCCTGGTCCAGGAGAGTGAGGGCCCCTGGGTGCACTGCCTGATCAGGCCGTGTCGGGGTCTCCAAATTAAGGGGGGCAGAGGTGCAATGGAATGCACTTAGAAGACTGTGACTCAGACGGCTGAGCGTCTGTCTGGCAGTGCCGTCAGACGAGAGATGCTTGAGGGGATGCTGGGGATGTTTGGCCCAGGGAAAAAATGTCTGAAGGAGAGTTGAGAAATTATATAGGGGTGTGGGTGGATAAGGCATGCATTTTTAAATATTTAAATGTTCCAAAGTCTGTCATATTGAAAAGGGATGGGATTTACTTTGTGCAGGTCTTTTGAGTGAAGCTAGCATTGATGGAAATAAGTGTTATAACAATTGTAAGCACTGCATTGTTGAACAGACTCCCTGAGACATAGTTATAATACAAGGTCATTTCTGATATGAATAAATAGCCATAAAAATATTCAAGCCCTTTAATACATAATTCTTACTTCTGGGAAAATGAGTTAAATTAAGGGGGAAAGCTTAATGCATAAAGATAATGCTCAAAGTGTCATACATAGCAATGAAAGATTAAAAGGAGTAAAATCAACAGCAAGGACTAATTAATTATCTCGGGGTCGTTCTTTAGGATACTGCGCAGTCACAACGAATGACAGGCAAAGAGAGCAAGGGAGGACGCAAAGTTATTTTTTACCTAGTGTGAAGTAAAACCCACCTCCGTTAGTGATAACCTAAGACTGAATTTAAAGTGAAATGCACCAAGTCACATTCGACGTGCTCATCACGATGGCAGTGACAATCACAGCTGGCACGTGATGGCTGGACGCCGCATCCAGACCCCGTTCTGGTTTAATCCCCTCCAGGACATACAAGCTCTGAGGCCAGACTTCATGAGTGGGGGTCGAGGCTTCGCCATTTACTTAGCTGCGTGGTTTAGGACACGGCGATACCCCTGGTGCCTCGGTTTCTTCATCTGTGAAATGGGAATGACGAGACTGGCTACCTCACAGGACCACCATGAAAATAAAATGTCAGTGCAGGCAAAAGGCCTAAAAAAAGTATTTGGCTCATCAAATGTGCTATTTATGTCTTTGTTCTCTTTCTTATTTCTACCTTTTCTTTCAGAGGATGGAAGAGCTACATCGATGTAAAACATAGATTAAAATGGAACGCACTAAAAACATAAATGGTATGAAGAAGGTTATGGTTAGGTGTTTTTTTGCCCCCAATGTTTTCAAAGCTTTTTATAATGTGATTGATGACATTATTTTTATAGTTAAAACATTTTAGAGGAAAGATCTCATGTAAGGTCTTTAAGTCGAGGCTCGACCGACTGATTACTGTTTATTGAGAACACTCTATAGGTGCGGCGTTTTGGGCAGGCCCTGGGGATACAGAGTGGATAAAACACAACTTTTAGGTTGTTTAAACTCAGAGGGGAAGCCGAGCTGCAATATAAATGTACTGATACAATACTGAGTGAGCCTGAACTTCAACAAAGTCTCAGCGGCAAGAAAGAACACCGCTCTTCTGCAAGTTCCTGCAGCTCCTTGACCTTAGAGTAGACGTTGCGTCTGGAAAGGTGAACGGCATTCTGGTCATGGCTACCCTTGTAGTCTACTTCAAGAACTTGAGGTTTATTTTGCAGAGGCTGAGGTTGGTAACCACTGAAGCTTTCAAGGAGGGATACAACAGGAGCGACTCTGGTCTATAAAACTTATCTGCTCACAATGCCATGGATAAATTAGGGAAAGGGGCAAAGGAGACTCACGGAGTGAAGGTAAGAGGTCCTAAAATTATCCATGAGAAAGGAGGGCCTAATTAAGGAGAGGAAAGTCTAACGAGTTCTAGAAATACTTAGGGTATAAGCCGTCATAGTTGGGGTTCCTCCCAAAGCGGACCCCACAAGGACTTTGGCATGGGTAGCTTTTTGGGAGGTGATTCTGAGAACACGCAAGTGTGGAGATGGGGACGGTGATGAGGAGGAGGAAGAAAGGCCAAGGACGTGTGCAGGTGGCAGACCCCCGCTGCAGGAGTCCAGCTCGGTCTCGGGGGGAGTGTCCGAGAGACCACACCGAACAGGGTGAGCGAGTCTGAAGCCCCAAGAATCGACGCTGCCCCCTCAAGAGAGCAGAGTGAGAAAAGAGCAGGAGGCCGACGTCCAGGGGAAATGAAGTCCATGGTTCAATGAGCGAAGAAAGGAGGCTGGGAGGAGTGACGGAGGGGAAGGAGAATCCGGACACGATGGTGGCTCAGAGGTCAGAGAAGGAAAGAGTAGCGAGAACCGGAGGCAGGAGTGCGGCTGACTGTGAGGGCGATGGGCCGCGCCGTTTGGTGTGAGCTTCCTTCCATTAGGCAGGCCGTGGAGTTGAGGTTAAATCAAGGTGGCAGCGACGCAGACAGGGCTAAAGGACGGTGAGAGGGTGCCAGGAGCAAGAGAAAGGCTGGTGTCTGGGGGAGGAAGGGGAGCCCGAGCCGGTAGAAGGGGCGGATCCAGCGAGACCAGTCTGCGTTAGAAACGAGGAGAGACCGCAGGCTCCCGAGGCCGGGCTCCAGGCTGCCCGGTGTGCAGAGGTCGGTGTGGTGGGTGGTTCGGAGTGTGTGCGCCTTTGTGATGTCACGTCGTCTCTCATCCATCACTGAGGCAGAATCTGTCTGCCCTCCTGTCGAAACTGTGATTTGCTTCATACACAGGATGCAGCAGAAATAGTGCCAGGACTTCTGAGGCTGGGCCTTACAGGCATTGAGAATTATACATCCCCGTTTTTGGAAATCTGTGAGCAGGACGCTTTGAGGAGACCCAGGGCGGCCTACTGAGGAGCAGGAGCCCCACGGAGCGGAAGGCATGGGGAGCGGCCAGCAGACACGGGGTCAAGCCGCCTTGGCCTCTCCACCCCAGTCCAGGCACCAGAGGTGTGCAGCTGTGCACATAAGAATTCAGTTTCCTAGGCATGAGTCTTGAAAAATAATTAATATTGTGGTTTCAAGCCATTAAGTGTTGGGGTAATCTGTTATGCAGCAACAGCTAACTAACATAGAAAGGGAGAATAAAGCTTTAATCACGTGGTTTCCTGTCTCCCCCCTCCCCCTTCTAGAAGGACACACTGGCTGTGGTGACCTGGTGAGAAGTAGCGGGAGAGGCGGTCGGCGGCAGGCTTGTGGGGGGCGAGGGCGACGAAGATTTACACTGACAAGACCCACACAGCTGGTCAGGCAGCCCCCGTGCCGAGATGAAGACGAGGCAGGTCACAGCTGGCCGGGGATGTTTTCGAAGGTGTCCCTACAGCGGATGGGAGATAGGCCTCCGAAGACCCTTCAAAGTCTAAGATTCCATCGTCTGAAGAGAACGAATTATAAGTGTGTCCAGAGGACCTGACTAGTGGGAAAACACGTACTATTAACTGGGGGATCGTTTCAGGTAATCAGTGAGAAGTGCATCCCGAACAGCACGTTAATGGTAAAGCGACTGTGGGTTGTAAGGCAGGAGGGAGGGAGGCCGTGGGCAGCTCAGGCAGAAGTGTGGGACTTGGCGAGTGAAGGCTGAGCCGGGAGCGTGGCTGGAACAGGGTTGATCTCCCCATAAACTAGGCAGGTTGAGCCTCGCTGGTGGTGGGCTTAGACGGACAAGCATAGTCTGGAGTTTATAATCGACTCCCAGGGCACCAGATAGCCCTCGAGCATGGTGATGAACAGAAATAGCCTGACGTGGCAACGGGGACCACGGCCTGCTGCGTGCTCTAGGTAAGCAACAGCAGCGGAGGTGCGCGTGCTCAGAAAGTGGCAGAGGGCAGCAGGTTGGGGGCAGACAGGGAGCTCCAGGGGCGGGACCGACAGTGAAGAAGGGGTTAACAGGACACGGCACATGAAACCGTTTGGTGCATTTTCCTAGGGGCCGTTCTCGTACCAAGCCCACAGCTCTGGAAAGCACATGCATGTCCCCACGTGACCCTCCGTGAGCCTCACTTTCCCAAGCTACATGAAACAACACGATCCTAAGGAATTATCAGCGCAGTGCTCACGGAATTTCAAGAATCTCCAGCTTTCCCATCCCTACTACCTTGCTCTTTCTTCACTCACAGAACTCACCACATTCCAACATGCGATATAAAGTACCTGCTCATTAAGCTCATTATTGATTTTTGCCCCCTCTTCCCCAATAGAACATAAGCTCCGTGATAGCAGGAATTTTCATGTCTGGTTCACTCGTACTCATATACCCTTGGTGCGTATAACAGCACCAGATACAAAGCAGGCATTCGGTAAACATCTGTGAAAGGGGGTGATGACTGTCAAATATTCTAAGAATCTAAGTAAGCCAGAGCTGGGAATTTTAGACGCATGTGACCAGCTCAGGGTTTCCGATCGGAACATCTTCATTTCCATTTTAGGGGCTATGCATCTTGAGTAAGCAGGGTGCCGTGCAAGCCTCCACGTAACACAGGATGCATTTCCACAGGTCAAGGTTCCAGAGGGGCCTTGGTGTTCGAGGACACGACTGGCTGACAGTCGGAAGGCTGGGCTTCCACCTCCCGGCCCGGGGGCGCACTTGCTGGAGTAACCCTTTGGCCATCCACTCCCAGTTTCCTGTTTCGAAAGTGCAGGTGATCGGAGTGACAGCTGCCCAGACACGCGGGCCATGGGAAGGCCCAAGGCACACCGCTGCAGACCTGAGGGTACTGTTCCCTCGAAGTCTGACGCCAGCCTGCCTTAACTCACCACGTGTTGTTTCTCTGAGGTTTCTGCTGTCCATTCGAAATGATCGTAATGATTTGTCAGCAGATTGAGAAGACTAAAGAATGTTCTGGATCTCATTACTGATCCAGAGAAACACCCGATGACCTCCAAGCTCACTGAAGCAAGTGACGCATCGTCACAAAAGGTCCCCTTGTAATGAGATTTCGTGAGCTGAGCAGCGTTTGCGTGTCGTAACGGTCGTGATGACCATTGGCATGTCTGTTTGCAGAGGAGCTGAGCTCTGATGACTCTGTCTCCTGTTCACACTTTTTTCACTGTAAAAAACAGCTTCCTGGAGACTTGTCTCGTGTGGACGCTCCGTCACGAGCACTCCTCTCCCCTCACCCTCTGCTGCGGTCCCAGCCAAGTCACTGCCGAAGAACCAGGCACCCCTGCCAGCCTGGTTTTAAAAAACAAGCAGCCCAAGTGTTTGGTCCTCATGGGGGGCGCAGCACACTAGTGGTCTCATCGGCCGCTGTGCTCTCGGCTGTGACAGGCCTGCGTGTGGGGACCAGGGGAGCTGAAGCAATGACAAGGGCTGGCAAAGGGGAAGTTTCAACTTCAAAAGATACTGTAAGCCATGTAAAGTAAATATTACACTAAAATAGGTAAGAGAAAATGGGATAGAACCTTTAAAAGGGCTTCTGACCGCCATCTGGAGTAGGCTTTATGTAAACTACATATACGTGGGAAACAGGCCATCAATCAGCGGAGCCCCCTCGTAACCCCGACCTGGCGTTCAGCCGGGTCCTCGAGGGAAAAGGCACGAAGCCAGCAGACCCTAGTGTGGGCACCGGCTTGAGGATGGGCTACGGAGGGGTCTGCCCCCTGGAAACCTACGGTGGGAACCCAGGCCCACTGAAGGCACGGACGCCCCCGGGAACGGCTGCAGGGGGACCAGTGGAAAGGGAGTGTCCACCTGCGCTGGCGGAAGGGAGCAGAGGGCGCGGCCGTGGGACGCCCACACTGCCGTGGGTGCTCCCCCACGTGGCCCAGACCGAGCCGAACTGTTGACCGCCGACCCCGGAAACCTGCACGGTGCTCGGCACATTTCGGTTCTTCTCTTCAAAGCCCCATCATTGAACCAACCAGGCTCTTTGTGGCTCTTCTCCGGACCACACTGCGGTCCCTTGGTCACTTCGGCTTGTGCCCACCATGACGAGCATCAGCTGGTCTGAATCGGAGATACAATGCGTTCAGTGCTGAGAAAACGTGGTTTCTGAGCCAAAGACACACAGGAAGTTACACTTCACCGTAAGCTTCTGAAAGGGAAAGGGGGCATCGGGCTGCCTCTTCTGTTATTTTTTAGTTGTTTCGAAATAATTAAGGTGAGGCCTTTCCAATGCACAAATTGCACTTGCAATGGGCCAGCCAGTACTTCTCCCCCAGTCCAGTCTGGCCAAGATGCAGGATGGGTCAGGATGATTTTTCAATAATCTGAGGATGGTGCACTTCCACAACATGAGCTGTGAATATGATTCACGAAGGTGCCTAACTCCAAAGACAAGTAACGGACTCTGTGTTCTCCCAAATATGTTGATTATTCTATAGTCCATTTCTGAAAGTAGATCGGCATCCTATCTATCTGACTTTATCAACGCTCACAGAACACCCAAACCTGTCTCCAAAATTCACTTGGCATGACCAGCGCCTGGACCTCTGGAACAATATGTCGCTGCCATGCCGCCCCTTACAGGTTTGGACATTTAGGTTTTTATGATCTGCTCACTTTTAAACTCACATCGCTTTGGTTGTCCTGATTTTTCACACCTTCTTCCATAAAGTCATTGTAAACATGGATTGTCAAAATGCAGTGAAAGCATCTGACAGATGTACATTCGAATGCTCACAAAGTCTCACACCCACGGTCACAAGGAAAATGTGATACTGCAAACATAGCTATTATCAACACTTAGGAAGAATGTAATATAGTTCCAATAAAGAGGAAGCACTACATTGGGTGTGGAGACAAGAGTTCTATTTTTAGCTCTGGCCCTACGTAGTTACATTTCCCTAGGGGAGTGACTTAAAAAATATTTTATTAAAATAAGAATGACATATACTAAGCTGTACATATTTCATGAATACAACTTGATGAGTTTAGAGATAAGTATACTTACTCTGCAGAACCATTATCCCAACCTATGCCATAAACATACCCATCATCCCAAAGGCTTCCTCCTGCCCTATTTAGCTGTGATGGTGATGATGATGATGATGTGATAAGAACGCAACATAAGAGAACAGGTCTGTGTTACCAGAGGGGAAGGAGCTTGGGGGGGTGTGGCAAAAGGAGTGAAGGGCGTCACGTGCCCGGTGGTGGGCGGTAACTAGACTTTTGGAGGTGGTCACTTTGTAGTGTACACAGATGTCGACTTAAATGTATGCCTGAAAGTTATATAATTTTAACAAGTCATAGAAATCATACCTACAGTGAACTTATCCAACATTACAGCGTTTAAAAGTATGGAAATGAAATTCAGTAAGGTTCGTTATTAGTAGTAGACCAGACTGAGCCGCTCAGTGAAGCACCAGAATAGAAGCCCAGCATTACGCTGCCGTGGTGACGTTAACCCTTTCAAAGAGAGCCCCTCATGTGCCTCCCAACCCTTTCTGCTGAATGTCGGCTGCTCGAAAGTGAGAACGGATCAAGAA
>CM052540.1:189543118-189578354 GCA_028533065.1 Trachops cirrhosus | reverse complement strand
GTACCATCTTAATCTCTTATGTTTAAACAAATTAAAGGCAAGAAATGGGTCAAAACTCTGGCAGAGGAAATAGACGTTACTCTGACTTTGCATGGTTTTCAATATTTGGTGCAGTGAAGCACAAGTGAGTATTTCTGTAGGTTTCTATCATTGTCCTATAAAGATATTTGTCTTCTCAAACCACGTTAGTATCTTTGGGAGGAAGAAAGTCTCTATTCGGTCAGGAGATAAAAGCTTTTGAAATAACATTCACTTTGCATTTACTGAAAGAAGCAGCTCTAACAAAGCTTGGGACTACACCCCCCGAGGTCACCGTGTGAGCATTTACTGAGCACCTGCTATATAGTCTGAGTGCTCGCGTATGGATTCCATGATAAAATCGTCCCCCCGTCTCCCGGTGGTATCACCCCCACTTTACAGAGGAGGCTCACGGCGGCTTAGTGGCGTCCACTGTCACAAGCTCACTTAGTTAGAGAACCCAGTTTGGACCTAGTTTTCCTGAAACCAAGCCTGGGGCACTTTCCACTCTGTACCCACCCCCGTCCCACCCCCCGGCATTCAGCAATGCTGGTATAAGAAACCCTGACTGAGTTTTACAGAAAGTAGGAGAGCCATATAAGGGAAAACAAGTTTTGAAAAGATTAGCATCTCCTTAGGTTTAAGCCAGATTAAATGCTTAATGGAAAAGTTCCCAGACAGGCTTTCCTGGGCAGCGTTGAAGCTGTCGAGTGGGTTGGGTTTGGGAGGGTTTGCACTGTTCTGAGCTGACCCCAAACTGACCCGAGGTGTCACCTGAGTGCTTCCATCTCTCCTTGCTTTGGGGTGCCAGTGTTTTCCAGGCGAAGGAAGCCACCTGCTCGGTGACACGACGTGAAGACATGACTTTGAAGAAACACCCCATCTGCTCTAACCGGTCCTCACACAGACTGTCACGAGTATTATTTCTCCCAGGATGTGGAATAAAACCGAGAGGGCCTGGGAGAGGATAAACACACTGCTTTCTGGAAACGTGAAGCACGGAGAAGAGCTTCGTTACCTCTCTGGGGGAAGTGCACCTGCAGGCTTCCAGAAGGTGGAGTGCCAGCAGCAGGGGGGGTGGGGGGGGAGGTGGGCCCTGCCACGTGGTTCTGTGGTCCTTCCTCCCCAGCTGGGACCCTGCTCTCTGGGAGGGGTGGGGGCTGTAGTGAGAGCCTGTCAGCTCTCCTTCAGCCAGTCAGGGAGCTTGGCATTGCCTCATTCAGAAGCCGGTCCGTTCCATAGATCTCCCCGCCCCTTTCCATCCCCATTTCTCCCTACACACAATTTCTGGGATGTTTATGTGGGGGTGCGGAAACACATGGACCTTATGCCATGGCTCGGGAACAATATTTTTAGGTTAACGGAAATAAACACCAACTTCACGGTTCGACCTACCAACTACGAGTGGCTGACACATTCCTCTCTCTCGGAGACTTCATTAATTTCCATCTTTCACATTAAGAAATTGTCATTATTTGAAACAGGTGTCTATTTTTGTTTCTGTTGGCAGATTGGTTTCCTTTAAGAACCGAAGATGTATGTGCTCAGTGTTCATGGCTGTTTATTAAGTTCTAAGGAGATAAATTTTAGATACAGCATATAAAATGGGTAAAATGTCTTGAGTGTTTACTCTGGGCAAAACATTATGAAAAGTGTCCATAATATCACTTAATTTTTAATAAAACATCCTATGAGGCTGGACTTAGCCTCCAGCGTGGCCCCTGCAGCCGGTCGCTGAAGGGGTGAGTGTCAGAATCAGTCACTCTAACTCCAGGGACTTCCCTCTTAGCCACTACCTGCTACTCTTACGTATGTTGTTCCTGCCTTCACGGAGTTCTTGTAAGTGACCTTCTGTTTAGGGATGCACTTTAAATTATTATTCTTTAATTTCTTAAGATTATAAACCCACTGGTGATACTACTTTTATTTTATAAGAGAACCTCACATTATCGACTCGCATCATAACTGGTTTCTGGTCAGCATGGTGGTGTAAGTAAGTGAAGTAGTTGGAACCTCCCACAACCACAGGGAAATTACAACCAAGCTACAGAACAACCAGCGTCTTTCGGAACTGCCTGAAGTCCAGCTGGCTAGAAATCCTACAACGAGGGATTTGAAGAAGAAGCCGCAACAACAGGACTTGTACAAGGGGCGCAGACACAGAACGGTCTGGTCCCCATCCACACGTGGTGGGTAAAAACTGGGGGGATATCTTGGCTGTGAAGGTCCTGCTTGCAGAGTAGGAGTCGCAGCCCCACACCAGGCCCCCCAGCCCAGGGTTCCAGTGCTGGAAGAAGAAGTCACATAACTTCCGGCTGTAAACACCAACAGGTATTGTGGCTGAGTGACATGGAGGCTTCTGGAGTCCCAGGTGGTCCTCTTAAAGGGCCCACACACAGACTTCCTTGGACTCACTCCCTTTGAGCTCCAGCACAGGGACGGCAGCTTGAAAGGCACCAGCATCAGAGAGAGAGAGCTGGAGTTCTCCCAGACAGAAGTGCTGGCAGAGGCCACGGTTCCTTTTCTGAGCCCTCCCCCTGCAGGCACAGGTGTGGCCCATATCTGAGTCTGCATCAACCTGGCTCACACCATTCGTCCTGCCCTGGTGACTTCCTGGGACCCCATCCCACCAAGCTTATGGGCCCACCCAAGCTGTTTCCAGTGGCTTTTCCATATGAATGCCCTGTCCTGGCTCATGCTTTGGACGTCCCTAAAATCTTTCAAACGGGCAGCAGCTGGCCTCTGTGTACTCTGCGCCTCTTTGCTAAGTGGCCCCAGGCCTGGCAGCAGCAGCAGCTGGCCTCGCCTGGGCACCTCCATGCCCAGCACACATAGCAGCCATCCACAGATCACTCTGTGGCACATGCTGGGTGGCCCCAGGCAGAACACCGGAGGCAGTTGACCTCGGCATGCACCTCCCAGGAGGTCACAGAGCCAGCACACCATGTGGACAGCTTCAGATCACGCCCGGTTACAACCCAACCACCGTTACAAGCAACAAACTCAAGGGGTGAAACTAGCAGGCACCACCGCCCCACTGAACCAAGTCCTGCTTCACAGGGTCAGCTCCTGCACTGCACCTCTTCCACTGGAGTTGCAGCTGGTCCTCTCGGCTGACCGGCCTGCGGGTCAATCCCCCTACTCATGTACCAACAACAATCAGGGCTCAACAACAACAGGCCAGTGCATACAACCCTCACAGGAGGCACACCTGGAATGGCCAGCTTGGGTGAACGGGGAGGTTGTGCCACTGGACCCTACAGAACACCTACTACATTCAGCCAACTTACCAACTCCAGGAAATGTAGCAGCTCTACCTAATACACAGGAACAAACACAGGGAAACTGTCAAAATGAGGAGACAAAGAAACAGATCCAGTGAAAGAACAGGAGAAATTACCCGCCCCCAAAAAAATAATAATAAATGAAATGGAGGCAAGCAAATGACCAGATACAGAGTTCACAATACTGGGAACTTCAACAGCATAAAAAAAAAAAAAGACATGGAAACCATAAAAAAGAACAGGCTGAAGAGAAGAACACAATATCTGGAATGAAGAGTACCTTAGAACAAATAAACAGTAAGCTTGATGAAGCGGAGGACGGAGTCAGCAATTTGGGAGACAAGGTAGCAGAAAACATCCAATCAAAACAGCAAAAAGAAAAAAGAAACCAAAAAAAAATGAGGATAGTGTAAGGAGCCTCTGGGACAACTTCAAGCGTACCAATATTTGCATCATGGGGATGCAGAAAGAAGAGAGAGAACAAGAAATTGTAAACCTATCTGAACAAATAACGATGGAAAACTTCCCTATCCTAGTGTTGAAATAAACACACAAGTCCAGGAAGCACAGAGAGTCCCAAAGAAGATGGACCCAAAGAGGCCCACAATGAGACACATCATAATTGAAATGCCAAAGGTTAAAGATAAAGAGAGAATCTTAAAAGCAGCAAGAGAAAATCAGTTAGTTACCTACAAGGGAGCTCCCATAAGACTGTCAGCTGATTTGTTAACAGAAACTTTGCAAGCCAGAAGGGATCGGCACAAAATGTTCAAAGGGATGAAAAGCAGGCACTTACAACCAAGATTACTCTACCCATCAAACTTACCATTTAAAATGAAAGGACAGATAAAGACCTTCCAGACAAGAAAAAGCTAAAGGAGTTCGTCACCATCAAGCCAGTGTTACAAGAAATGTTAAAGTCTTCTTTAAGAAGGAAAAAAAGATAAAAAAATATGAATAATAAAATGGCAATAAATACATATCTACCAACAATTACTTTAAATGCAAATGGATTAAATGCTCCAATTGAAAGACATACGGTGATTGAAGATAAAAAAAAAGACCCTCAGTTGGGACTGAGACACACACGGACTGAAAGTGAAAGGATGGAAAAAGATACTTCACGAAGATGGAAACAAACAACAAAGAAAGCTGGGGTAGCAACGCTTACACCAGACAAAATGGACTTTAAAACAAAGTCTATAACAAGAGGTAAAGAAGGACCCAGCAAGTTCACTCCTGGGTACTTACCTGAAAAAACCCAAAACACTAAATCTAAAAGACACACACGTCCACATGTTCACTGCAGCATTATTTACAGTAGCCAAGATATGGAAGCAGCCTAAATGTCCGTCAATGAATAAACGGATAGAGAAGTGGTGCATGTGTACAATGGAATATGACTCGGCCATGAAAAAGAATGAAATCTTGTCATGCACAACAACATGGACGGACCTGGAGTGGCGACTTCCAACAGGTGCGCCTTGAGAATTCTCAAATGTGCAGCACCTGGCTGTTTAGCCAGGGGCGCTGTTTCCCTCAGACTGTCAAATAAAAAATGACAGCAGCCACCACAATAGCCATCCAGTGTGAACGAATCAAAATTATACCTGTTTTTTTTGTCAGATTGGCAAAAAATATATTTTGGGGGTGTGCCAAAGAATTTTAGTAGTTTATGTGTGCCATGAGATGAAAAAGGTTGAAAATCACTCACCTGGAGGGTATTATTCTTAGTGAAATAAGTCAGACAGAGAAAGACAAATGCCAGACGATCTCACGTATATGTGGCATCTGAGAAACAAAATAAAGGAACAAGCAGAAGAAAAACAGACCCACAGACACAGAGAACACTGTGAAGGCTGCCAGAGGGGAGAGGCGGGAGTCGCAGAGCGGTCGGGGATGCGGAGTGCAGCGTGGGGAGGGCCAGTGCCACTGTCACAACCAGGTGTGACGCCGGGTGGGCGCCGTATCTACCGGGGCACTCACTCCGTAAGTTACATAAATGTCCAATCACGTGTTGTACACCTGAAGCTAATACAATATTGCACGTCAACTGTTAATTTAAAATTGCATCCTAACTACCAGAATGACATCTTCCGATTAGGTACCTTCTGGGAATAACAGTCTCAGGTGATTGCATTAGAAAGGCGATGGCCTCATTATTTTAGAATATAAAAATCGCTTGGAAAAGAGGCTTGCTAGGTAGACATTCCCTTCCATTCAAAGCCTTTGGTGAAACGCTTAGGAAAGTGTTTTGCAAACACAGGAGAAGAGACTGGCGCTTGTCCATCTTTTCCACAAAGGCTCCCAAACCCGGGACCGGACTTGTCCTTGGCTAAGGGGCCTTCCCCTGACCAGTGCCGGTCCACATCCACCCAGGCAGAGATGGCTCCTGGCCAACCATGGCCAGCGGTGCTGGAGATGCACAGGAGGGTGTGGGGCCGCCACACACCCTGCCATGAGAATTCGATAAACCACAAATAACGTCTTTAGGATGAGTTCGCCCAGGCCACTGCCCACCCACCTTCCCAAATCTGGCAACCTCGGGACGGTGGAAGAGAACCACGCGCTGTATGTTTTACATCTGGGCTGTGGCTCATCTCCAAGTTTAGATTTCACTGTAAGACATTTAAAACCCCAGTGGGTCTGGTCTTAAATTCCCAGGGCCTCCCCTGCGGAGCCTCTGGTGCCCAGCAGGAAATCTGCAAGGACCTGCTCGCTTTTCCTCTTCCATGCTTGAGGCCTGACAGCTGCACTGAGCAACAATGTTTACACCGAGGACGGGTGAGTGGGGGAACAGGGAGGTACAATATCGCCTTCCGCTTTCCTGGCCTCTGCCTCCTTCCAGAAGGGAATGTCAGCCAGCGAGAAGCAGAGATAAGAGAGGCCGGTGCCCTGAGGTGACCTCGAGAAGGCCCGAGTGAGTCTCTGAAGTTTGTTCCTGCTCCAGGACTTCCTGTTCAGGATTGTTCGGGCTGAAAATTTTAAGACCTTTTGAATATTTAAATAAGCCACCATTTAAAATCTAGCAGCAGGACTGTCCTTAAGTCCTAGTTGGCAAATCAGACACCCATTACAATATCAGGAGACCATGAGCAAACTAAGGTTAAGATTTAAGCTAAGTATTCAAAAAAAAAGTCAGGTAAAAGGAAAAAAAATATTTGTGTCACTTATTTAACTAATTTATATGATTAGGTAATTTTTGCCCCAGGAGACAGGAAACTGAAAGGGCACAGTCTAAGGTTTTCCGAACTAATGGGCATCTCTGCTCTATGAGAAATGCAAGGGCTAAAAACAGTCCTCCTGGACCGGATGGAGTGATGCGGGGACGTGGGCCCTGGAGTCAGACTGACACGCGTCCCCGGCCGAGAACCCCCGCTTGCTCTCCCAGCAAGCGGCCAAGCTGGGGTGTGAGCAACCGCCTGTCTGCAGGCCCCGCGCCCCTCCCACCAGCGCGGAGGCTGCCTTGGCACAGGTCAGCGCGTGTTAGCTCTCTCGCTCCTGCCGTCCCGAGATGGTTAGCGGAGGCTTTCTTTGGTTTGGGCTTTCCAGCATCCGCCCACTCGTCGCCGGAAAAGGGGGTGAACTCCAAGGTACACAGGAGATGGGGATGGGAGTATCGATAGTCCTTCACCCCGCTTCTGGGATACAGGCTCCTGTTCCTGCCCACTAGACAAATCCCAGAAGCTCCGGGCGAGTTTCCAGTCCAGTGCATGGGTGGGGGGTGTCTGGGGCGGCAAGCCCACCAGCTGCACTGGTTTGCACCGGTAATTTCTGCAGCGGAGGCTTGACTGAGCCTTCTCTCTTTCCTCCTATCGGAGCCGCCTCGTCTTCTCATAAATTTCTCCTCTGTTGCTTCCATCACCATAGCTGCTTTCTGGCGTTTTCAGCTGACTTAGAAATAGTAAGAGAATTGTGGCTTGTATATGTCTTATGTAGAGTGTGGCTGAAATACCCAGATAAAGGAAGTTCAGCAGTTGAGGAATATTATCCGAATCCTCATTAACAGGTACCCCAGGACTGAAGGGGATTCAATGAAGGGAAAGACAATCCCTATTGTTTAAACTGAGAATCAACATTAATTCAACCTGGTGGGCAGTTTGACAACGCGCCATGGCTGATGGGACATCAGCGTCCCGGGCTGCGTGGGCCTCCCCGGTGGCTGCATGTACAGCCAGGACCCCCAGGCGGGGGTCTGGGATCCGGGTGTGCTCCCGGCGATGCCAGGGCAGGGCTCTCCATTCCAGGCGTGGATCTCACATCGGAATGGGCTCTTCTGTGCTCCTGGTCTTCAGTGGCTTCTCCCGGCTGCAGAGACGAGGCGGTCAGCACCACCCTCCGTGTGGTGAGGTGGGACGCGCAGGTGCGCCCGAGTACGAAGGAGTGAAAATGTTACAAAGGCTGACGATGGTCTGGCTCGCCCGCCTCCTGCTGGTGTAACTCTAGAGGGAGCGGGCCCACGGCTCCTGGTTTTAACACCATCTCTGACGGGTGGCAGGAACCGACAGTAGGAAGAGTTTAAAAATCCTACTGCTACAGCTGACCTGGTGCCCAGGGGGTCCATCTGGTAAAAAAGATGCATTAGGAAAAGGGCTAAAACTAAGTTAAACAGAATGCTAAGTAATGTCCAGGTATTTAGCGAAAACCCTATCATTTATTCCTCACACCTCTACGAGGAAAGTTTTATCACTTCTCCCATTGTACAGACTGACATCCCTAAATCGAGACCCGAGGATCATGAAGGTCACGTGGTTTGCGCGAGTCACATCGTTCATCTGGGGTACTGTGAAGGTTCTCCGTTCAGACCAGCGTTCTTTCCGCCGCTGCTCCCGAGGGAGCAGGAGCCTTCCCAGGGGGCTCCAGCCCACGGTGACGTCTCCCGTCCCCCACAGGGGCCTCCTGCACGCTCTGCACCACGGGCGCTGCTTCCGCCTCGTCTTGTCTCACCCAGTCCTCGCACCCACGACTGACAAGCTCCACCCTTCGAGGAGCGGGGACCGGCTTCTCTACTTCTTTGTGCCCCGCCCTGCTGTGTCCAGCCGCAGGTGTGCGTGCAAAAGGCCCCGATCAACACTCACAACCGGTCGATCTTAGGCCTAACTGTGAATTTACCACAGCGAGTCGAATTCACATATGGCGCAGACAAATCCCACACAGAGGCATTAAAGCTAAAGATGTACATTCCCCCCAGCAACTTGTAAAGTTGCCTTTTTAGCAGTGAAATCAACTTAGTCCACAGTGTCACAGTTTCTTTTTTTTTCTACGCCCATTTCTTTTTCTGCACCAGACAGCCGTCTGGGACTGTGACCACAGATCGCACTAGAGCCCCTGGCCTACCAGGCGAGGAAGCCCCCGGAGGCTTAACCTGGGTGCAGCTGAGCACAGCTTTTCAAAGGCACACCTGCCGGCCCCCCACCCCCACCCCAGGGCGCTGGCTCACTGGGAGGTGGGGCGCAGTCCTCAGTGTGATGCTTAAACTCCCTGGTCGGCTTTAATGTGCTGCCTGGGTTGAGAACCACTGACTAAACTGCAAGAACATTCCACAGAAATAAAGACCTGTGTTGTCTCACTGCCTCGTTGGACTGCATGCGAGGCTGACGGTGGGGGGCGGGGGAGCACACGGAGGAGGGAAGTGCGGCTCGGCGCCTCGCTGGAAGGTGGCGAAGTACTCGCAGGCGTGAGGAGGCCTCAACGTTTTCGTGCGCCTGCTGCCAGCGCGGGTTAAATGGCCGTCTCCTCCCTGATGCTCAAGTTTAAAGGTCCCCGACAACTTCGAGAATGTGGGAATATTTGGCAAAACATTCCAAGTAAATGACCCTCAGCTGTGGAATTTGCTCCTTCCCAGCAGTCAGCCAAACCCAAAGTTTGGCAGCTTTTGGAGTACGATGCAAAATAGATTCCTTTTAAAACCTGAGCGTCGCTGGTGATTTGTTTTGCAGGAAAGACACGACCTTTTAAAAATAACAAGCAATTGTTGCCACTGCACCGAGTGGAACCAGAGACGCACAGCGTGACTGTGAAGTCAAGGCCGCACGTCTCTCCTCATCCTCCTGATGGAAGGCAGGCAGGCAGGCATGCAGGCAGGCAGGCACCCAAGGGCCTCCCAACCTCACGGCAGGGCCCGGGCACAGCCTGACCTCCTGACTCACGGCCGGGTGTCGTGTTTGCCTGGCCACAGCCCCAGAGTCCTCCGAGAAGGGCCTGGACGACTCCTTCCGTGGTTCCGATTCAGACACGCGATGCTCTTGCAAATAATGATCTTCAGTCACTGTAGCGATGGCAGGTAAGCTACCTTGTGATTTTGGGTGTGCCACACCTGTTCCACAGTCTCAAACACAAAACCTGCTCGCATCATACTGTTGATCCTGACTGTGGAGGTTTCTAATTCATCTAGAAGAGTCTATGTGAACCCTCATGTCAAATGCAAATCGGAGGGCTTCAAAGTCCACCACAAACCATCATAAGAAGGTCTTGTCTTTCTGTTTCCTGTGTACTCACTCCATTCCCCACAAGCTGCAACTTAGGGGAAGTGCGGGAGCCAGAGCTTAGGGTGAAAGGTGATTCCCAGACGTCTAACATGAGCTCTGTTAAGTTCTAGGCAAGAAGGCTGAGAGTGAGAAATTTACTAGGGGACTAACAGACTCACTTTAAAAAACCATGTCACCATGGAATGAGAACTGGCATTGTCACGGCTTGTCCCACATCCCCACCCCACGTGGCCGTCATTCCACCTCCTGTCACTCAGGCTGCAAACACCATCCAGACAGGGAGTCAGAGGCCGGTCCCCAGGGTCCTTCCCTCCCCTCGCTAAAGTGCACCGACTACACTGGTCCTTCCTCCCCCCTGCAGAACAGGTCCCTTCCTCCCACCCGCCCGGGGGGTGCTGGCCAGTGACTGAAGCACACTCCTGGAGAGAAGCTGCCACCGCTTGTCCCACCGTGGAGAGAAAGCAGACTGGATGGCGGGGAGACCCCAGGAGGGTTCATCAGGACGTCCACCCCTGGGGCTTCCCAGGCCCCAGCCAGCTGCCTGCACTCCTCCTCCTCGGTGGTGCACTCAGCAGGCTGCCTTCTTGTCCTCGAGGTGGCCACCGGCCCCTGCTCTATCCTGGGTGTCTTCTTTTCAAAGGATGCTATGGAGTAGGACATAAAGTCCCACGCCCCTCGCCACAGTTCCCCCTTCCTTGCTGTCCTGAAAACGGCAACCAAGCTCTTTTCTAGTTTAACTGTTTTTGCTGTTTGTCATGAAAGAGATGCTGAAGATAACAAAAATGTGAAAAATACAAAGTTTCCAGAATCTTCCAAAGTCATTTCAGGCATTCGTGGTCCCTGGTCCGCATTTCTGATTCCATTTATGCTTTTTTCCACTTATTTGGAGGATAGGAGGTGATGCAATCTTTCTCCCTGATGTCTCTCCTTCTGTAAATATTTAACATCTCGAGAGCTTAGGGAACACAGGGACCATGACTTGGAAGAAAAAAAATGTTACCAAGTAATTTTGAGGGGCTGTGTAAGAGAAGCGCCCCCAGTTCCCTCTGCCTCACCTCTCTGGAGAGTAAGAAAAGAGCCGGGTGGGCTGGAGTTCTCCGTCACTGTTGAGCGCTGACCGCCAGGCTGGGTTAGCAGCCCCCCTGAGTCCTCCCGTCCCTGCCTGGTCTTCTTCCTGCACCAGCTGCCGGGCTGGGGGTCCCTGTTGGCCGCAGGCTGCCCGCCCCAGACGGGTGGCCTTGGAGGACGGTCTGTGATCTTCTGTAGTCAGCCCACCTCCCTGGGGGCCCGCCCAGTGCCTGGCACCCCGCAGGGACTGAGAGAGTGGTACGAAGAATGAAAGGCAGGAGGCAGAGGCTAGATGGATGTCCTCCAAGGAACAGACTGCCGGAGGGCAAAGCTGGGTTTGGGTCTCTGAGAGACTGCAGACCGAGGAAGTGTCTTGCTCCAAGACTTACTGGGTAAGTAAGGAGGGTGTGAGGCATTTTGAATTCCCACCTTATCCCATATTTTCCGTACCCCAACCAGAGAAGAGAAAATGGGGGCGAGACTGGCACGGGGTGGACGGCTGCGGGCCTGCGGAAAGCCACCACTCGTGTGACTCTGAGCAGGGTGCCACCCCCGCCCCGGCCCCGGCCTCAGTTTCCATCCCCGTCGTGAAGTCCACAGGCCGGACGGCTGCTTACAGCACCGACCTGGGACGATTCCGCTGCCTCGGAGCCGCGTGGCGCAAACCACTGCGCTCCTCCACCTCGTCCCCGAACCCAGAGGCTCCGCCGGTGCCAGCCGTGCGCTGGGACAGGAAGAGAAACGCCGAATTCTGGTCACAAGATCATTGAGCCGAAACACGAGATTAAAATGTGTTTTATATCCACAGAGCAATTTATCACGGCGGTGTCAAACAAAAAGTTCCAGTCGATGTTTACACGAGGACTTGATGAAAAATTCCAGACATAAAACTTCTGGAACTTAGACTTGAACTCGGAAGACCTCCCACCTCTGAATAAATTTTACAGCGGAATTTTTTTTCCTTAACAAGAGTTCCTATTTCAGCAATGAGCTGAGTTTTCTTACTGAGACTATTCCGGAATAGTAAGACTCTGGCTATCTGGAACTGTCCTTCCAGCTATGACCGCTAAAGATTTATGTAAGTAGCACCATCTTTTAATAATTTTGGAAGGAAATCATTTTGAAAGAAATTCTACTTCCTTGACCTGTGCACACACTGAATGTAACCCAGCCATTTCCTCAGCCTGAACACCAGGGACTGCACCAGGACAGTCCTCAGGCCCCGGGGACAGGCTGAGCCCCGCACTTCTCCTTGGATGGGGCTTCAGGATCCCTGGAGCTGTCCCTTCTCATGGCTGTCACCTCCCTGTCAGCGTGGCCGCTCGTGGTCATCACTCTGTGGCACCTAATTTGCTGATCAAAGGCAGGGAAGCTTAATTCCCCATCACCTACCCGAGGGCAGCACGGTCCCCGGCACTGAAAGTGTTTAGTAAATCCATGTTTGTTGAAATAACGCCTGAATTAACATAGTAGGTTGAACATTTTTTTAAGCAAGCTTGCTGAACACTCGGCGTGAAATAATAATAAAAAGATGCTGAGTGAAGGCTTAAAAGGCTGGATTTAAAAAAAAGAATTGCAACAGTTTCTGTGCGTTTTCTAACTCTCAACGAGATTCCAGAGACGCCCCGGGATGAGTTCTGACTTCTCACAAGAGGGGACAAATAATCGTGATGGGTAAATAAAAAGCACCAAGAATGATGACATTAACTTTGGCCCGTCCCGTAAAATTCAGGGCCGTCAAGTAATTCTCTCCTATTTGCAGACATGTCTGACCTCCTCCAGACTGGAACTCTCGGGACGGACCGGCATTCCTACACTTGTGAGGGGTCCCTTGACTGGGCAGCAGCATCACAGCCATCGCCCATGGGTGGCAGACAAATTATTTAGCCTCTTACTAATTTCGGTTTTCTTATCCGAGAACAGCAGTGACTGGGCTTGTCAGAGAGCGAAGTGGTTCATATTCAGAGCCCTCGCGGCAGGCCTGGACCTTCGTAAGCCTGCGTCATTGCCGTCTGTTCTTGGAGCTGGGACCCGGTGCCAGCCCCATCGGTGGTGGCCGGGCCCTGGGGCCACACACGCGTGTCTCTGTCTCCCTGGTACGTGCTGCCTGGCAGACACCGCCTGCTGCAGGCCTGGCGTTTTGGAACCAAGTGGCACCCTCCGTGGAAGTCGGGCGCAAGCCCCCTCAGCCTCCTACATCAGAGAAGCCAGGCACTTCCACACCCTAGCGTTTCAAAGAACGGGACCTGAACGTGGGTGATGCTAAGGGAGGAGGGAAAGGGGACTCAAAGAGACCGGTGATCTGGTCCTCAACCATTCATCACACGTCGCCATCCTTAGTGACTGGCAGCTGGAAATCCAAGAGCTTCCCATACTAATGCCAACTGTCAAGAACAAAAATGAGAGCCTCGCACTTGCACGCAATTAAAGTATTATACACAAAAGTGAATTTTATTTGAGGAAACCCATTTGTTCCTCCTCAATTTGAATATACGAATTCACAATATCCCAGTTTCTTTCTTTCTTAGTGTTATCACACACTACACTACTATGGTTCTTAACACGGGAAAAATAAATACTGCAAGGTCAATGGGCTACCCTACAAGTAATCATACTTGAAAATCTGCGAAGAACACTAGGATACGGCTGAGGACATGGGGCCCCTCTGTGGAGCACTCCCCGAAAAGGAGGGCCTCTTGCTATGTGAAGAAAACCGACGAACGAGATCTCATCCCCTTCACTCCAGTGTAACACATGCCTTCTAGTGTGGTTTTCATGGTCTCCCTAATCTGTCTTCCTGAATGAACTTGGCCAGCTTGTTTCGTGCTAGTGGAGTTTACCGGCTGCTTGGAGACTATGTTAGGTAACTCCTCAGATTTCCCTCGTTGCTGAATTCCAAGACCATTACCATAGGTCTTACCTGCCCACGTCTTAATTAGCTGCATTGCTGACTTCTGAATCTCTTCTAAGAAGGGCATCCTAGATACACAAACCAGCATACTTGCCTCCAGACTCATTTGGCAATCAATCACCTTGGCTGTTCAGTAACACTTTCGCACTAACCTTCTAAGTTGCCAGTTCGCCCGCCATCCACACAGTGCACGAAGGAAGCCTAGAGGAGCACTTCTCCAAAATGCTCAGTCTCGTGGAACACCTAACCCAAACCACAGCACGAAGTTTGAGTGTACTCACACCGGTGCGAAGAAAAGCAAATTTATTTAGGGCTTTGAAAACTGTGTCTGAGATCGTGGTTCTTTTTTTAGCTGCCCTTCGCTGCTTGGCCACCCAGTTACTGAAAAATGTGGATCAACAAAGTTGTGGGCTGATCAAAACCAATTTTTCAAGCAAATGTAAACAAAGCTTTGCAAAATCTGTGGCACAATTCTGACCCTTGTGGTTCTGCAGGGAGAGAGGAAGCGTGAGGGAGCCAGAGAGGCCCGGAGGGATCGGGAGCCTGGGGCGGAGGGAGACAGAGCTTCCTAACAAACGACCCCCCTGCTGCGGGACCCTGAGAAAGTTTCCTGGAGATCCAGTCGCGGCCCCTCACACCTCTGCTTGTTGAAACTGGACTTTTCAGGCCCTAAATCTGTAAATGTCTGTGTGTGTAAGACCCCCTTCAAATTATTACACTAGTAATATGGCTTTTGCCCTCACATTTGTTTGTATCTTAAGACTGTTCAGAAACGCAACTTCTAAGAAATCACCTCTTGGGCTGTTCTGCAGTGCCCGCCCACACTGCGCTGTGGAGAGCTGCAGGGGGCAGAAACCTCTGCCCGGCCACACTCGTCGCTGAGCCACGCAGACACCTCTGCTCTCAATGGCAGTAACACAGGTGACGGAGTGAGCTGTCCTCACAGAGGTTAACACTGGTACTTACTTCCCTGTGCGTCTGGGCCTGGCCCCCTTTCCTTCTAGTTTCACTAATTCTTGTTAGATTGTTCTTTTCCCTCCACGACTTCTGGCCCACGTGCACGCTGACATCTCTTGAATCATTAACCCCAGGCAGCCTTCTTCCTGAACTTCCGATGTGCACCCTCTGCTGCCTAAGGGATCTTTTCGTGTAGATTCATTCCTTTAATCGAACATTTTTCGAGCATCTTTTCCGTGTCAGGAATTAATTCTTAGTGTCAGAGACACAGCAATGAACCATCACCTCCAGCCCCGGGGAGCTCACGCTACAGAACGAAGAGAAGGAAACCAACTAGGTATTACAGACTAAAATAAGACATCTTGGGAAAGGCATTTTGGAGAAGTCACATTTTTTACAAGGGCGGTTTGGGAAGGCGCACTGAGAAGACACTGGAGCACACAGCGGAGGGAAGGCGGCTGTGAGGATGCGGAGTCTGGTGGAGGGCACCCCAGACCTCCCACAGGTGCATCAGACCAAAGGTGCCAAACCGGGTGTACTTTTTCCTTGCAGGCCGGCCTCCCCTTCTGTATCTCCCATCTCTGAATTGTGCCATCACCTCTCCTGGCATTCGATAAAACAAGCAAACAAACATCTGAGCTTTCCCCCAGACTCCATCCTTTCCGCACGCTGGTCCCCCGGATCCCAGCCCCTAGTGCCTCCCCATTCATTCCTGTTGCAAGGAATCCTGGCTGGCCTCCTTAGGCCACCATCACCTCCCCTGGGATTTCTGTAACAGGCACCCTCTGAGCCAGCCTTCCTGCCTCCTCCCATCCGTCCTGCCGCCGCCACGCAGCGGTGCTTGTGAAACACGGAGCCGGTCAGGCTGTCCTCCTGCCCCAAGTCTCCAGTGGTTTCTCACTGCGGTCAGAGCAGCACGCTCTGATGTGGCACGAGGGTCTCCTGTGATTAGCGCCCGTGCCCTGCCCTCTTCCACCTGGTGACCTCCGACAGCCGGCCTCTCCAGGTTCATTCTCACCATTTTCAGTAAACTTACTGACTCGAGCTGAAGTCCCCCTCAGAAGTGACCCCGTACAACACTGGGCCCTCTTACACACTTCGCGTTACTCCTACAATAGTGACTGGCTTGCAGGTGTGTCTTTGTTAAACGCAGCCCAGTGCGTGACTCAAAGCAAGTGCTGAAAGAATGAGTGGATAAAAACTAAATGCATTATCCTTAATGGTTGGGGTGACACAACATGGACACTCCACACTTAAACCCCAGCCACTGGCAGTGGGGGTCCTCTCTCCTCGAAGCCTCAGAATCACCTGAGAACTCCCCCTCAGTGTGCAATTCAACAATTCTGACCCTGAACGCAATATGCGGTTTGCTTGGAAAGTACTTTGACTTAAAAGCACAATACTCCTTTCTCAAATAATGGCTTCTACTTTAGAAAATTCCTGCATACATCATTTCATCGGTGTACTTTCGTTGTTAGCAACAAAGAGAATTTCGGTTCCAGGAGATATTAACTGCAGAAATTAGGACTCGCTTTGGTTACAGATAACTTGAAGTCGACAGAACTGGTTCCAAGGTTTAGGAAAGGGAACCAAAGGTAGTGAGTGACAGAAGAAAGGACACTTGTGTCACACGGGAGGAAAAAGATCCAGCTTGTAACAAAGGAGTAGTGACAGCGGAATCCAGTCATGGAATTAGCGAAGTGTTTACCATGTAAATGGGGGACCAGGATTGCAAAATGTAACTTGTTATGTATCATATTTAGAGTAAGATGACACAAGTTGGCAAGCTTCTCATTTCTTGTGCCTAGTAGGGGGCAGCGAATACTTGCTTCAAGTGCCACGGTAAATGGAAATTCATAGTGCAACACCGCAGTATTCTGAGGTATGTTACTGGCAGTGTTTCCATTTGTTACCACACTGTCTTCCCTTCTTTATGCTGCTGGAATAGACTACTGACCATGATTTCCAAAGAATTATGGTTCATTTTGCTTTGTAGAGAATAGTAAATATTATTAGAATTTTTGTTTTATATGCTATCACTATTTTGGCATGTCTACCTAGGCACCTAGGAATATTTACTCGATATAATCTTGATAGTGGTATGAAATGTAATCTGCCCTGGCCAGGGTGGCTTGGTTGGTTGGAGTGTCATCCCACAGACCGAAAGGTCACGGGTTCGATTCCTAGTCAGGGCACATGCCTGGGTAGTCGGTCACTCCCTGGTTGGGGTGCATGCAGGAGGCCACTGTTCCATGTTTCTCTCCTTCTGTCCCCCTCCCTCCCTTCCCCCCTCTCTAAAAATTAATAAGCATATCCTCAGACAAGGAAGAAAAAAATATGCCTATGAAATGTAACTTTTTAAAAACAGGAATTCTTAAAGACAGTTAAATTATTTTATGGACATAAAAACACGCTTTTACTTAAGGAAGTTTTATAGATAGCTATGCACAGCAATCAACTGGCAATGTCCTTAAAATGGACTGCATCTCAGCAGGCAGGGGTAGGGGAGAGACCTGGACTGAGGGCCGTGGGCCGCAGTTTTGAGTAGCAAGGCCTGACCTGGCGGTTCTCAGCCTGAGGCCTATTGGAAACACCTGGAGAGCTTTTAAAAAAAACAGCATTTCCGGGGTGAAAGGTTATATGGTCTGAGGTCCAATCTGGTTACTGATTTTTAAAGCTCCCAAGCAGTCAAATTTGAGAACCTACGGCCCCAAAGGGGTTGGTTAGATTATCCCTGGTTCCTACGCTGTAAATAAGAGCTAAGAATACCCAGTACTGCACAGATGATGAGAGTAACAGACGCCCCAAATCTCCACATCCTTACTGAGAATATGATTCATTATTAATCGACTTCTAAAGTTATGAATTTTGGTGGCTTCACTTATATACTCTTACCAAATTATTTAATAGCATACTCTTAATATATCTGAAAAAGTAAATATTTATGGAATCATCTTATTTTCAGGTTAGGGTGTAGGTATGTGAAAATGTGGTTTTAAACCATACAGAGATATCTATTTCTAATTACAGATAAAAAGTTTAGATTAGGTGGGAAGTTTATTTAGAAAGATCCCCAAACCTGTACTCATAGCCACGAAAGGCCCAGACTTAGAACGGAAAATCGGGCATTTACGGAGTATCCACCCCCACTTGAAGTGGGCACCACTGGTCCTCGAGTTTCAAACAAATTACCACTCTTGCTTCATAAGGGTTTTCCTAATTATTGCAAAGTGGAGGTCTGTAAAAGGTCAAGCTGCAATTCCATTCCAAGCGTCCCCCCCTAACACTTAGAAATGCACATCACAAAAACCGAACACAAAGAACATTTTGAACTCGGAGGTGTTTGCAGAAATCCCTGCATCAGAGTAGAGTGCTGGGGTAGGAATTCACTGCCATACGCTACCCAACTTACTCAAGCTTTCTGGACGGGCTCCTCACCCCTAAAATCAGATGCAGAGAAAGCCCAGTAAGAACGTGAACACACACAGAAATGGCAGTAAGTATAACCGAGACAGGCCGAGCACTATATACACAGCGGGGAAGCGCAAATGAGTCCAGACGGGTCTCCTTCTGGCTTTGCCACTAATTAGCAACCTGAGAGCAAAGCACACACCTTAGTCTCACTTTAAAAATAAGGACACTTCCGATATGTGATCCTGAGCACCCCCGGCAGATCGAAGTTCTATGACCTGAAAAGAACTAAGTGAGTGATCCTCTGAAGCAAGTATGATGAATTCTGGCAAAAAAATCCAAGAGTTTACTTTTAACATGACTGGATTAACAAGCCTCTTAAGTGACAAATTTGTCTTCAAGAAAAGTCTACTATTTTGCTATCATTTGAGATCACAAATAAATTTAAAAATGGAAAAAATGGAGTGTAAGGAAAGTGGGGAGAAAGGGATCATTCAGGCAGCACAAGGACACTATGAAGAAACCAAACCAACACTGTAAACTGAGGATAACGGAATACTCAAAAGCTCTTCCCAAGGAAAACGATTTCCAAGGATAAAGGTGGGCATTTGTGATGTACCCCAAGGAAAATACAAGGACCCTTATTAAATATACACAATTTTCTAGGTACTGCAAGTAACTCATGATTTCTAGATAAAATTATTCAACTTAATAAAAATGGTAGTACAAAAAGGTTATTTCCTTTTAATTTATTTAGCTTTAAATACATGTCCTGCGAGCGACAGAACACCCAGTGTGACCGATCCCTGTGACAGTCACAGTGCTGCATGGGCAGCCTCTGTCAGGAGGATGCTGAGCAAGCGCAGCCCTAAGGAGGCCCAGGGTCATCTCAAGGGCGGTTCCAACCATCAGTCTTCTTCAGAACTGGAACCCTCCTCTGGGTCAGACAGTTCGGGCACAGGGAAGCGGAGGATGGCGGCCACGCCCGTCAGCTGGCTGAGCTGCTCCCCAGAGACATGCAGGCTGGAGAACACCCTGACGGTGCCCGCGTTCTCTTTCACGCTGTCCACCAGCCGCACGTAGCGGCTCCGCGTGGCCACGTCCTGATGCCTGAAGAGCTCGTCGCTGATGAGCAGCGTGTCGATGGCCAGGGCCTCGTTGGCCTTCTCCACCTGCTTGAGTCCGTAAAAGGCTCGGTCAGGTTCGTGCTGTAACATTTTATAGAAGTCGTCCAAGGCCTTCACTTCGCCAGCAGCCTTCGTGTCTGAAAGGCGGCTGGCCACCGCAGGGTCACAAAGGGCTTCTTTGAGGGCGTACTTGTGTCCAGAGGAGGCATGGACCTGGAGTCACAGTGACAAAGGTCAGACAAAAGATTCTCTCAGAGCACCCGTTAATCAGCGCGCCAGTACCTAAAGCCAAAAGCACTCAGGAGGCTTGCTGCGTTTAAGGACTTAAGCAAAGCTCACTGCACAAATTTGCTACCCATTGAACAGCTCATTATCTCACTTACAATCCCGGTGGAATCAAGACTTCCTTCCCATCTCCCAGTTCTACAGCTTTAGAGATAGTTCCTGCAAACCCCTCAGCTCATCTGTAGTCCCGGGGTGGGGGCGGGGGCGGGGACGACGCACCTGCAGGAACTTGGACCGGTTCTCCAGGAGCACTTTGTTGTCCGTCTTCACAGCCTGCTGGAACATGTAGTCGCAGAACTGCTCCCGCACGAACCCCGGGCTGGCCACCAGGACGCACTTGACGACGTCGAAGTTGATGTGGCGCTGGATGGCCTGGACCACCTGCTCGTAGAAGCGCTCCAGGGCCCGGTCGTGCTGGGAGCAGTTGCCCTTGCGCTTCCGGGGGATGTTCACCTCCACCTTGGCGCGGGTGAGGGTCATGCTGGGCGTGACCAGGCAGACGTGCGCCAGGCCCTCCTGCATGACCACGGCCGCCACGTCGGCGCTCCAGGCCGGGTCGCAGGCCTGCTCGATGCGCTCCAGCACCACGCTGTCCCACTGCTTCTTGGCCAGCGTGAACTGGCGGTTGGGCTCCAGCTCGATGGTGTGGTACGCCCCCATCTTCACGTACTCGTTCTCCTGGATGTTGGTGCCCTTCACCCGCAGCTGGCAGGCCTGCGAGTCGAAGTCGATGGCCTCCACGCAGAGCGTGAGCGTGGTGCGCACGCGGTTGCTGCCCACGCTGCCCGTGGACGACTCGGTCTGCACCTTGCGGATGGTGGAGGCGCGCAGGCTGTCGCCGACCTGCACCAGGTTGTAGGTGTGCCACATGTCCTCGGGCTCCTCGGGCACCAGGGTCACCTGGCCCGCATTGTCTTTCTCAATGTCTTTCCTCACGAGCTTCATGGTCGGGACAGGTGTGCGGGGCCAGACCGGAGGAACGGCGGGGTCCCCGCCGGGAGGGGCGGGGAGGGGACCCGGAGTCCCCGCCGGGAAGGGGGCGGGGCCTGTCTACGGGGTTCCCACCGGCGCCGGGTGGCGGGGAGGAAGGACTAGCTCCGACTCAAGCAGCCGAGGGAAACACTCCGGTCCCACCTTGCTTAGCCTTGGGGCGTGGAGCGACAAATAGGCCGGAGAAGCACCTCACCTAACAGAGTCCTGTCCCCCGTTCCTGCCGCCAGCGCGGACCGAGTGGCTGACGCAATAAGGACGCATGCGCAGCCCGCGTCCCCAGCTCCCCCGCCCGGCGCAGGATTGACGTCCGAGGGGAGGCGGGGCTGCACTTTGCGCGTGCGCAGGCGCAGTACAGGGGGAGTGGCTCCTGGCCGTAAATCCCCTATGAGAGACGACCAGTTCTTGCTGGAGAATCTTTTATTTTAATGCTCAAGTCGCGCTTCCTAAATTTTCCCGTCCTTTCCAGTTTATGAAGAATCTGAAGATACATGAGTGAAAATGCACATGTTTTTTAAAGTTGCATGCAGTTGCCGCTCTCCGCCTTCTACCTTCGGATAAATCCAATTTCAAAACTTATCTAAAACTAAAAAAAAATTCTCGAAAGTGCAGACTTGACTCCAAGTTGCAAAATATGCTTTGTACTCGTCACATCCACCCTCGGACGCCGCAAGCCGACAGGACCCACATGCTCCAAGAGCGGCTTCCGAGGAGGACGGGTCGCGGTGGTCCGGCTCCGAGCCACGTGCACGGCCATCGCGCCGGCGGGACCTGATCTGCCCAAGGTCAGGGCGCTGGTCCCAGGGACGGAGGGAACCACCGTGCAGTCTGCCCCTGGGTGGACCTCGCAGTCACCCGCTGGATGCCTGGGAATCCCAGAGCCCGGGATGGGCCCCCTCTGGCCTTCAGTTCAGCCGCGGGGGCAAAGTTTAGGCCGGGGGATTGGGTCGTAGGAGCTCAGGCGGGGACGGTCACCACCACTGCGGAGAGCTGAGATTTGGCAAGTTGGGGGAAAACTGATCCACTAGGACCCCCGATCTGACAGCTACAGAATTGGCTGTAAAGAAAATCCCTAAATCACTACGTTTGTTGGGGGGTGGGGCGGCTTGAGAGGTGGGGATTGCCGGTTAAGAAGACCAGCCAATAGTAAACGCCCAGCCAAGTTTTCTGGAGATGAAGACGCGGCGGGGGGCAGGGGAGTCCTACGCTTACCTGCCATTCATTATTTTTCCTGCCTTCCAGTATATGGTAGGGACGAGGAAGCTCGTCACCCTGAAATGGGAAACAGGGTTGAGAGGGAGGAATCCGACTTCGGCGCAGATCTTAACACTCAAGTCTCAGTGATCTTGCTCAGAGATTGTCAGGGGACAGGAACGTTCCTCTCTGGAGCTGGAGGGCCATTAGCACCGCTCTTTATTTTGTGGCCTCTCCTCTCCGTCTCACGTCCTGCCCCGCCTTCCTGCGACACTGACCCCTCCTGAAGTTCCCAACTCCTTGCTTTCTCCTTCCACTTCCACTTCCAAGAGAATCCACCGTGCAAGAAATGGCTTGCCTCTCCAAAGGACAATGTATCTTTTGAAAACGTACTTATTGACCTAGAAGAATTCGTAACTGGGAGAGGGAGGGAGGGAGGGAGGTTGGTTGGTTGAGAGGGAAGAGATACTTTAAAGTTCTCCTTGATCACCTTTCTAAATACAGCTCACCTATCTCCAAAGTCAGCCAAGGGTTAAAACCCACAGAATCATAGCGACAGCACACAGTAAGATCTTAATAAATGTTCGGTTCTTACTGAAGAGCTATCATTTATTGAGTATTCACCAGGTGCTTTCCTATGCTCTAATTCTCATCTGTAAGATCAACATTTGTTATCCTCATTTTATAGATTAAAAAAATGGATTACAGAGAAGTTAAGAAGGGTATTCAAAAGTCATAAACCACACTGAAATGCAGACCAGCTTCCCCCCACGCCCTCTCCTCTTCCTGCTCCTGCAACGCCGCATTATGGTCGCCTGAAGTCACCTCTGCGACCACAAGTCCTGTGCTGTTACCCACTGCCACTTCCCCCCAACTGTCACCTTTGCCATCGAACAAAACCAAACTGCAGGGTTTGAAAGGCACCTTTCCCTTCCTCGCTCTTTCATCACTTTTTTAAAGTCTTTATCTTCTTTTTGATAGTTTTCATTTTGCCCAGCCTAGGTCACCACTATAATCTTTGGGGGGAAAAACCCCAATATTCTATTTTAGGAAAATACATTTTTCTGTGTTTAAAACCTGTGGATAACAGGCACAAGAGATGGTAGCTCGGACCCAGGTAGTAGAATTGGAAAGCGAGAGGCCCTCATCTAGCAATTTTATGATGGCCAGGCTAATCCAGACGTGCCCACAGACATGAGAGAAAATGTTTCTGAAACATTGTGAATCTGATGTTTTGGACCGGAGGCGGGGACGGTGGAGTTGAAATCCGCAGAGATGAGCCGTGGAGTGGGGAGAAGGGTGTGGTGGCGATGAAGTCAGGCTGCAATGTTGGGTGTGCGGTGACGGTGAGACAGTAACGTGGTTGCACTGTGGCCATGGCACAGGGTGCTGGGTACCCAGAGAGGTTATCCACATAGAGTTGGAATTTAAAGCTGCGTAGCTAAGGAGAGACTCTCAGAGAGCAATGAGGGAACAGCTGATTTGGGGGAGGGGAGGCTGAAAGCGGGAGTCCTGGGAAGGCGGAGACCCAGCCACTGTGCTCAGAAGTCAAATGCAATGACGCCTGAATAAGGATCATTGGCACGGTTGATGATCCAGACAAGAGCTGTTTATTGGCAAGGCTGGGTGAGTGAGAAGGAAAGAAATCGGAAGCAGAGAGTGGAAACAGGCCTCGCTGAAAAGGCTACAGACCGTACGCTCCAACCACATGGCCTCCGGGAAAAGGCAGAGCTGTGAAGACGGTGCAAAGATCCCTGGTTGCAGAGGCTGGAGGGGAGAAGGGAAGGAGGGAGGAGACGGCAGAGCACAGGGGATTTTCAAGGACAGTACACCGTATTTTTAGGACTATAAGATGCACCAGACCACAAGACACACCCAGGTTTTAGAGGAGAAAAATAGGAAAACAAATTTTGAAGCAAAAAATGTAGTAAAATATTTAATAACCTGTGACCCCGCTCCACTGCCCCCCCCAACAGCGAGCCAGGTAAGCTACATTCGGACTGTAAGACACACCCCCATTTTCCTCCGAAATTTGGGAGGGAACTGCGTCTTATAGACTGAAAGATACAGTGACTATTCTGTATGATACTGTAATGGTGGACATGTGACATGCATTTGTCGAAATCCATAGAAATATACACAGATATAAACTATCGGCTTCATTTGGAAACAATGTATCAGTATTGGTTCATCAGTTGTAACAAGTGGAACACACCAATGCAAGCTAGTGACAGGGGAGAGGGTGTGTGTGGCAGGGGCAGATTGTATGGAAACTGTGTCTGCTGCTTACCTGTTGTATAAAGCTAAAACTGCTCTTTTAAAAAACGGTGAAAACCCACATTGTTAAGTTCGTGAGTTTTTTAAAATTTATTTAAATTATGAGGCAAACTGCTTTGGGCTGTCTTCTTAAACAGGAATGTGCTTCACTGATGGAACAGACCACAAAATGTTTCATAGAATTACCATTTGATCTCAGACATCTTTAACAACCTTTTTTCTTTCTTTCTTTTTTTTTTACTGAAAGGAGCTTACTGCAGAGTGAGCAAATGTTTTCTCCCAGATTTTGTGTTATAATTCAGTAGCTCTGGACCAATCATCACACTTCTATTTTGAGTTATTTGGCATCCCCATTCCTGTTCATTGAAATCCGGATTGCCTGGCATTCAAGGCCTCCGTGGCCTGGCCTTCTGAGCCCGCGTTCCCACTGGTCCCCCCAAGACCCCGCTCCGCTACAGGCAGAGTCTCGGTTCTCCCACATCCTTCCTGGGAACTTCTGCTTTTCGGCCTGAGTTCGTGCACCGTCCTCTCCGTTTAAAATGCCACGCCCTCTCACCACCGCCTCCCTAAATCCCACTCATCTTTAAGGACCAGCGGAAAGTGATCTCAGACTTGAAACCATCCACGTATTCGCTGGAATACGGATCTTTTCTCCATTACTCAGCACTGAGCGGATCCCTCCGCTGACCGTCAGCGAGTCCCTTGCACGCAGCAGGCACTCGTACACCGACGACACGCTGAGCGGGTCACAGCTGCAAAGTGGGGCAGCTCTGGGAACGCTATCACAGGCGGTCCTTAAGGCACTGACATTGCCACCCACTAGAGAGCACTTAATTGTATAATTTAGTTTAAAAAGTAATTCCTGTTCCTTGAAAACTGCTGCAGTGACAGGTCAGTATATGGTATTTTCATTCTTTACCAGAATAAGACGAACTGTGAGGACATGAGGAAAAGACCAAGATTTAGCTCTGTTGCTTTAAATTCTGATTTTATAGTTATGTATTGGTTCTTTGAAAACAGACACCTGAACATGAGTAACTTTACACCTACTTCAATACATTTTATTGATACTAATCTCGCTCAAAGAAAAAGAACGTTAATGTTGTCACCTCCAAAAGCTTTCGATTTGTTGTTTCTGACATACTTCTGGTGCCTCCGAACAGGAACCGGCCCGCCGCCCGCGTGCTGGACCGCGGTTCCTCCCGGGCAGCCGAGGCTTTCTGTGGTTTCGGCGGGGGAGGGGGGGGGCTGTCTCTCTGGGGCTCGGTTTCTTTCACGTAAGAACGGAGGGCATTGAATTCAGTAATTAACACTGTTTCAGTTCTAAAAATTGCACTGCAACAATATTTAAGAAATTAAAACGATACCCATAACCTCACCCTTAATGCATTTATTTTCAATTTTGTATTTAACTTTTGAGTTGGATGCTTCCTAAGGCCCCTTGTAGCTGTAGAAGATTGACACCTAGTTCAATGCTTGCCCACCAAGAATGGGCAGACCCGAGTTCCGGTCTTTTCTGGTTAGATTCAAGCAACGTTAGATAATTTGTCCCACACTCTACTAGACTAAATTTTCCCATTCTAAATGGTAAACAAGGTCACTTGTCCTGCCTCTCTTATTTGGCGTGGTGTGTGTGGTCGGAATGGATCGTGATACTTTGTAAACTGCGGAAGTCTATAAACATAGAAGGTACTAGGGTAAATCTCCAAGAAGGCCTGGCTCGAAGCTAGACATCTGGACCAGACAGCCACGTTGACTTAGGGATAACCCGTTGGGTGCATTCATTCACACCGGCACCGCTTCTCCAGGGCCACCTTAAGTCAGTCCTGCAGCCCAAAGTGGTTCATGCATCAGTCCTGCTTCCTGTTACAATGGTTTGCAGGACAGCAGCAGAGATTATTCAAACAAGATAGAAATCTTGCCTGAATGTCTCACGCTTAGTGCAGGAGGGGCTGTATCAATCTTCTTGCTTCTCTCTTGTATTTTTTGCAATCTTACTCTCCCGCCACACATACTAATTTTTCTCCTCTTCTTAGAGTACCTTGCAGGCTCCTCCCACCATAGCGTCTTTGCCTGTCTGTTGGTTCTCTTGGACTGTGAGCCTTTTAAGGGCAGAGACCACTTTGTATGTGGTTCTGTGTTCCTGGAACCCAGCAGGATAACCGGTACCCAGTCATGGCTACAGTGCAACGGAACAGGTGGTGGTTAGTTCTCCTTTAATTCAGAGTTTTAACTTGTCTGTCACTGATGTCGTAAAATTAGGAAACCACACTCTGTTTCATAATGTCACTAACAATGTAAAAAGATAAGTTTCTATAAACCTATTTCCATTTTTAAGATATCCATGCTTGGATAAGAAAAATGGTTAATTTAAACCCATCTTATTAAAGGAAGGATCTTAAAATCTTTAAAAACGATGCATAACAGCAATCCCTTTATGGTATGTAGCTTGCAGAGTGAACGTTACAGAACAAGTCGCCAGAGTTCTGGTTATGAGTATCCAGCAATAAATGCAATTGTGTATTTGGGGAGAATGTGCTAACCTCAGATTGTAGAGCAATGCCCACATGATTTCCACACGCCAAGATGAGTGGAAGGTTGGGAGGGTTATTCAGCTCATTCAGTCAAAGGAAAAAGGAAAAGGGAAAGTGTGTGTGTGTGTGTGTGTGTACATAGTGTGTGTGTGTGTGTGTGTGTGTATATATATATATATATAAAGGAACTTGTTGTACTCACTAGCTAAATTTCCTGTGATTAAAAATATGTGCTTGCAACTGTCACCAAGCAACACAAAACTTCCTACCCGATAAACAAAATCTCAACAAAAGGGTGTGAGGGTGTGGGGGTGCTCCTATTTGTATGTACCCCTATACTTTACAGAATCATTTCACCAAAATATTTACAATAAAATGTACAATTTTAAGGATTTGTCAATTCTCACATGTTTTCAAATTTTTGTATTTGGCAATCTAAAAGTATACCTAATAAAATAATTTGAAAGTACCTTGTAATTTGTATTTAGAGAATAGGATTTACAATAAAATGTGCAGATTTCAATCACCTCAGTCATTGGATATTGCGCTGTGGGTTAGCCACCCCATGAGGGTTATGCATCCGCACTCATTTCAGACCTCAGATACTTCGTACAAAGCACGTATCACCGTTCCTTGTAATGTCTGAATGGCAGCGATTTTTCAATTCAGATTTCTCACTTGTTCTGTTTACGGAAATCTATACATTCAATGCTTCAGCACTGAAATGAATTCTTAACACCAACCGGTGCATATACTTTAACTTCCTTTTGAGACTTAGTTTTCCCCTTCCCTTTAATGACGGAAGCCGTTAGGTGAGACTTCGATCCCTTCCCATGCACGCAACCCTCCCGCTCACCACCAAGCCACACAAGGTCGGGGTTTCCCCAAACCAGAGTCATGGGTCCTGGGCAACTGGAACTTTTTTTATTATTATTGATTTATTGTCACTTTTTCCCCCGATGCTTCCTGTGAAAGGTATTTAGAGGAAGTTCTCCTCTTGGGATCTGGTGAGAGTGCTGGTGCCAGAGGAGCCATGAGCCCGAATCGCAGAGGAGCCTGGCCCCGAGGAGAGCTGAAAAGAGGGGCAGTGCTCCGTGTCTCTCGTCTCCGGGGGGTGTTCCCAGTCTCACGATGCGGTTTGTAAAAATACAAAGGAATGTGACCGAGAATGGCCACGCAGGTGTGCTGTATATTACTGATGGTCCTTATCCGACGCACGTCCTCCCGCACGCCAACATCTAATCGTCCTGCAATTACGGTTGGATTGGCGGCGCTTTCCTGTCTTCGTAGTGATTGAGTTACGGTGCATCATGCAATTGCTAGTGCCTCCCACTCAATTAGATGTCACTGTGGGTGGCTATGTATATATTGCAGGTGGGGATATAATTAAAGGAGACAGTCTGATCCCTTGAGTGTGTTAAGAGTTGGTCTGTAGTCTTTTCTTTCATGATTCACTCGGTAACAAAACTGTAAGCGCCTGTGCTAAGGATTAACAAGGATGCTGCCCTCAGAGAACACGCAGCGAGCTGGGAAGACAAGTGCATATTTCATTGTGATATCACGTGGTGTGTTATAGGAACAGAGGTCCTCGGGACTCTGGGGCAGGGGTCCAGTTTAGTCCAGTGGGTTTCTTGGAGATGGCATGCATGTGGGGACTGGAGGATCTGTGACAGTGTGAGGCCTCTCATGCAAAGGCCCAGCGACGTCCGAGAAGCTGGCGCCACCGAGGAGCTGAAGGCAGCTCAGTAGTGTCGAGGGCGGGCAGAGCTTCAGTAGTCTCCGCGTCTGGACACTGTGCTGCCTCCGAGAGTGAATACGGTTCTCCAGTCACAGGGCAGGGGGAGTGGGCAATGCATCCTGACTTAGCGTGGTGGCAACTTTCCAAGTATCTTTCTTCTCAATTTTTAACTTGAATGGAAATACCCTGTTTTCTTCGTACCACAGAAGGATGGGGCAGGTAAAAATCAACATTTTGATCCCTAATTTTATGAATATACAAGGTGGGGCAAAGTAGGTTGTCCGTATGAAAAAATAACACAATAATGACTAATTAATAATACAAGAGTAAACTGTTTTGCCTACTCACAACTGTAAACCTACCTTTGCCCCACTCTGTATATTAAACATGAGCTGCCTGATGTTATGAAATGTTTCAGGGGACATATGAAAAATCATCAAGTTCAAATTCCAACGGGAAGCTTGTTGGGCTGGAGGCGGAGAAACACAGGCCAAGGGGCATCCGGCTGCAGAAGTCAGACCCACAGTTAGAGCCTCTGGCCCCAGAGCCCGTGCATCCAAGTAACATCAGGGAAGGACACCAGGCCAACTAGGGCAGCGAGCGTATTTCACTGACACTCTCACTGCCTACTTACGGAACAAGCAAGCCCATGAAAGTCCTGTGGGTTTATTGCTGTCTTTACAGATATTTTCATGCCTTTACAGATATAGTCCTGACCGGCCATGGTATGCCACTGGAGGCGTGTGTTTGTCACAGGGAAGTGGCTGACCCCCTTCCATATCCAGCCACCGCCTCACTGGCCTGCATTTTGAATAGGAGGCCTTGCCTGTGCAGAAAGTCGCAGGAGAAGACCCCTACTTCCAGGCTAACTAAACTGTTTCTAGGAAGGAGAGACCTGTAACGTAATTACAGGCCAGTCTACGTTTATGTCTTTAATAACCAGAGAAAGTGCTCTCGTTTGAGTTATACTTAGTGTAAGGCAGGGCGTCATCTGATTTCACTGTGTGCCTGAGAGTCACGAAAGTGACAGACTCACTCGCGGGAAGGAGCTGGGCTCACACAGAGACGGCCTTGGTGGCCTGTGACTTCAGAGCATGGGGTCTGAGGTCTGAGGTCGGAGTGGGGCACAGGATTGCCCTTCACTGGTTGTGCGGCTCGGGATAAATTAAGTTAACCTCTTGGGTTTCTTTATCTCAGAAATATGGAGAGTCGTTCCAAAAATTTCCCTTTTTCTAGGGTTGAAATGAAATCACACATGCAAAGTTCTGGGCACAGGGGCTCACACGTAATAGGTGGTCGATAAACACTGCCTTTCCTCACGGTGTCGCTTTTCCCCTGCTGTACGTCTGACCTTTCTCGCCTGGAGGGGTTGAATTCTGCCACCTGGGCGTGACCAGTGGGTGGGCTGGGGACAACATTGGAGAATGGGAGGAAAAGGAGTATTTCCCCTGCTCCCTTTCTCCTGGGCTTCAGTTTGGACCCTAGCTGCATCCCTAGTCCTGAGGACACAGCTCTGGTCCCAAGGACCCCCACCCACGGCCAGAGTTCTAGGTCAGGCTGGCAGGGCGCCCTCCTCGGGCCGGGACCAGTCATGGCTTTTCTTCCGTTGTTTGGCCTCAGGGGCTCCCTCCCCCATCTTGTCAGGGCCTCAGTAAAAAGTCCATTTAGTCAACTTTCCTCAGTTAAATCCTTTGTAAGTGCCACTAGATTTTTTTCTGGGACTTTGACAGACACAAAATAACAATGATGACTTTATTTGGACATGAGGGAGGGTATCTTTCCTAATGAATCGCTTTTAAATATTGGAAAACGCTAAACCTAATGGAAATGTATTGGGATGGTGGTGGCTTCTTGTGATGAAAACCCAGCTGGCAAGGCTGGAGAGAATTTGTTTAGACCGCAGTGGGTGGAGCCTTCTAGATGCATAAAGCAAGCTGCTTGGTTAGAGCACTGTCCAGCTATGCCGACGTTGGGAGTTCGATCCCTGGTCAGGGCACACACAATCAATGAATAAATAAGTGCAACAACAAATTGATGTTTCTCTTTCCCTCTCTCCCTCTCCTTCCCTCCCTCTCTATCTCTGAAATCAACCAGTAAAAAATATTTTTAAAATAACAGCAACAAGATCAAATCCACTGTAGCAAAATGAGCAAGAGGATTATGGGCACAGTAAGAAACTATGACTGCTATCGTGGGAAGTTGACGTTCAAGGGTTTTAAGGTGCAGAATCATGGTGTCCCAGAGATGCCCCTGTCCCCGTCCCTGGAACCTGTAACTGTCACCTTATCCAGCCCGATGGACCTGCCATATGTGATTAAATTAAGGATCCCGAGGTGGGGAGACAGTCCTGGATTACTCAGGCCCAGGTAATGAGAGGGGTCCTTCTCAGCGGTAGGCAGTAGAGTCAGAGAAAGAAAGGTGGTGCCGAGGAGGAGTAAGAGGGACAGAGCTGACCACGTGCCCCTGCAGGCTTGGAAGGAGGCAGACGGAGACACGTGGAATGCAGGTGGCGGCCCGGAAGCTGGAGGTGGATTCTCCCTGGAGCTTTCAGGAGAAGCACAACTCGCCGCCAGCGCCTGAGTTTAGCCCAGGGAGACTTCCGACCAGCAGGGCTGTGCAGTAGTGGATGTGTCTCGTGTTAAACCGGTCAATCGGTGGCAATTTGTCACAACAGCGGCAGGAAACGGACGGAAGAGTCCCAGGAGCTACACGGCGCTACATCGGGCCGACCCTGGAGGGTCGGTTGAGAATTGGGGATTTTATCTGAAGACAGCAAAGAACTACCGTTTTTCTGACTAAAGACTAAGATATAATGAAAATCACTTGTCAGGAAGATGCATTTCAGGTTGGGTTCAGATTGGAGACGAGAAGAGCTCCCTACAGTCCTGTGCAGGGGTCGGGCTGCTGATGAGACCCCAGGGTAAGCGTGGACTCCGCTTATTGATACGAAGTTTCCGAGGAACCCGACGGTGCAGTGACTGGCTGGGAAACCAGCAGAGGCAAAGAAGACAAACTTCGGGTCCTTGCGTTGTGAAATGGGTATAAATATAGCCCATGGGGAATCTATTGCTTCTGACACAGTAACTTTTTTTAAATTCTAAACTTCAATATGATTAACATATACACATATGCACACACAAAAGGGAATTAAGTATTTTAAGTATTATAATTTCAAAATGTCTATGTATTATTTTCCTTTAAATCCCTCCCTGGACTCAGCAAGGCATATTATCCCAACAATTGCAGAAAATGCCCTGTGCACAACATGTGACTTTCAGACATGGAGAAAGAAAGGGGTGAACCTAAAAAACTGCCTCTCTTTCTCTCTCTCCACACACACATATAGACACACATACATACATGCATATATATCTGTAGACATAGAAGTAATTATATGTGTGAATAATAAGATTATATATAATAATATATATGAAACTACAACTTCTTAACATCTGTTTTTTCTTGTTCTCGTCTTTTAGAGGATATGCAAACATCATTCGATCATCTCTGCTTCAGTGACTGCCTATTTGGTACAATGGAAAAGGTGCCATTTGAATAGGTAGTCAGCTACTCAGATTTTGCACAACAACAAAAACAGGCAAGTGACCTCCAAAGAATTTGAGCTGGAAAAAGCATCACAGGTCAGATGTGTAAAGGGCGGTGACGGTAGCTGATACATTAAACCATTCACTGACCGTGAGGCTGGTCAGGAGTTACCACTGTTTGGATTATTGGACATTTCCTGAGTAGTGGAAAATGTCTGGGTGAAAAGCCAGTAGCGCATAATCAACTCTCTTCACACCCCATCTCACTATGGGGGGGGCGGAGCTTTGCTTGTTAATAATCCATTTCTAAGTAATCTTCATAAATGTTAGCAATGCTTGGCCATCGAAACCAGACTAAACTGCCTGGATCCCCCTGTTTTTCGTGGTGAAATGCTAGATTAACCAGTACTAATAAGCATCTCAGCAGTGAAGACACTGAACAATTGGATACTGATGATGCATGCGAAAGCCAGCCACTAATTAAACCATTAACCAGGTCACTTCGTTAAAGACAAAACTGCACCCGTCCGCCTTATCTCTTCCACCATTACCGCTTTTCCTCCTCAATCAGTGACTGCTGATTGACCAGGCCGTGGGTTAATCATTTGGAAAATCTTAGAAAATACTAGGATTCAACCTTTTTCTACGTTGCGTACATCCACTGTGTTTTTAAGTCCCTCCTCCTCAAAAATGCCTACTTATACAAATAACAATACTATATTCTGCATTTTCTAGAAGTCAGCTCCGTAATATTTACAAAGCAAATGTTCACTATTCCTGTCTCAATTCCCAAAGGCTCCTCCTCCTGGGAGCTAATACAGAAACCCATTTCAGGACACGAAGCAACTCTGCCTCGCCTTCTGGCCTCTTCCAGTCGTGCAGCAGAAGAGATGAGAACACTTGACAACAAGAAAATGCAGGACTCCCCTCCCCCGGGCAACCTGAGAGTACGAGCTTTGTCTATAAATCAGGCGCCCTCGAACTTCCTCCCTCCAAAAGAGAGGCGAGGGAAGCCCCGCAGCATACTCCTAAAATACAGAGCAAATTGTCAAAACAACTTTAATTTGAAAAGTCAGTTCTGTCTTGTAGAGTTTTCAACACTGCCTCCTCCCTCCGTTGGGTGGAGAGCTGTGAAAAGACCACAAAACTCCCATCCACAAACAAGACGCAGAAACTCTTTCCGTCCTCCCACTGCCGACCCGAAGCGCCCGAGACTGGGTCCGCGCTGCCCCCTGCTCTCTGGGCCACAGCTCCGCTCACCTCCCTCCCAACGCCCGAGCCCCTCGCGCAGCAGATGGTTAAGTAAATCGGGGTTGCTCACCGGTGAGGAGCCAGCCGCAGGCGACAGCGACCCCTGGGCGAGTAGGGCTCCGGGGGCCCATGGCCGGAGCGGCCGCAGCGCGGACGGCGCGCGCTGGATCGCAGAACGAGTCCCGGCAGGACCCGGCGCGGGAGGCGCGCGCGCGCTGGGGCACTCGGTCCGCCCGCCGCTGGGAGTCTAAGTCGCTGGCTGGCCGGCCGGGGCGCCCGGGAGCGGCAGAGTGATCTCCGGTGCTTCTAAGTCCGCTGCACGCTTGTCACATCGCAGACGCAGCGCCACGCCGTCCGCCCCTTCGCGCCTCTGCTGTCTGAAGTGCGCCTGGCAGCCTCCCAGGCTCTGTCCGAGAAATGGACAAATAAAGCCAGCTTCGCGGGCCCGTGTTTCGGCTAAAGTCCACGAGCTGCGAAGCAAACCTTAAAGGGACATCAGCCTTTCACGGAGAGGGTGATCCCGCTGTCCGTGCCAACTCCCTAAGGTGGTAGGAAGACGGGCGAGGGCTGGCCCTTCGGGAGGATGTCGCGAGCCGGGTGGCTCCTCCTTCACACCCCTCGCTGCTCTCCGGCTCTGGGCAGGGAGGGCACTTTTAAAGTGCCGGGGCTCCTGGGCCCGACTGCGCAGAAGGAGGCAGACGGTCTGCAAGCGTGAGCAGGTTTGAGACCTCGGTCCCCGGCCTGCGCACACCACAACTTGGGCGCCGTCTTCGGGCACTAGGAGGGCGGGCCCGGCGCGCCGGGGCGCACCCACAGCGACACGCCCACCGAGGGCTCCGCTGCCTCCTAGGCAGGGTTTGCTTGGTTCTTGGTGATTCGTGAGTAAAGAGGTGTTTGCAGCAGGGCTTTCTTTTGGGAAGACTGATAAGCGGGAGGAAATGAGAGACACGACTGGGTGGGGGGCGGGGAGGAAAGGGAGACAGAGCGCCAGAGGGACGCGGGAGGGAAACTTTCCCGTAGAGATGGAATGCGTGTGGGCTATTTTGTTTAAGCCGAATTAGGATGTTTGTACACTGGGAATTGAAGCTAATAAAGAACCCGGGGCGCCTCCCCTCCCCCCGTCCGCCTCTTGCTGTAGGCTGCTGTAAGTAAGAGTGCGTGAAGTCACGTCCTTGGGGCTCCCCCCTCCCCCCTCCCGCCGCTGCGGGGAACTGAAGTGGGCTCGGCTGGACGCTGCGTCTCGGTGCCCATCCCCGGAAGGCCCGTCCCTTGTCTGATGAGTTGTACAACCGCCCCGAGTCAAGAGTCACATTCACTGGTTAGCATCACCCACTACTCGCTATTTTTAAAGCTGCCGTGTTTTTGTGTTGTCGAGAATTTCAAAGACAGGGGAGGAGTGCGTGAGTGGATTTGTGTTGTCAGACGGTGGAGGTAAACGATTGTATTCCCCTCCGTTCCATTCAACAACTAATGCAGACTGTCTAGCAGGACTGGGGGTAGGCAGGGCGAGAGTGCCCCCCAAAGGAGGACTCGTCGCCTGGAACAAGGTACAGGTGACGCAGCGCAGGCAACCTCAGGGAAGGGAGGGGAGAAGCCCACAGGAATGCCTGCATCCGTCGCCAAACAGAAGATTGCAGAGGCCAAGAGTGACGGGAGACAGGAAAGTTAGAGAAGCTGAATGAAGGTCGGAAGCGGGTGGGCTGAGTGGAGCGGTCGAAGGCCATCCAATCAGTCAGTCACATGACCACGGGTCAGCCAAGGAATTCCTCGGACTCAGGTCTTTGAAGTGATCCACTACTTGGTAAATACATTGAAAATCCTCTTTTCCTTGTTTCCAGGTTCCTTCCCTCATTCCTTCCTTCCTTCCTTCCTCCCTCCCTCCCTCCCTCCCTTCCTTCCTTCCTTTCTCTCTCCCTTCCTTCCTTTCTCTCGCCCTTCCTTCCTTCCTTTCTTTCTCTCTCCCTTCCTTCCTTCCTTCCTTCCTTCCTTCCTTCCTTCCTTCCTTCCTTCCTTCCTTTCTCTCTCCCTTCCTTCCTTCCTTTCTTTCTCTCTCCCTTCCTTCCTTCCTTTCTCTCGCCCTTCCTTCCTTCCTTCCTTCCTTCCTTCCTTCCTTCCTTCCTTCTTCCTTCCTTTCTCTCTCCCTTCCTCCCTTGCTTCC
>CM052540.1:189528624-189543018 GCA_028533065.1 Trachops cirrhosus | reverse complement strand
ATAATAAATATAGCCCTGGCTGGTGTGGCTCAGTGGGTTGAGGGCCAGCCTGTGAACTGAAAAGTCGCCGGTTCAATTCCCTGCCAGGGCACATGCCTGGACTGTCCCCAGTTGGGGGCTGGCGAGAGGCAACTGACTGGTGTTTGTCTTGCACATGGATATCTCTCTTCTTCTCTTTCTCCCTCCCTTCCCCCTCTCTGAAATCAAATAAACAAAATCTTTAAAAAACTAAAAATGATAATGAATGCTTGATTCAAAAATATTGTTTTTTAATTGAAGAAAACATTTTCTCTAAATTGCTCAGTTTTCAAGAACAGAAAATAGTGTTTATATATCTGTGTATATGTATATATATTTACACATGCATATAGATACACATATGTGGGCTTCTAGAAAGTTGTAATATATCGAAAGAAAAGAATAAAAGAGGAATTGTAAAGTTAAACCTTATTGAAATAAAGTAGGGTTAAAACATACTTATAAATGATCAATGTTTTAATTGCTGGGAACTTTCCCTTTCTTTTTAGGGGGCTAATAAAGACGTTGACTTTAAATATTTCGTCTCCTCTAGGACTTGCAAACTAATGGGGACCCCTACCACTACCACTGCCAAAGTTCAAGTTCATTTCCCTGTGTGTTATGAATCTTATGGCGATATTTACTGATCTTCATGTCCAATCAAGGCAAGTGTAGGCATGGAGAAAACAGCATTTGCTGAAGGATTACATTAAAAAATATGTGCTCATTGTCTGAACTGCAATAAATCTAAACACAAAGCGATGTCAGACGAGCAATTTCCTTAACCAGCTCTACCCTGATAGGAAGACGTGCCATTGAATAAACTAAAGCTTCGTGATGATGAAAACTGGGCTCACAAACTGGTAACTCTATGAGGTCACGTCATGGTAAACGTTTAACTCTGGAGTTTATAGGGTACACTGCTCTGTTTTAAATGGCAGCTGATATGATCAGATTTTTTTTTAGGGTTTTGAGAAATATGGGTGAAAGTGCCCTGGATGCTGTTGCTCAGTGGGTTGAGCGCTGGCCTGCAAACCAAAGGATCTCCAGTTTGATGCCCAGGCAGGGCACATTTCTGGGTTGCAGGGAGGTCCCTGGTTGGGGAGGTGTGTGAGAGGCACCTGATGGATGTACCTCTCACACACTGATGTTTCTCTCCTTCTCTCTCTCCCTCCCTTCCCCTCCCTCTAAAGCAAACCAAATAAAATCTTTTAAAAAGAGAGAGAAACATGGGTGAAAGTTAAAGGGACACAAAGAGGTTAAAGACTGAACTTAAGAGTTTACAAAATGAGGCAAAAGTAATTGGGATTACTGACCAATAATCTCAAAAATAAAAACACTTATTTCATACCACGGTTTTCTCCATAAGGAGAGGTAATCTAATATACTGCATGGAACTACTAGAATAAGTAAGATTTGCGAGCTAGACTGTTCCATGTCCTGGAACCACCATACGGGAGCTGCGTGATTCAGGTGAAGTATCTAGTTCTCCGAGCCTCAGTTTTCTTGGATGTAAAATGGGAATGAAAACACTGCCTTTCTCTGAGATCGGTGTGAAGATTCAATGAGACAAGCCTACGAAGCATTTAGCACAATGTCTGGGTTAAAGTAAGTGCTTGATAGAAACCAGTCATTCTTCTGGGCAGTAGAAGAATTAGGATCAGCTGGACAGTGGAAGCACAGGGCGGGGTGGGTATGTGGTGGGCCTCTCAGAACTGACGTGATTTGATGGGCATCCGAAGGGAACTCCAGTGTTTGATCAGATACATCTCCATCAACTCCTACGATCGTTTCTGGAATCCTCACCTTTGGAATATTTATTTGGGACTAGGGAATTATCTTGAGGCTATCCTTGTAAAATAGGTGTACGCATGGAATTAACAAGGACTTGGTTTTCAAGTTAGCTAGATGTCAAAGGAATATGTTTTTTAACAGGAGAAGAAAATTTTACTAAGGGCTTTGGAATACAAGAAGGTCTAGTGTCCTTTGGTAATAAAATGGTGTGTTCTCAAAGCCACAGGATAAATAAGGTTCTCCCACTTGAGTAGGAGAGTAGGAGAGTTTTACTCTACAGTAAATATGTCTAAAATTGTTGTAAAAATGGTAAACTTATTTAAATAAAAAATGCAAAATGATATTTTTTAAGAGTTAAATATGAGGTTTCAAATACATTTTCAGGTAGCATCAAAGCATCCCCTCTCCTCGACTCTACTACGATGGTAAACCTAAGTGGTATTGTCTAGAGCTGCTTTTGTTTTTACGAAGATTTCATAAAGATTCAGGTTTCTAAATGTTACTATGTGTGTATGTATTCAGGGGAATGCGCTCCAAAGACCGGGATGGGAGCTTCTGGAGCAGAGCCCCGCGGGTAGCTTAGTCTAGTCCCGTGTTTAAGCTCCTGCTGTGTGTTGGACACAGCAGCAAACGTGAAGGGGGCAGTGGATTTCCTGCAGAAGATCTGCTGTCCATTAATTTCTCTCACTTGTAATTAGGAGCAGAAACCAGCAGTCTGTCCTCACTTCTGACACTGGCATGCCTCCCTTCAGGCCTGTGACATTAAGCAGTCCAGTGAAACTACCATATTGTCACTGCTAGAATTCGAGACTGCTTCTTCTGCAACCAAAATAAAGTCACAGTGACATGGAGCTTGAACTTCACCACCAACCAGCCATTTCTTGCTTTGCTTTTCTTTTTGGTTATTGCGTAATGTTCTTGTGAGTGTTTTTTCACTTATAAAGTAAAATAGGTGTTCCTCCCGCCCTATTTCCTGAACAAGTCCGTGCCAGAAACCTGGTCCAAAGACATTTGGGCAGCTGGTACTGCTGAAAGAAATTTAACTCCAGAGTTCTGCTGCAGGAAAGCTCCCTAAAGTGTACTGGCAGACTTCAGCACGGGTGACAAGCTAGGGCTGCCGTGGGGGAGGGAGGCTGGGGTGGGGCCCTGGCAAGGCTGGTCACTCGTGGCATCTCTGACTCAGACCAGCCGCCACTGAAGGGCAGCAACGAGATTTTCGCTGTGTTGCTGGGTCCCTTAATTTGAAATGTCAATTAATTCTATCTTAACTGTTGTTGGGCCATGCTAGGATTATTGAAGCAGATTGACTTAGTTATTTTCCTCTGAGCAATTTCTTTTTTTCTTTTATTATTATTATTATTATATTTTATGGGCACCACAGCTAATGATCACCAGCTGCCCAGAGACCAAAAATTATACTTCCAAAATCTCCTGATGTTGATTCTGCACCTAGGGCAATCCAGCTACCATTCACGACAGAAGCCCCTTTTCCTTTAACTACTTTCCAAAATGTTAATAGGTGGGCTCTAAAACCCCAGGATCGCAACAAACAAATTATTAGTTAGTAATCAAACTAAGAAGGCTGATGTTTCTTGTAATAGGACTGGCTCACTAAATATGCATGTGAGGAAATACTCTTTTGCATTTAACGAAAAGCAAACACATGAAGAGAAAGTGCGTCTATGATTTGGCTCTAAAACAATAGCACTAAGTAGCTTGTTTTACAGTCGTGTGGCTATTTTTCACCTGCTCCCGAGACCATAATCGATACCGAGACAGGCAGTTCCCCATCCTTAAAGCCTGTGGCCTCTGCTGCCATGTAGGTCACTCGTTCACACAGGCGGGGAGTCACTTCCGCGCAGAAGGGAGCCTTCTGCATCCCGGGGATGCTGTGCTTGGCCCTGTTCGCAAGGAAATTACAAGCTCCCCGGATAAAGGCATAGAATGATCTTTCTAATTGCACCCGATGACCCCTAGAGTACAAGATAAAGTCAACAGGGAGAAAACGATGGAGTATCGTAGAGCTGGTGGCTCTGGAATTTAGCTTCGCAGGACGTGGGCGTGGGGCTTCACAGGTGGTGAACGGGTGGTGGGCCTTCTAGGCAGAGCATCCTGGCGTGGATGAGGAAGACAGAGTAACAGTTAGAACAGGCAAGCGGGGCTGGGACCAGATTTGCAGGGACTTAGAAGGACGCCATGGAATTGGGGCTCCTTATAAGCATAGAATGTTTTCATAGTTCTGAGCGACATATTCAACATGTCTTTCTTTTACTCTGTTTTAATTTTTTCCCTGAAGTGGCTGGATTTAATTTAACTTTTGTAGTAGAGGAAATGAAATATATTAAATCCACAAAGCTTCTATACCCTGAATTTTTGTGCAATGCCTTCTGACAGGAAATTCATTATTATTTATTATCAATAAGTACAATATAGGCACTACTAGGCTATAGGTGGGAGATTGGACCTTTGTCTCAGACAAAAGAGCATAGTCTAGAAGAATAATGTTTGGTGGTTCTTTTAAAATGTAAAGGAGATGAAAATAAAGCCACTTACGGTGATGTCTGAAGACCTTTTAGGTGCTCCCATTGGACACCACATAGTAGGTATTTACAAATTAGTAAAGATATACTGTCATGAGTGGGCATTTTGAACATATTGGTCCCAAAGTTGATTCCTGGGGTGAAGGCAGTCTGTCCAGTGGGGCGAGGACGGCACTGACAGAGGAGAGCTTGGGACTTCTCCTGAGACGCAGCCATGACTAGCAGGTCCCCTCCAGGACGGGAAAGCGCGGGCAGCCAAGGGGATAGAGCCAGCGACTGAGAGGGGAAAGCCACTCGAGGCGCCAGGGTGGAGTAAGGATGAACGGCCAGGGGGGGTCGGATGGCGAGGGTGAAAGCATTGAGGAGCAAGGTTCGAGCTGGAAGCAGGGGGAAGTGAGAAACTGAGGCCCTAAATACCAGGATCTGACCGAGGACGTTTTCATGTGGGCCGGGATCTGCTACAAAGGAGTCAAAGAAGGATCTCACTGTAGTGAGTGTGGAGTTATGGCTAAATTTGTCTGAAATATAAAAAGTAATAGGACAAGTCATTGTGATAGTAAATGCATTAGTAAGGCTAATACAAACAATCATATTAATTAAACAATTATATGTTGATATTGCCGGAAAGAATTCACAGTCACAGAAATGGGGAGGATGAAAGAACTATTTTTATGAGACTCGTGTCTCTTTCAAACCCCCAATGTACTGTACAAGACAGAATTCAGCGTCTCCCTTTCCTTTTTCTTTTTCTGGGATGGACTTTCATTTTATTTTTTTCTCCCTAACTTGAGTCCTACTGAGAAGAAAAAGCAATGGAAGAATATATGACCAAAAGAATGAGTTTTCCTCTTCAAGGAGCTACAGGAAGTTGTTGGACTCTCTGGATGAGAAAGAATCATACAAGTTATGAGAATGAAGAGAAATTGGGGGACTCAAAGACGGGGTGGGTCTGGGCCTACAGCGACTGCAAGGGGAAATGTGGGAGGCACAGACACGGCCCACTTCACACTTAAAATAACCCATCTATCAGGGCCCAGTGGCTTTCAAGTCCCCCGTCAGCCATAGCCAGCTCCTGTCTTGTCCTGAGTGTGACCCGAGTCACTCCACCTAGGAACAACAATATGACTGTCAACAACCTAAGCTCTGGGTACCTGGAAGAGAGGTGGTAATATATTTTTAAAAAATAGTTTAGTTATTTATCTTTAGGGAGAGGGAGAGGGAGAAAGAGAGGGAGAGAAACATGGATGTGAGAGAGATACATCGATCAGGTGCTTTGCCTCTCACATGCCCCCAACTGGGGACCCCCCACCACCCCCAACCCAGGCACATGCCCTGACTGGGAATCGAACTGGTGACCCTTTGGTTCACAGGCCAGTGCTTGAGCCACTGTGCCGCACCAGCCAGGGCAGAGAGAGGTGGTAACGTAGAAAGAAAACAACCACTCCCACCCATCACACCTGTGCTTATGGAACCAGATGAAAATTTTTATTTGAGTTGAGACATAAAGAAATTCATTCCTTATACATTTATAAAAAATAAATTAGTCTAGGAATGTTTATCAGTGCTTAGCAAAGTTAGACATTAATGTGCTTAGAGGGTGAAGGGATTAAAAAATCCCTGAAAAACCTTCCAGACAACAGTATGCAGATCATCAGAGGGAAAGGGGGCGGGGGAGGTAGACCGGGGGATAAACGGTGGGGGAAGGAGACGGGGGTGGTGAGCACACAATGCAATACACAGACGATGTGTTATCGAGTCGTACACCTGAAACCTATATAAGTTTATTAACTAATGTCACCCCGATACATTTAATAAAAAGTGCTTAGAAACAGGCCTGAGAAGGTACCAATTATATATATCTGGCACCTGACTATACCGTAACTGAATATTTATATCTTGTAAAATCTTATAACTCATTTTTATAATGACCACCCTGCCGAAACACACAAATACAAGTAGAATAAAATTTTTTTCCATAATTCAATCTAGCTAGAGTAACTGCTTAGGTTTTTATTATCTCCACAATACTGAGTGTTGAGATTGTTTTGTATTTTATATTACTGAAAGTTAGGGGTGAATTAGAATTTTCTACTTTGTAGCGATCTAGGTCACCTTTTCTGAGTACACATGGTATTTGTATTTCATGACAATGTGCTAACAAAAGACATCTTGTATGGATGATAGTAACGGGCACATTTGTGCAATATTAAAACAAAAAAGCGGGAGAAGTATTTCTGGAATGACAAAGTAGGTACCTCCACAAGTCTGCTCTCCTGTAAAAGCCATGAGAACATTTGCCAAAGTGTGTCAAAATCCCCCTTTTCACAACCCTGCCATTAAGCAAAGAGTGGCAAAAATTGTTTAAATCGAGACAACCAGCTGAATCTCAGCAAGCTGGCATTTTAATTTGCCCTGTCTCCATCCCTGGCCTCCTGAGCCTGTGCGGCCTAAAAGCGAACGACATCACGACGAGAGTGGCCGTGAAAATAGGTCGTCTGATGGCCGCTGTGGAGGGCAGCACCATCTCGCACCTCCCCCAGTCCTCCACCCAAGGGAATCTTCACGATTTGTCCTGACTGGCAGCTCTTTGCAAGGCTCCATTTCAAGGCTTGTCTTTATTTGGGCTGCCTCGGAGCTAGCTAGCACTGTGAAAGAAGCCCTGTGTCAAGAACCTTTGTAAAAAAAAAAACACCAAAAACAAACAACAAAAAAAGCAAAAAACAAAAAAATCCTGGCGATTGTTCAACCCATAAGAGCCTGAGGCAGCAATACCTCTCAAAGCTACCAAGACACGATCCAAAAAAAAAAAAAAAAAAAAAGGAAAAGGAAAACACTGGACAGCAAGATGTCCTCAGGGGACTTGAAAAATTCCACACGGTCCTGAGACTCTAGAAGGACATGTGCATGCACAGAGCCGTGTGGATTCTCTGGAAAGATGAGAGAAGACTCTCATTCCCTCCCCTCTGGCTGACCTTGAAGCTCTGTGCCACCAGGAAGGAGAAGCTGAGGCCCAGTTCGAGCTGGAGCGCTGACCACGTGCTCCCCCATCAAGGCTGGGAGACCTACTGTTTCAAGGCATTAAAACAAAATCTCTGTTTAATCATTAAATGACCATTTGGCTAATCACACGGAGACTTCGGCAGCTACAAAAAAACAAAGAATAAAGACTTTACAGAATGAGTCTGGGGAAGTCACTCAATAAAACACACAGCAGCAGCAGGAACAAAAATAAACAGCTATCACGACAAACCCCAGGGAGTGAGGACTTTCCAGCACTGCCCTATTATAATATTTTAAATGTCCAGTTTCAACAAGAAAAAGACATGTAGAGAAAAAGGAAAGTATAACCTAAACACAAGAGAACAGTAGCAATGAAAACTATCCCTTGGGAATCCTAAATGGTGGGCTTCCTAGAGAAAACTATAAATCAGTGGTAAATATATTCAAAGAAATAAAGAAACCATGTCTAAAGAGTTCAAGTATGAGCATGGTGCCTGACTGAGTACAGAATATCAACAGAGGACAGACATCTTTTAAAAATAGGCATTATAGTGTTGAAACTACAACAGCTGAAATTCAGATCCACTGGAAAGGGGCCTGACAGCAGATTTCAACCGGCAGAAGAAAGAGGCAGTGAACTTGAACAATTACCCAGCGTGAGGGACGGAACGATGACAGACACAAGCAGCAAAAATTTGCGGAGCCTCAGACCTGTGGGACCCCATCAAAGGTGCTCAGATCTGTGGGACCCCATCAAAGGTGCTCAGACCTGTGGGACCCATCAAGGGTGCTCAGACCTGTGGGACCCATCAAAGGTGCTCAGACCTGTGGGACCCCATCAGAGGTGCTCAGACCTGTGGGACCCCATCAGAGGTGCTCAGACCTGTGGGACCCATCAGAGGTGCTCAGACCTGTGGGACCCATCAAAGGTGCCAAGATGCCCCTGACAGCAGCAGAGGGAGACAGTGGGTCAGAGAGCGTATTCGAAGAAATAAAGCAAAAAAGTCCCCAGATGTAGTTAATCATATTAATATTCAAGTCCAAAAAGCTCAATGACTAAAAGTAGAAAAACTCTGAAGAGAGGCACACCTGGACTCAATAGGGTCAAACTGTTGAATGTTTGAAGAAAAGCAAAGAGAGAGAGAGAGTAATAAAAGGAGTGAGAGGAAGCACTCATTGCGCACGAGGGTTCTGTGGAAGACGGGCGGCTGGGTTCTCTTTAGAGATCAGGAGGACCCGCCCTGACCAGTGTGGCTCCATCGGCTGGGCATCGTTCCGCGGGGCAGAAGGCCACCAGATACACACCCGGGCAGGGCGCGTGCCTGGGTTGGGGGTCGGGGTCGGGTTGGGGCGCAGTCAGGCTGTGTTAGGTAGGAAACTGATCCGTGGCTCTCTCCCTCTTTCCCCTCTCTCTAAAAATAAATAGATAAAATTTAAAAAATAAAAAAAGAAAATCATGAAGACCAGAAGGGAGCCCTTGATTCTGAGATGAAGACGCGGGACAGTAAGTCAATTCACAAGAAGACAAGAAGAACGCCGGTGAAGGCAACTACACACATAACTGGGGAACAGAATGTAAATGTATTTCCTGTCATATTTAAAAGTAACTACATAAAGCAATAATTACAAAACTGTGTCGGTAAGCCAATCACTATTAAGATATAATTTGCACAACAATGCAAGAGAAGGAGAGGACATGGGCTACACCGGGGCAAATTTCCATATACTTTTTCAGTGCTCAGTCTGATGCATGTAACAGTTCCGGAGAGCCACATGCAGTACTGACCTGATGGCAACTACAAAACAGAAAAAGCACGCAGCCAGATTTCTTTGAAAAGAATACGGTTTCTTTCTTCCCCTATTTTCCTCTATGTTCATTGTTGACACTATTGCAGACATCCCCGCTTCCATCCGGCATTCCCCCTCCTCCCGGGCCTTGCTCCCCCTCCCCTCTGGCCTTCACCACGCTGTTGTCTGGGACCGTGGGCCACGCGCGTGAGAACGTGGCTTGTTTAAATGACAGTAGTTGGTTGAGGCACTGATTCAATGACATCTACTAATTAGAACAAAGTGTTGGGCAGTATAACATTCACTCAGATGACCTCTGTCGATCGCAACAGTTCAAAGCACTTGCGTGAAGTAGACGGGAAAACCAAGCACAGATGGATCTCCCGAGGGGAAGCGCGGTGGGCAGCAACGGGAGACCTCGGGCAGAGCGGGTGCAGCCAAGAAAAGTTCCCTCCATTTGCTTTCAGCCCTGGCATGGAGGTCGATTATAACTATGCCAGAAAAATTAAATGTCCTAAAATTGCAAACAGGAAGAAACACTGGAAATAAAATCCTGGTGAGTTAGCAACTTCTAGGGCTCCGGAATGAACACTGGTAGCTTATTTTAAGAACTATTCTAACTCTCCTTTATAAAGCAATTAAGTGGTATTCAAGGGTGACACAATGAAACAGACTTGAAGTGACTTTATTCCAGGGGAGTCTTACGATTTTATTACAATCGCTAAAAAAAAAATAGAAGACTTGACGGTTCTTCAGTTAAAAACTAACGCAGTTGGGAAATTGAGTCTGGTTGCGTCCTAACATTTAACGCACATGTAGGCCTGTGAGCATGCTTGCGAACACACACACACACACACAGATGGCAGAACATCACCCACAATGCAACAGTCCGACACTGGTCCGCGCAGAGACACGGGGCGGGGCCAGCAATGCTCATCGGCTCAGCTGCGTGCCTGGCTCTTCGCGCTGTTTTCCCTCTTGCTTCCGTTGTCTTTGCATTAGGGCTCCACAGGCTGCTCAGCCACCTTGCACTGCACCACTGTTTGCAAAGATCGAGTCTCTTTCCCAATGTAAGAGGAGTTAAACATTCATTTCACTTCGTAAATGTTCACAGAAAAAAACCACAGTACGTCTTATTTGTATGACAGTACATAATTACTGAGAATTATTTCATTGTCTGTATATTTGCATTTCACACTTCCCCGTCAGGAAGGCTGGGCAGCTTCTCTAGTTTTCTTTACTTTGCAGAAATGCAGAGCCACCCAATAAATGGATTGCAAAGACTGGAACCTAACTCTGGAGGTTCAGTTTTTTTTTTTTTTTATTTTTCAATTCTGTGTATCCACGATCTGGGAACATTTTTAAGAGAATTTGCTTTATGTTAAGCCTGTATTTTTTTAAATTTATTTTTAGAGAGATGGGAAAGGAGAGAGAAGGAGAGAGAGAAACGTCGATTGAGAGAAACTCTCACACATCCCCACCTGAGGATCTGGCCCACAACCCAGGCATGTGCCCTGATGGGGAATTGAACTGGTGACCTTTCAGTTCACAGGCTGGCGTGCAGTCCGCTGAGCCACACCAGTCAGGGCGTAAGCTTGTATTTTAATTTTTGTCTGTTTGCGATACATATGCACAAAATGTTAGAATAAATGTCTAGCACACATCTGTTTCCTGTTCACTGTGCACACCGTGTCAGCAGCTTTTGGAATGGAGCTGGCGTCTGAGGACCTCAGGGAATGACCACAGCCGTAGTGACGCTGTTGGTCGGCGCTCGCCCGAGGTGTGGGAGCTCATTGCTCACCTCGCTGCTGTGTGAAATAGAGCAAACCTTGGGGTATGGTCAGCTAGGAAATGGAGTCCGAAGTGGCATGGTTTCTAATAGAAATAAATAAGAGTTGCAACAAAGAACTCAGTGACTTTAAGAATACCAGCCGTTCTTCGATACTCACCCTGCTTGCGTTGTCACTTCCACGGTGCTGTCCTAAGTTGGTGTTGGCACGTGCGCAAAGCATATTATTCTGCATTCTAGCTGGCACAGGTGGTCGAAGCACCAGGACACACTCTCCGCCCAAACAGGTGCAGAGCTTCTGAATGATTTTATATTTTGGTCAGGTTACTAACTTTTGACTCGGGACAAAACTTATTGACGTTTGCCCTGTGTTTTTAATTTGCCAATTTAAGAAATCTTAGTTTAAATCTTAAAAATCTAAATGAGGGATTTGAGAATTAGAATTCCTCTGATGAAAAAACATGTCTATTTTACTTAAATATGTCATTTAAACACTCATTAGACATCAAGGACAAAAAGAGCATTTTAACTAAGGCAAAGGACAAATGGCCTCTATTGCCTTCCCTCCCCTCCTTCCCTTTCTCACTTCTTTCGAGGGGAAGTTTCCGGAGTATTTAGTTGATTTTCTGTAAAAGTCAAAGTTCCCTCACTAGGAATGAGTCCTCGAGCCACATACATAAACATGCATGTGTAGGTATACTTGCACGTATGCATGCATTTGTCGCGACTACAATCCCAGCCACGACTCAGAATATGACAGAAGTTGCAAGCAGCCTGGAGTTCGAATCGAGTTCAGTCTTTGCAATCCATTTATTGAGTGGCTCTGTATTTCTGCAAAGTAAAGAAAATTAGAGGGCTGTTTGCAGGGTAGTTAGGGCTGAGGGAACCAGCAAGGCAGGCTGGGTCAGAAACGACTCTCATCCTGGCGGGCGCAAAGAAAGGAGATGGCATGGGGAGTGAGCGCTGGAGTCTGGGAAGGGAGCGGGTGCCCAAAAGAAGCTGTCCCTGCAGAAGGAGGCAGCCGGAGGGGAGGGATGGGAGTGGGGGTGGGGATAGGGCCTGGGGTGAGAGAGAGCCCCGAAGGGCCCCGGGAGTCCACCTTCTCCCTTCTGCCCACCAGCATCCTGCCCAAGGATCTTACCGGTCTAACCATCCAGAGAGGAAAGGGGCCCATGTGACGCCACTCACAGGGGTCAGGGTACCCTGGACCGCAGAGCAGACCAGGAAAGAAAGGCAGAGGACGAACCTGGGAGGGGGAGCGACGGAGAAGAACCAACCCCCATGCCCAGTGCTGCACTTTCTCAGCCTGGCTGCCTGACTCTCTGGGTGAACAGACCTCTCCCAGCTTTGACCCTGTCCTTGCAAGCAATAAGATGATGCATTATGGGTGTGGACACCTGACTAGGGCAGGTAAGTCCTTCCCCCACCCCTGTTCTCAGCCCCTAGACTCCACGTGACAGGGGTGGTGCTGGAGGGTGGGGAGTGCATATGAAGAGGCCCCTCCAGTTTTTCGGCTCTCCAGGACCCAGGGTTGGTTACGAGAATGAATCAAAGTCGGGGCCACGATCTCGGGGAGTGTTCCTGGGGCTCCTTCCCCGCAGCAGGCCGGGATGCACCCTGCTGGGCTACCGGCCTCTCGGCTGGACTCCGATGGTCAGATGGGCCCTTCTCCGAGGCCACTAGCAGTGTCCCAGAGGTGTCAGTGGACTCTGGTTGCGCGCACAGCACCGGCGAGCACTTTCCACTGAGACAAGAGGTCACCAGACAGGAAGGGTCCAAACGCTGAAGTACGTGCTACAAAGTGAATGTGTTTTGAAGCCCAATTCCATATTCAATCTTGATTAACACTGGGGGTTCAGACCATAAACGCTCCTCAATAGGATAAAAGATACATTTGAAACAACTGTTACATTTGTTACATTTGTTAAATTTGTGTGCGGCCTGGTTCTCATTGTGTGTGGTGGGGGAGAAACCTTCTTACCAAAAGGCACTGGAGTCATCCTTCAAAATGCATCTGTTCGGTGTCATGTCGACAGGAACTCACAGGCAGATAATTAACCTCCATTGAACATGCTTCGGGAGCGCTTCGTTTTCCCACGCTGTAAAGGTCGTTCAGATTCACTTCTCTAGGAAGTCAGGGAGGAAATTGGGGCCGGCACAGGCACATTGGCTGCTACGTGCCACCGAACAGACACCCCGGCTCCAACCAGACCCAATCCTTCCGGGGATGAGATACTTTCAGAATGCAGAGAATGTTAGGGCCGGACCACGATGGCTTGAAAAGGAAATCTGAGACTCGCACAGCAAGGGAATATTGGGTTGTTCTGCTGTTGAAATTCTCCTGCTTGATGGCTCAGCACACCGAAAACGGTTCCGTCTGTCAAGTTTAGACGGGGAAGGGTCACGAGGTCTTGGCCGAAGCTCTCCGGTCTTTAATTTCCGATTGTGACTGGGTCGTTTATAAACACAGACGGCGAAGCCCTCGCCTGAGTGCTGGCCTGGGGACAGGGTCGGGCAAGAAGAGGAAGGCTGGGGACAGGCTAAGGGCAGGCCCGGTCCCTCAGCGGACACATCAGCGGACAGATCCGCTCCGTGCTCCCTAGAGGCCGGTGACCTGCTCTGGGGGCACCAAGCAGGGACACAAGTTTGTTTTCTAAGTCCCTGCCTGCTCAAGAGGGGTGCTGGAATGCTCGCACGTAGGAATAGGGAGCTGGGGCCTCTGTCTCCTTCGTGAAAAACCTGGGGGGCAAGGAGAAGACTGGTGAGGGCTTTCATTTTATTTGGGCGAGGCCGGTGGAGGGCTGAAGGACCAGGAGAGGGGCGCAGAGGAGGGCGCAGGGGCGGGGGCAGAGGCAGCAAAGACACCGGCTGTCGGCAGAGTGTCTGTGTCCCTTCACTGGTCTGCCTATCAGTAGGGTCTGCCGCTTCTGTACACACATGTTTACTGTCCAGGAACCTACGAGAAGCTTTCAGAACCTAAACAGCAGAATATGTAGGAAAACCATGCTCTGATTTTTTGGTTCAATGGTTTAATAAATGCTTATGCAAGACCTACTATGTGCAAGCCATTGTAAGCCACTCTAAAAATAGTCATCACTTAATACTGTTTTTTCTCTAGTTTAGAACTTTCATCTGAATAAGAGTCCTTAGCACTGATGTGGGTATGTGTGTGTGTGTGTGTGTTTTAGATATTTTATTACATAAAAGGAAAGAGTTATCATGTGTTTTATAAAGATAACTTCCCTAGAAAGAGGCCCTGACCTGCTGAGGAAAGCTCTGGGCAGCCACACACAGCACAGAGCGTCAGCCTTGTAAACAAGGATTTCTGGAAGTTTGGTATACAAGGTCTCCGCCCTTTTTCCTGTCACACAGGATGCAGTGGCCTTTGTTGAAAGGCGGAGTGACACTGAATAGCTGGCAGTCCCCGGCTGTGGCTTATCGTGTGGCTCACTCCATCGAACCACA
>CM052540.1:189510902-189528124 GCA_028533065.1 Trachops cirrhosus | reverse complement strand
GAAAAGGCAACATACGCTCGCCCCATGCTTGCTCATTAGAGTCTTACCATCCTTAGCGTCCGTTTCCAATGTCATCTTCTCCATAGATTCTCAGGAAGCGACCGTGGATTATAGAAATTTTAAACGGTGCCGCTTGAGCTGGGCCTAGTAGTTAGGAAAACCCAAGGAATAGTAAAGACAAAAGATAAAATACTCAAGAAACTTACAAAATGAGACTTAAACGTTATAATTTAAACTAGTATCAGGACTTCAAGGTAATGGAAAAAAGTACAATAAAGATTAAATTAAAAAAATAAAGAGTAAAAGAGAATCCCATGTGGAAGATAAATTTCTAAACTGTAGTGCAGCTGTATCCACAGCCAGAGAAGATGCAGAGGAAGAAATCAGATTTCTTAGATCACACACAGCAACATACCAACCGAGCCGGTTTAAAAACTGTGTCTCTGCCAATGGTCATCAAAGTCACTAATCCAATGGAGATTGCGAGCACAGTTGTATGAACAGGTGTTTATTTTAGGCTGCCTCGGATTTCGCAGGCTGGTTGCGAGTGGGTTATAGGAAACCACTGGCACATGAGGCAGCACGTTTTCCCGTTGCTTCTCTTTTGGCTGAGCGAGGAGGCGGCCTGGAAGACGCTGGCCCGCAAGCCTGGGGGAAGCAAGAGGAGCAGAGGTCACGAAGAAACATTCCGAGTCACGTCAGCTGCGGCCACCTGACTCCCAGGGCGGACTGTCAGCAACTGTTAGCTGTGTTTTAAGAACAGGATGACGAAAGAAGTATTTGCCAGCAAAAAGCTGATTTTACTTCTTTTAGCTGGAGCATCGTGATGAAAGAGGCTGAAAGAGACTTTCGACAGTTTCATTCACACGGTCCAAAGGAATGCGAGGGTCCTGGGGTCCCAGCGGTCAGGCCAGTCTCGCTGTGAGCCTCCCAAGTCAGGTGCTTTCGTGCGGTGACCGAGGGCGCTCCTGCCAGTAGAAATCACGTGTGTGCCCGTGGCCGCAACTTACCCGTGCAGGTAGGAATTATTGCGCAATGTGAACAATTGGCCTATTTCTCTGCTGTCAGCTGGATAGCAGGTGAAGGCGTGTTGAAAAGAATTAAACTATGTGCTGATATAAGGATTTTTTTTTTTTTGTTAGCGAGAGCTGTTAGAACCAACGTGTCAGACCCTTCCGATTATGGCACGGGGGTTTCTTACTGATGTTAGAAAATAACACCACCAATCAAACAATTACAAGGAAAAACAAACATGAACCCAAACCAGACAAGGGCCACTCGGTTCTCTTCGAGGAAGTGAAACATTCTGACTCAAAGCCAACTTGCAGGCTGAGTCAGTGGCGGTTCAGTTCCCGGTCCCCATCTCCCCTGAGTTCCGTGAAGTCGCAGGATGTCCCTGTTGGCGATGTGTTGACATAAGCGGAGGTCCACATTCACAGGAAGTTCTCAAGTTACAGAAAACACGAAGCACACTTTAGGTTTTGGTGGAAATCCTTGGAAGGTGAACCTCGAGATCCTCCTAGACCATCACCACTCTGGCCTGCCCGCGTGCCTCCGGTCCAGAGACACGAAGGAAGTGCAGCGAGCCTTTCTCCGCAAGCGGGCACGCAAGTCTTGGATTCTGAGACGTGTGTATCGCAAAATTCACGGCATGTGCAGCCCTGTGACACAGTGGGCAAAAACAGCAGAAGCTGCCAAATAGGTCCAAAAGTCACTGTCGATGCTGATCTAGATTCAGAATCTAGACTGACCTTGACTGTCACCTTCTTGTGCCTAGGAATGTGACAAAGGACGGCAGCTCCCCTGCAAGAAGGGTTTAGACCTACGGCCCGGAGCACGTGGTTTGTGAGTGTTTGTGGAGGTTTGCGAGGCGGGTAGGTGGTGAGCAAGGAAGTTTCCGAGACACTCGGCATGACACGTGGCTGCCGTGTGTCAGTCGCCTCAGTAATAAATAGTCTTCAGGGGAAAAAGCAAACAGGAAGTGGGTGGCTTTCAGTTACTACCGACGAAGTAAGTCAGTAACCATGACTGTAAGACAGAAAACACAAACTCAAATAAAACCACGGACTGGAGTCTGAAAAAAAAAAAACATGCTAAGTTGTTTCCCCCAGACACACATCACATGCATATTAACACATATACGGGAGTGTTCTTCATTTCTACAGAATAAATGGGGTTCTTCTCATTTCAAAAATCCATTACCACCTCAGTTTGTTTTTTCCGTCATTCTTAATGGTTACATGGAGACAGAGAGACATTTTACTAGAATGAAATAAAAATGCAGATAAAATTAGATAAACGATGGGAACTGACCTTGGTGGTGAAAAGGGGAAGAGAGTCGGGGTGAACAGGAAACTCCAGGCCTCGGACGAAGAGGATGGTCATTGCTTGGATCCTGGGGGTCGCTATCTTCAAGAGTGTGGGCTTAGTGTAACAGTGTCTTCCAGTGGTTTAGAGGAAGTCAGAAATTTAGAATGTTTTACCATTGGGAATCATCTAAGTTTTCTATGAGGGCCTCCCCCTGCCCCTTCCAGATTCTTCAAGGAAAACCTGTTTGGGAGCTGGGAGCAGCTCATGGGTCTCTAGTTTGTGGCCCTGTCTGAAAGAAAACGAGGTAAACATTTTCCTTTCTCTTTATATTTCTGAGCAATTTTGAAACTTTCTCTCTTTTTAAAAGCATGTTAGACAGTGATTAGAAGCAGAGCTCCGTGGGGGGACAGAGAGGGAGCTGCAGGCCAGGCACCCCCCATCCTGCTGAACAGACAGGGGCTTCCGCAGAGAACCCCACGAAACCCACCAAGTGCTGACAGTGGATTGAGTCCCTGAGACCTGACTCAGGGAAGGCGGACGTAAGCAGAAAACATTTATCACGTCATCTATTTTTGTCCTAACTGCGTGAGTCCGGGCACCTGTTTGGGGGGTAAATTGTGGAACAGGTGGAATTCAGGGACTGGACTAGAAGTCCTCAAACAGGTAGGACGTGAGAGAAACTGCAGTTGAAGCTCTGCTTACCAGATGCCTACTGGGGCGCCATGAAAACACCATCTTTAAGCTTTCAGACACACTGGGGGAAATTGAACTGGCAGAAAATATGGCGATATAGAGGCAAAGTAGAATCACCATTTACGCACCTATGATAAACCAAGCTGTTGCAAAAAACTTCTCTGGATTTTTCTAGTTTCATCTGTTTGCTGCTTATGTATTGATTTTTGATGTTTGTTAGAACTCATTAGTTGATAAGTGACCGTAGGACCAACATCTTAAAAGAAATTTATTAGAGAAAAAATATTGAGAAAATTATTTCTGTTAAATTTCCGCCTCTGCAAATTGAAAAGAAATACTGCATTCTTCCATTTTATGGTGGGAAAACTTGGTCAAGCTTTGTGGGAACTATTGTGGGAACATAGTTTGGAGCTGCCGGAGCGGGTTCCCCAAGGCCCCTTCCAGCTGTAGCATCCCAGGCATCCACATTTTTCAAGTGTGGCCAAGCCAGATCCATGCACTCTTAGCTGGGAGAAATTCTCTTAGAAACGGCGTGTAGCTGTGAGCCGCTTCTTGGGAACTGAAATTGGGAAAGCAGACACTTCATGATAAGCAAAATAGCTTAAATGCATGTGAGCTTTGTCTCAACAATAAACTTTTAGAGGTTTATCAACTTCTCTTTAATCAAATCTGCACCCGGAAAACGTCATGAATTCGTTGAGTTGATACTTGTCAGTGGCTGCTGCCTGCTGGGGACTCGTTTATGGTGGGGATACAGTAACTAACAAACGAGAAGATGCTTGTGCTGCTGAAGCTGGTATTGATGGAGAGATTTGGAACATTTTTAAATATGAAAAACAGTGTATTAGGTTATGACAAGTTCTACAGAGAAACTAAAACTAAACTAGAGGGGAAAGCAGGTAGCAGAAGTTTGGGTAGAGAATTTAAGGTAGGGGTAACCAGTCCTGGCTGGTGTGGCTCAGTGGACAGAGCGTGGCCTGCGAACCAAAGGGTCGCTGGTTGGATTCCCAGTCGGGGCACGTGCCTGGGTTGTGGGCCAGGTCCCCAGTGGGAGAGTGTGAGAGGCAACCACACACTGATGTTTCTCTCCCTCTCTTTCCCCCTCCCTTCCCTTCTCTCTAAAAGCAAATAAATAAAATCTTTAAAAAAAAAGATAGTGGCAACCAGGAAAGTCTTCACTCTGATTTTCGACCTTCTCCATCTCGAAGCACGCATAAACTAATCCCTAAAATTCTGTGGCACACCGCCCAAAAATGCATATTATATTTTTGCTGATCTGATAAAAATAGGTATAATTTTGCTTTATTCACACCAGACAGCTATTGTTGTGCTGGCTGTTCTCATCTTTTTAACTGACAGTCGAAGGGAAAGGAGGTCAGTGCCCCTGACTAAATAGTCGGATATTTATTCTCACATGTTTAAATTTCAGTCACCTTCCAAGTACTCTCCATTTGATGCAAAACGCCTATCGAGACATTTTTTCCGCTGTTCAAAACAGTTTCTGAACTCATTGATTTTGATGCCTTTTAGCACTTCTGCCATTTTTTTGTTTTCACCATTTCCAGATTGGCAAAACGTTTCCCTTTGAGGACATTTTCCATCCGGGGAAACAAAAAGAGTCGCTTGGGGTGAGACTGGGTGAACAGGGAGGGAGGGGCACAGGGGTCGTGCTGGTTTTGGTCAAACACTGCTGAACACTCAGTGCAGTGTGGGCAGGTGAGCTCGTAAATCCCCCATCATGAAATGCGCAAATGCACTGAAAGGGTCTTCAAACACATTCACTGGAGCCAAACGCAGCCTCTCACAACAACACCAGCTGGTAGCACATGGATACGGATGGGTTCCTAGAGCACTCACTTCACAGGGGAAGCCTGTACCACAAGGGGCTGCCCTCCAGAAGATAATTCCAGTTTTGGGGGAGTCCCCTTGTACTTAACACCTGAGTCACTTCTTGTATTAGGATAGGAAGCTGTCAAGAGTGATTCTGCTGGCACTCAGAACATGGATGATGGTGGAAATTGGCTCTCTGTGGAATAAACAGGTCAAGTCCTAGGTGCTTACAAACGTTAGGTATTTAGTATTATTATTGCTAGTTACTATTATTATTATTATTATAGAGATTTATTTAAGGAGAAGTATACTCCCATTCTGTAGAGCTCACTGTTCACTATGGTAGCTACTAGCCACGGGAAGCTATGCAAATTTAGAATACTTAAAATGTAGTTACATACAAATTCAGTTCTGCAGCCCCCGTCCAATCTCAATTACTCCATAGCTGCGTGGGACGAGCAGTGGCTGCGCTGGACACCACAGCGTGGGAACCTGAGGATCTTGCGGGCAGCCCTGGTGGAGGGTGCAGCTCTGGAGGACGCCTCTGTCTCACTGACTGCAGAAGGGAAGTGGGGAGTTCGCGGTCACTGTGCTATTCTGTTGACCCAGGTTTCACTCCAGGGGAGTTGTCTTTCCAAACTCACTTGGAAATCTTTGGGACGTGTTATACTACTGTCCGCGTAAGAAACATCCAAACCTGTTAAGAATTTGTATGAGCTTATTTGAGCCAAAGTGATGACAACTGCCTGGAAGCAAAACCTCAACGGACTGAGAAAATGCTCTGGAAAATGGCAGTTTTTCACCTGGTTTTATACATTACAATCAAAGGAGAGATGTAAGTGGGTTACGTGAAACCCAATAGTGATAGATTAGGGAGGTGGGAGAAAGCAAAGGGTGGGAGGGCCTTTGGGATTGGATAAAACGTAAAATGACAGACACGTGTCTATCATTTTAGAGGTGGGTGCAGGCGAGTGAACAGTCGGCAATCAGCAGGATGACAGCAACAATGAGGGCATCTGTGGTCTCCCCCTGGTGCCTGTCTGTGCTTTGAGGGGCCTGGAAAAAGGAAATCTGACATTCCAGGGTGTGTTAGCGTAGATGCAGAAAGACTACAGACTGGCTGAGGCAAGGTAGAGACTGACTTTAGTTGGAGAAGATTCCAGCCTGGGACAGGACTGCTCACCTTGTCCTGCTTTTAGTCAGACGGTTTTTAATTTCAGACCACCCTTTGTAGTTACTTCAGGTCTCTGCGGGTGTGAGCCCATCACACAGGACCCCTGAAGTTGTCGGGTTTTGTATGTGGCCCCCTTTTGCCCACATGTCCCCCTCTGAGTCACAAGTCAACCCAAAGGGTGCGTTGAGGACCCACAGTTTGGTTGGATAACAAGGTCCTGGGGTGTTAGGAAGGCTTCTTCCTGGGATGTCTCAGCGTCAGCGTTTGTCTTGCTGAATGATGGACCGTTGGGGAAAGGGCAACCTTGGATGGAAGTCAGGGTCAAATTTTTTTTAAAAAATGAACGGCAGGCAGATGGGAGGCAGTCAGGTATTATGGGCCTCTATTGAGAAAAACACTCTGGATCATTTCTGCCCTACACACCATGGCGGTCCAGGTCCTGTTTCTGGCCTCGCTCTCCTGTGTTTTGCATCTCGTGTGACATTGCTTTACAGTCTGAGGCCACACCACACACCTTCTCAGTTTTCGCAATGGGGCCGTGAGGTGGGCCCCTGTTTTCCATGGCCCGTCGACTCCCACTGGAAACGCTTGGGCGCTGTTGCTAATCTGCTGCCTGCTAGCTGTGCCACTGGAAGCTTTATGCTTTAGTCTCGGCCGAGGCCGAGAGGACACAGTGCTGTCAACTGCAATAACCTTCTGAGATTCCAGAGGTCAGGAGCACAGTGAGAGTTTCGCAAGGAAATTTCCTGTGCCTCAGCGGCGGTCACGGGGAAATTTCCTGTGCCATGTTTTTGCAGCCACTTCAGCTCCTGTCTGAATTAACAGAGTTAGTTGTCCCTGTTGGGTTGCGGGGTAAGCACATTCCCGTAATTGGGTTCTAGTGTTTTTACATAAAATTCCTTACTTCACATTCCTTTTCCACGAACTTCTTACAACTTCCTTTGTTCTTAGCTTGACTTTCTCCCCTTCACTTAATCATAACCAGCTTATTAGGACAAACTATTTTCTTTTAACTTCTCTGAAAAATATACACATCCTTTTCCTTCCTTTTGTAGTAGCATTTCTCCTAGATTTCAAAAGAGAAACCATAAAAAAAGCATTACAGATTAAAAAACAATTATCTTATATACCTTCAGCAATTATTAACACTTGGGCTATAGACACAGGTTTGAGAGAGGCCTAAAGAACAAGAACAATTGTTATTATTAATATCAGCAGACGGGTACAGACAAATAAGTAAGGTTCAACATCAGTTTGTGGGGATACAGGCGGCCTTGTTGATGGTCTGGGGTCGCTGTCTATCTCTGATGTCCGAGGCTTCTCGTCCTCGGGAAGTCTTTGATCTCTGTGCAGGTGGGGGCAAGTGTCAGAGACAGGGGCAGATGATCGTTCGCAGTTGGAACCTGATAGGGTCCCTGCCAACAATGTGGGAGAGACAGCCTTTACTCGATGTCTTTTCCATTGGGCAAAAATCTCCTGGTTGTAAGTCATGGCCTTTTAAGCCTGGTCTCCCGGGAGCGCGCTGTGAAGTGAACGTTACTAATTCATTAGTCCCGATAAGCTGGTGAATGAGCCCTTCGTAACAATGCAGATTGTCTCCTTTCAGGAAAGTTGATTCATGTCCCTTCGTCCAGATTGATATGGTGGCTGGTGACTATTTCATAAGGAGAAAGGCTGTGTTTACCATAGCTTTCAGGTTGAGGAGGGCTATCAGGAGAGCTTCTGGTCAAGGGAGAGGAAAAGCTTCTGAAAATTTCCCTAGCTGATTCTAATGGTACCATTGGTACGTTCTACCAATCCAGAGAACTGGGGGTGATAGGCACAGTGAAAATGCTGTAGAATAGGTCAAGTATTACAAATGGATTGCATTTTTTTCTAGTAAAAAGAGTCACTGTAACTCAGAGGGAATTCCCCAATTAGAAATTTTATATATATACATAAATATCTATGAATATATTCTAATAATTTACCTACCATAAGGCTGTTTCTCTCCTTGCAAGGGAATGCTCAACCCATACAAAATTATAACTAACATATTTGTATTCTTGAGATGGTGGTATTTGGATAAAATCCAATCACCATACTTCAAATGGATCTACAGGAAGTGGGAAATGTCTCTGGGACCCATGGAATGATTTTCCGGGATTGCATTTGGACAGATAGAACATCTGTTATATACTTTATGAGCTACAGTAGCAGTAATATTGTTTACTCCATGAAATCAGCTTTTAGGACGTCCATGTTTTAGCTCATGCATGTGTTCAAGTATAGGTAATTAAGCCCCTATAGATAAGATTGGTTTCTCATTGGGTCCACGCCTTATCTGTTTGCCTGGAACAAAGCCTCCGCCTTTGCTGTAATACCCTCGTTTTCTCTGCAGCTGTCCAGGGAACTCTAAAAGAGAATCTTTTATTGATTTTTGTAGGAAGCAAGGAGTGTTCTCAGGTCTGGACAACTTGGCCGTGTAATGCTGCCCGTCTAGCTGCAGCATCAGCTGAATAATTTCCTTTTGCTTCCATGCTGGCAGCTTTAGAAAGTCCTAGAATTTCGATAATTGGCCACTGTTTCAAATGCTTTATGCCATCTAATAATTTTGCAACCTACTTTCCGTTCTTCATGGGCTGCCCTGAGAAAATGAAGAGGCCTCGCTGCTTCAACAACATTCTAGAGTTGTGAGCGGCACCCAAGGCCCAGCTGTTATCAGAGTAAGTACGGGCTGTTCGATCTTCGGTCAACTGACAACTCCCAGTCAGAAAAGCTAGTTAGGCTTGTAAATAAGAACATCTAATTAGGTCCACCAGGGAAGGAATTACACAGCCAGCTCGGGAACACCCCTGTTTATCTTGCAAAGACCCTTCTGGAAACCACATTAAGTCAGCATTGTCCAGGAGTTTCCTGTAAACCATTGCTAGGAACGAGAAGGTGGCCGGTGACCCAGATGCAACCGTGGATGTTTTGATCCTGCAAAGAAAGTAGCAGGGTCGCTGGGCTACGACTGTTGTACCGAGTTCTAGGAAACCTAGGTGCGGAAGGCCAGAGCCAGTGGGCCCACAGAAGTGTTGAATGGGACGAGAACCCGGGGGAGGAGCAGGACAAAGGACAGCCCGCGGCAGCCTCTGCTGTCTGCCCACGCTGCACGTCCGCAGCACAGAGGGCCCGGCGGCGGCCGAGTCCAGCTGCCGGCCTGAGCAGCCCACGGGGCTGTGATGAGCACTCTGTTCCAGTTAAAACTTCTTAAAGTGTTTCCTTTTTTACCACGTATAGAAGGTAAGAAAGTTTATAATTCAGGTGCCCAAGAATGGGAACTTTAGATAATTCCTCAGAGATGTTATGGCTTGTTTCCCTTCTGGGTTTCACTACATTGGACCAGGTCAGCTGGATTTTAGTAAGATATACAGAGGCTGGGCCTCTAATAAAAACTTGGAATCCAGTTGCGACACCATCCAGTGAAACCCAGGAATGCCCTAAGCTGATTTCTTGGTTTTGGAGGAGGAAAGATAGGATTCCTCTGAGTCTTTCAGGGTTAACTAGATGATAGATAACCGGAGTGTTTTACCTGGGGGCCTGGGGCAAGTGGTCAGAGCTGGTTTTATGAAATCCTAATCCCTTTATAGCTGGCCCTTGTAATTGGAAGATTGTGCCCTTTGGGGAGTCTAGTGATTTCTAGAGTGTAAACTAAATCACCTCCATATTGGATTAGAGTGGAGTCTCTAAGAAATGTAACGTCATTTAAATCAGCCTTTAGTATCTAAGACAATGGGGGAGGGGCTCTCCGTATATCCCTGGGGCATTACTATCCAAGTAAACTGGCCATCTCCCTAGGTGACAGCAACGAGGTATTTCTGTCTCTTTCTGCTGGATTGCTGAAAAAGGCACCATGTAAGTCTAGGGCTGGGAGACACTGGCGGCTCACAGGAAGAGCTGATGATAGGGTATGTGAGTTCGGAACCACAGGATGTTTGAGAGTACGTTCTATTTATAGCTGTGAGAGTCAGCGGGAGGCTCCTTGCCTTTCCTCAGAGTCTCTTTCCTGGGAGGACAGGGGAGTTACAGTGGAAGTACCCATGCCCCTTTGAGTGACCTTGGGTGGTGGGCTGTGTTCCAGCTTGTGCACAAAGGACATCAGCGACCGGAAAAGGCCTGAGTTGGACGGGAGTGTCTCTGCAGCAGACAGTCAGCCTCCAGATTTTTTTCCTCTTGGGGAATTTCCTTTCGGAAATGAGTCCAGGGTCTGATTTACTGATTTCTAGATACATTTCAGCCTTCTGGAAAAAGGGTGGGTGGGTGTCATTGGTTTTAAGGAAATCTTGCTCTATCAGGTGAGATGGGGCAGATTTGATGGGCAAAACTATATAATGTATTGCCCGGTACCAATTCCTAGTTGGAAGGAAAGGGGTTCTGATTTATAACAGACGTTACATTAGATACCCCTGCCATCTGTGCAGAAGCCTTTGCTCTAAGAGGGGAGCAAACTTAATTAGATAGTTAAGAACAAATAGAGTGGGCCTTAGTAATTTTCACTTCTTGTGGTAATTTTAATTTGTCCTAAACTACTAGTAAGGAGAAGGGGAAATGCATTTTCCATAGTCCTCAGAGCAGCCCTATGCTTGCTTCTGTTTTTTCTTTTTTTCCCTTCTAAATCCCATTTCGGTTTCCTATAATCGTTTCTCAGCGTGAACCGAACCCTCTATAACAGTTTTCCTGTGAACCCTACTGAGTGATTCTGTTGCGTTAGCTCCCAGAAACCAGTGGATGTATTAATTGGATAGCCAGGGGTACATAGTCTAACAGTTAAGTTCAATTCCTTTGTGAATCCCTCAGGGTCCCAGAGAAAACTGGGGAAATCTTCAGGTAGATTCCTTAATTCCATTCTTGCCCAAGGAACCTATACAATCGCTGGTCCCTCTCCGCCCTTAGCCAGCTTTTCTCCGTAGGGAGCGGCTAGAACTCCTGGATTATCCTCGTCTGAATTCCTATTCTCTTTCCCCCTGGGTCAGTGTGGGGTGGTAGAGAGAAGATAGAAGGGAAGGGGGAGGGGAGGGAGGAGGGCAAGTGCGGACAAGGGAGCTTAGGGGGGAGAGTGGAGGGGCTGCAGAAGGGGACGGGATGAGGAATTGGCATTTTTTAGTTTCAGAAACCTTCTTTAGTTCACAGACAGCCTCTAAAGTGGCTAACTTCTTTTTTATAAAGAATTTGTCTGTTCTCCTTCTAGAAGCTTTTAATTTCCAAATAAATATAGGGTTCCCATTCATTCAGTTTGGTTTTTGAGCCAGCATTTTCTAATTTTGCACACAAAAAATTAATTTAGGCACTGAAAGAAAACTGTGTTTTGGCCATCTTAAATTGTATCCTTTCTAGTTAAGTCTTTTCATTTTGGTAAAGCACTTGTAAATCAAGGCTTCCTACGAGGAGCGTTTTGTGAGGGTTGGGGACTGGGAGTCTCTGGCCTTGAAGACCCGATTTCCCGTGTGAATTTTAGTTTTATTCTGAAATCTGTAGAATCTGCCCTTAAGACTCTCAAAAACAATTCCAATGGAAAAGCCGGAGTTGAAAACAAGCCACCCATTTGTTCCTCCAGCCCCGCCTCAGCCTGGGTTCTGTCAACCCTTGACCTTAGTTCCACCTTGAGGATTTAAGATAACAATTCAAACACAGCCACGGCCTCAGACCTCGCACACAGGGAGGTCCCGGATTCCAGCTGAAACTCACCCAGGTTCAGCCTTTGCAAGATGAGGAGGCACAATGGCCCCTGCTGGTCCCTGGCACCAGTCCTGGTTGGCAAGGTGGTCCTGGGTGGGCTTCTTTGGAATCCTGCTGATGACACCAAGTAATGTCAGTGTAAGAAACATCCAAACCTGTAAGAATTTGTATGACTTTCTTTGAGCCAAACTAACGACAATTGCCAGGAAGCAACACTTCAACAGATTGAGAAAATGCTCCAGACAATGGCAGTTGAGCACCTTATTCTATGCATCACAATCAAAGGAGGAGACAAGGGGGTTTCATGAAACCCACTAGTGATAGACTAGGTGGTGGGAGAAAGCAAAGCAGGGAAACCTCTGGGATTGGGGAAAAAGTAAAATGATAGACGCACGCTTCTTTTACACAGCGAGTGCAGGCGAGTGAACAGTCGGCAATCAGCAGGACGACAGCAACAACGGGGTCGCCCCCTGTGGTCCCCCCTGGTGCGGTGCCTGTGCTTTGAGGGTCCGGAAAAAGGAAGCCTGACCTTGCAGAGGTGTGTTATCGTAGATGCAGAAAGACAGCAGACAGGCTCAGTTAAGGTAAAGGCTGACTTTTGTCAGGGAAGATTCCAGCCTAGGACAGGACTGCTCACCGTGTCCTGCTTTTAGCTAGGTTTTTAAATAATTTCAGACCACTCCATGTGGTTACTTTCAGTTACTTTCTCTGAGTTCGTAAGGCCATTGTGCATGCCCCCCCAAGGTGGCCGGGTTTTATATGTGGCCCCCTTGTGTCCCCATGTCCACACTAATAGCCGTGCTGGAGGTGTTCACGGGCTTTCCCGTTGCCTCTGTTCCCTAGCACACCCTTCAGAGGCAGCGAGTAGAATCACAGTGTTGTGCACTCATGTGCACACGGGAAACCAAGAACTTCTGACCACAATCCCATGAGATATACATGTTTTTGGCCAGTACCGCTCTGAGAATTTTTCAAATGTCCTTTGTCTGAACTTAAAAAAACTAATGTACGTTTTAAAGGAAACAAATCCCACATATTTTGATTTATTTATGCTTCTTCCAGAAGGCTTTTGGTTTGAAGAGGACTTGCAGTATCTGAAAAATCTTTGGGGATTTTCAAATGAGGGTCAGCATTAACTTCCCCCTCCAACATAGGAAGTGAGGTTAGGTCACAAAATCCCAAATGTTTTAGGTTGCCTTCAAAGCTCAGGTTTGTCAAGTTAGAGTGGGTGTCGAATTTGGCAAGAGATGTTTCATTCATGGGACTTTGTCCATTAATGGGCTCTTTTCAAAAGAGAAGGGATGTGTTGGGTGACTTACAGTAAAAGCATTTTTAAAAAGATTTTATTTATTTATGTATAGAGAGTGAGGAAGGGAGGGAGGGGGAGAGAGAGAGAGGGAGGGAGAGGAACATTGATGTGAGAGAGAAATATTGACTCGTTGCTTCTTATACACAGACTGACCAGGGACGAACCTGCCCCCTAGGCATGTGCCGTGACCTGGGACTGAAATGGGGACCTTTCACTTTGCAGGACCTCGCCCAACCAACCGAGCCACACCAGTCCGGGCTACAGTAAAAGCCTTTCACTGTGGATTATTGTACAAAGAGTGTTTGTAACGGGATCGCTGGAGCTGGGCGAGTGGGCCACCCATTGCACTTGGGAGGTGCTGCAGTGAACGGGCAAAGCCACAGGCGGGCGTCAGCCCACTTGAGGGCAGAGTCTGAAAGCTTCCAGAACTTCCTTAGGCAGCCCAACCAGACAGTCACTGCTAGCACGGTGGTTCCCGTGACCATCTACCATCTACTCTGGCCGCTGTTGATCGGCCTACGCTTGTTCAATACTTAGTCAATAATCTGTGAGATAGTCACGTATGTAGCACTCAATCCTTGTGCTAGGTGATATTTGGCCAAGAATACCTGATCCCAAAAGTAGCAATAAAAAGAAGTGATCCTGTACATCGTGATCTTGCCTTATACCAGGCAGTATGCGAACACTTGCCCAAAGTTATGGCTGGTGTGTGCGACAGCCCTTGATGACGCATACAAACATACCGAGTGTTTAACTGAGCAGGCTCAAGTTCAGCTGGCCGGAAACACACCTGGCGGGAGGAGCACGTGGGACTGACTCCGACGCCACATCTCTGTTCAATGGATCACACGGTTCCCGACTTTCCCCTAGAGTTTGAACTTAACCCCATAGCAAATGCTGTCTGGGTTACAGAAAATGAGACTGGCGAGAACAAAGACAAGGTACAGGAGTCATCACGATGGGGATGCGCACAGGACGAGCTGCCTCGGAGGGCAGGCTCGCCGGGAGCTGGGAGAATCGCGGTCGCCCGCCCCTGTGGCCTCATCGCAAGCAGGCAGCTGTGTCTTGCACACACGTTCTCCCTGTGTCTGGCCACAGGCTCTTGGAAGTGTTTGCTGTTTTTATCCCCACATGCATTTCTGATAAATCCTTTCACTGGGGAATTCTGCTGCTCTGCCTTTAAACCCGAAAGTGTTCCTCGTTGGGCCGTCGTGGGCTCTCCCGAAACGCCGACAGTAAAACGGTCTGGCGCACGGTGTTGTCTGTTGCCGGCTCTCAACAGACTGCAGGACGGTGCTCGTTTTCTTCCATTCCCTTCGTATTTGTTTGTACTTAATCAGTTGGAGCTTTCTGATTTCCATGCCAGTCCGGTACACTGCGTCAGTTTCTTCCTTTAATTATAAATTCCATCTCATAACAATTGCAAATTCCAAGGAGTGCATTTCAGGGAAGTTACTGCAGTTCATTTGAGGATAAAACCATTGGCCTTTGACCTCATGTTGCCGTTGCAGAATACAAAAACTTCTCAGAAATGTATTGCCTCGTCAAGCCTTCTCACTTAATTAAATCTTCCTGTAAACTGCCTTCAAGAGAAGGCAAAGTAACTGAATAGCAGTTATTGATGTGATAAGAATTATTTTGTATTCCTCAGAGTCCTGGACACGAGTGCTGTGATTATCGACATCCTGTGATAATGCAGAGTGGGGACAGCGGGTACAGACGGAGAAATGTCCTCTTGCCATCACCAGTGCTCAGCCTGGAACATCATCGCCCATCTTCTGGGGCTCAAGGACGAACCGCTGTCCTACTGCCCCCACCAGAACTGGGAACTTGGATCAGCTCATTCACAAGCCTTACCCTGTGGCATCGTCCCTTGCAGCACTGACCTGGGAAGGCAGGGGCCCTGTCCCTCAGAGAGCCCCTCCTTCAGCACGCATATTCCAGCCCCCCTCACCCACCCAGTGCCTGGGACCAGCTGAGCCGGCAGTGCCCATAGGGAGGGGCTCCCTGGACTTCAGCAGGGTCTTGGTAATACTTTGCTCACCTGTGTACTGCTCTGTGGGACCCTCCAACACAGCACAGGTGGGACAGAACCGCAGCCAGGCATCCCTGAGGCCGCGCTCCTTGCCCACTTGGGTGTTTTACCTAATGTCTTCTGGTCCCTCTTCTGCCGAAAAGTAATCTGTACAATTCACTGTCGGTACCTGTAAGCAATCACTCTTTCTCCTCTGCTGGCCTTTAAGGTCATGTGTCTTGACGGTCATAATGTGTTCCAGTGTAGATTGGGTTTTGTTTAATCTCTTTGCTTCTTGGAGTCCCTTAATCCTAATCCTGCTGGAATCATTCTGGAAACTTCTCAATAATTATTTCTTTAGATAGTGCACCTCCACTACTCTCCTTTTTCTTCTTCAAGAACTCCTATTTTGTAAATTTGGAACACCTCGGTCCAGCTTCTTAGCTATGTTTTCCTATTCGTTGTCTCTTCATTCTAGAATGCTTCAGCTCTATGTTTTAGCTCATTCATTTTGGGCTTGTTTTGTCTGGAAGTTATCTACTGCATTTTCAAGTTCATTATTATATTTTTCATGCCCAGGATTTATAATGGTGTGTCTATCTATCATCTACCTATCTATCTACCTACTTACCTACCTATTTCTGATCTTGCTATGTTGTGCTCAACATTTTTCTATACTATTTAAATAAAAATCATAGTCTCAGTTTTCTCTTTGACATCCTCAACATTTAAAACAAATCTTTGTCAAACTGTTCTATGAAATAAACATCCCGGAAGACGTCCACTAGCAGCTTGTCAATTTTGTTGATCATGTTTTTCTGCATCAGATTTATTCCTATGTTTTGGAATTTCCGTAGGTTGGATTATCTTGAATAAGAAGGTTTCTCTCTGTCCATCTCGCTTTTGCTGTCAATGCCCCTCCCCCACCCCCTACTGCTCCCTGGGTGGTTCTAGGGGGTCTGGTAGCTGCCTCTGCACCCTTTGAGTCTCTGAGGTAGGGCTGCCTTTTATAACCGCACTGTGAGACCAGTGCTCTGTGGGCCCGTCGGGAGAAGGACAGACCCAGGTTGAGGGCTGAAGGCAGCATGACTTAGTTTTAAGAACAAAACTCTTGTCTTTCCCCAGTGCCTCCTCGGCCCCGCGATTGCAGTACACCCTCCGTTCCGTTCAGCGGGTCGTTCGCTCTTACAGCCCCGCCCCGCCCCTCTCTTTTTTGTAACTAGGGGAGGTTAGGGTTAGCAGTAAGTGACACTCACGGCTCCTCCGCCCAGGTTTTGAGAGGACCACTTCGAGTGACGCCCCGCACGGCAGTGCTGGTTTACCCGCCACAGCCGTAAAACCCAGAACACGGTGACCTCAGCCTCCATCCGCCAGTCTTCGTTTCCACTCCGTTTCTCAACCACACAGGCGTTTCTCTTGTGCTCGAGGGCAGTCGTGTGCGCGGGTGTGCTGCACACTTTACCCCTCATGGCTGCGTCGGAAAGGATTTTTGAAGCCTGAGTTCTCAGCACCGTGCGGGCCTGGGAGCCTCTTTCTCTTCCCACGCTCCTTGTAAATGCAGTCCGTTCTCCACCTCTCCCTCGCCAATCAAGGTGTCCGCTGCCACGGCATCCATAAAACTGCTCTTGCTACAGCCAAGACATCCAGTATGCCTGGCAGACAGCTGGTATTTCTCCTTTTCTTTTTAATATATTTATTGGGGTGACATTGGTTAATAAAATTATATAGGCTTGGAGTGTGCGATTCTGCGATACATCATCTGTATATTGCATTGTATTTCTCCATATTATGTTTGCCCGTTGACAGAAAATTCCCTCATGATCATGATTATTTTTTTGTTTTTTCTTATTTATTTATTTATTTACATTTTGTATTGTTGCTCAAGTACAGTTGTCTCCGTTCATGCTTATTTTTTAATAAAGTCTCATCATATAATTTAAGTGAACTTCTGTTCCTTTCAACGTAAAAATCCCAGTGAGTGTGAAACAGTGAAACACTGGCCTTTGAGCTTCCAGGGAGAATCCAGTCACGTTCCTCACTTGCCGAGATGCTGTGGTGACTCTCTTCCTCACACCCACTGAGGTAAGAGCTGACACTGCGGAGGATGACATGTCCCCTGTTCTGCACACTCCTTCTTCTGCTGCTGCCTTCCGTCACAAGTCCCTCCAAGCCCCATCTCAGCGGTTACCCCA
>CM052540.1:189438385-189510402 GCA_028533065.1 Trachops cirrhosus | reverse complement strand
AAATAAGAAGGAGGAGAGCGATTTGACAGAGCACCAAGAATTACTGTGTAAATGGGAGCCTCAGTCTCCCGCAAAAGAGATCATATGATTGATGGCTCCAGCAGTAACACAGAAAAACATAACACGCCTTCTGTTAAACAGAGACTGAAGTACCTGGATAGGGTATTGTGGCCGTAAAAGAAGACTTCATCAGTCTAGTAATGCTTTATATACTATTTTATAGAAAATACCAATCACTGAGTACTCAGTGGAGTACAAAAACTGTAAGATTCCACTTTTGGAAAAACATGAAAGAGTAACAATAAGTCATTTCGGATCCCTAAAGAGGTGGATTAATCTGAAGCAAAATAATACACCTTAACTGCTGAAGCAGCACCGTAACTCCTGGGGCCCCTTTAAGGAAGGGACAATCTGTTCCACGGTCTTTTCCAGTCGGTAACACCAGACGGTTTTCCTGGGGGTCTCAACGACCCTCGGTCCTGTGCTGAGAGTCTCACAACCTGAGGGCATGTGAACAGCCCTTGTGCATTGGGGGGTTTTGCCAGCCATGGGGCGGTCCGAAAATGTAGAAGGATGGGCGTCATCAGAAACGAGATATAGGACTGTCCCATTTTCCCCCTCTGTGATCTTGATTATTTGTGGATAATTTTTAAAAATTCTGCTGCTAAAAACTCCCATGGAAATCATGTCAATAGCTGACATGGATATCATGTCAATTTCAGATCTCTGGAACCCCATCTGGTGACTTGGACAAACAGCACATGTCTGTCCTCTGAAACATGCACCAAACATACACTTACACAGGATGATTTTACAGAATCTTACAGATTCGGAAATGGCTTTCAAAGCAGAAAACCCCTTCGGATCTGTGCAGGTGACCGTCTAGTGCATGCAGCAAAATTTCTGGGTTTAACAGAGAGAAGCCTGGCTCGTAGTTGCACAGATTGGTGGAAACACCTTGAATTTTATCTTTGACCCGCATGTCGGAAGTAGACTGGCGTCCTCCCTTTTTCTGAGGGAACGAACCAAGACGTCTTGCTTACACCAAGACAGAACAGCATGTGCTTCGGGTCATTTCGGGAGCAATGTCTAATGCAGTGCGGTTTCTCCACGTGAGCTGTAAGGGTCACCTGTTCTGAGTCACCCTGGATGCTAGTTTAAAATACGGGGACCCCCTGGGCTTCATTCTCAGAAATGGAATCGCGTCCCTGGGGAGGCGCCTGGGACTCGGCATTCCTCACCAGCTCCCCAGATGGCTAGGCACTCCACATCTCTGAGGTCTCCTTAGCCCCGCTCTTGCCCGACAAACACAGAGGCATTGCATTGTTACCTTGAAAATCCAAGGGAAGGGAGCAAACTTCCTTTGGCTTCTTATCTTATCTGAACTTGCAACAATGGTAGCCAAACTTCTAAGGCCTCCTAATCTGAGATACTCTCCCTTTCCTGGAGTTCCACAGTTTCAAGTGAAGAGTATTTTGCTTTTTTGTTTTGAGACCTTATTGATTTCCTCTTTACAGCTTTTCCCATTTGACCGTAGGGAGAAACTTCATGGTGCGTTTTGTTTTTATTTTGTTTCTATGTTTCCCCTTTTATTCACTACCTCTGTGTAATTTCAGCATGTTGCTAGTTCAGCTGAGGAATAAATTCAGTTAATTTTTAATTTGTTTCCTGGGTGTTTCTTCCCCTCCCCTCTCCTTCCTTGCATTCTTTGGTAGTTTTGAGGCTTAAACAAAACAAAACAGAACTGTGAGCTGTAAGTAAGTGTGCTGATCAGCAACCTCTTTCCCAATGCAGTATCTATTTCTAATCTGCCTCCAGGGCCACTGTGCCTTTTGTCCTCCACAGCTGGCCTTCTGGTCCCTGATTCAGGAGGGACCAAGGCCTTTGTTTCTGCTTCCTTTCATATTGGGAGATAAGACAATGAGGAGGGACACCCCTGTCACAGAGGGGCTCTGGCGCTGGCCTCCGATTCTGCAGACCTTGGGTTTTCTCTCACTTTCCCTCCCCTCTCTCACCAGAGTCACACAGTGAGGACTTTGAGGTGCTCGTGGCTCTTTCTAGGAAGGAAAATAAAAATCTCATTTTCTACTCTTCTCTTCTTTTTCTTTTAAATATTATTTTAATGTGGATATGCTCAAAAAGAAAATAGTTTTATTGAATTTCTCTAGCATTTTTGATGACTTAAGGAGATCAGAGTAGGAGTGGAGGTTAGAAAGGAATTCTGGGCCTCTGGTTTTCTAAACACTTGGTAACACAGACACATAAAAGTAGTTAATAATTTTACAATCCGAGCTCCACTCACTATGAAAGGCATTTCCTTGGGGAAATATAGTGTGAAATTCTGAACATAATTCTTGCATTTACTCTTAATGGGTATAGACAACTACCTGGTCTGTAGTAAAAGGCGGGGTGTTACAGACAAACAATGAAAATTAACACAGAATTCTGGGACTTCTTTGTAGCCAGCAGTTTCGAGTGTCTCCCCACTGTTTTTCTTATGAGTAGATCGGATTGCCTTCTTTTTTTTTCCTTTTTCCCTCATCTAATTTACTCTAAAGTTCCTGAAGTCTGGTGCAGAAGATGATACGGTGATAACGTTGATTTCAGAGATTGCTCTCTTGAAGAGTCGTGTGGGGTGCTGGTAAGTCCATTTTCCAGAAAAGAGACTCAGGCGCGTTTCCTCCTGGCTGAACGGCCTCGGAGCATCTGTAGAATCCAAAGGACTGGGAGGTGTGGTCATTCTGGGTTCGATGATCCAATCTCTTGGTTTTGCCTTTTCCTTTTTTCATTTGGTCGCTTTCCACAACAGTGATAGATTTGCTATTTACCAGTTCAATTGAGGAATAACTATATTCAAATTTTAATGTTTTTTTGCTGTCAGTGTTTGTTGCTTTTGTTCCGGTACCCTCTCCCTTACTCCCCCACCCCTTCCCCACCTCATTCAGGAACTTAAATTGCTTTTGGATTCAGATATTCATTTCCTTCATCCAGTTCTCTCAGTTTTTGGGATACCTCCAACTAGCAATGGGCAAGTTAAATATTTAAAAAATGCAGCCAGTAAAGTGAGACAAAAAAACCTTTCACGTCGTTCCTGCCCGCCGCCCCCCACTTTGGGTGTGTAACCAGCCGAGCAGACCGCAGGAATGGTTTAGGTCAGGGATGCACGCTAATCGTCGTCCTGCCCCTACCCCGCCCACTGTTTCGGTTCCCCGTGTATTCCGCCGGCCTTGCCCTGCGCTGGGCTTCTCTGAGCTTTTGCCTTTTCTGCAGGAAACTTCTCTGGTTTACTATTTTAGTCTTGATTCTACCTGAACTGACCTCTTCTCATCTTAATGGAACCATTGCTTTAGAGAAAAAATACAGGAGGCTTACTGAAACAAAGCCGTTAAACAGTTCTGGCGAAGAAGGGTCTTGGCACACACACAATTTGTCCATGTTCGTTCTCACAAATCCAGGTAAATCGTCATTGCCATCGGTGAGGAGTAGGTAAGACTTAATTAGGCAACAGACTGTCCCAATAGTTAAACCGCACCAGGCTGATCATAAAAGTGTATTCTGTTCATTTCAGTGGTTTTTAAAAAATTTTTGATATTAAGAATCTTAATATACAAGTAGGTATCTCTAAAGACTTTTAAAAATTCCTGAGACACAGTCTTAAATAGTGGAGATCGGATGTTATAGGACACCTGGAATGCTGAAAAAATGCTAAACTCGATGTTTTACAGTCAAATGCAAAAGTCACTATTTTACATGTTAACTGACCCGAAGTTTATTCTCTTCACGTGTTTTAGAAAGCTATGCTTCTGGTTGAACATGCTGCTTTCTTGGTTTAACAATTATTTCAGAACTCTGACATATTAAATCCAGTGTTAGCCCGTTTAGTTGCTGCTCCATTAAGGAAGCATTTGGAATTATCTAAGGGCTGATAAATTTCACATTGTGTGATTTAAGGAGAACCTGCAGGTGAACTGAACCTTAAGCAGAAATGGGCTCGGTTTGCATTCACAGGCTGTTTACGAGAAACAGGAACCACCACACATTTATCTTCTTGCCTGGGTTTCATCACGAGCTAAATGCAGGTGAATAACAGCTGCCACTGATAAACACAATTAGTACTAAAACAGTAGCACTAAAGTGCACACGCACACATTCACGATTAGGCAATTGAGTGAAACTCTCATTAATGTATTAAACTGAAATGCAGGTTCGGCGGCCTGCCCCAGCACAAGCCAGACTCATGAGACAGGTGCTGATGCTGAAGGAAAGCGGTTTGTTCAGGTGTGGTGATCTGGGAGGAAGGCACCGATTTAATGGGCTGAGTTATGTGTGCCAAATTGTGTTCAGTTTTCAGACGTATATCAAAACTATAACCCCTCCCAGAAAAGACATGGAATTATCAATTCGAGAGGGAGGACGGACTTCAAGCGACCGTGGAGTTCCTTCATCGTACATAACCTCCTCATTGCAGCTGGACAGCCGAGGGGAAGAAAGGTGCCCGGGTTCGTGTGGCCGACACGGTGAATAGAGATCCTCACCCAGGTTCCCTGTAACCTTACAGGGTGTCTGAGTACAAAGCTCTTTCCGCTGACACGCTGCTACTTTCCCATGTGTCAAATGGTGCGGCCAGTGGCCTCTGGGCGGTGATTAAAGGCTTTTGTTTTTAAGGAAGATTCACCTTTAAAAGTAAGGGATGGAAGCAGTTGAAATAACAGAGACAGCTTCGTCCCAACCAACATGCTTATCAACACATCTTACTAGCTGAGGCTTCAATTTGGAGAGACCAGTATCTTAAGGGATTGAATCATAGTTCTAGAGACTATTCTCACATGGAATTTCTTTTACAGTCTAATTTTAAACAGCTGGAACTCATTTGTGAAGCTGCAGTCTATTTCACTTTTTGGAAATAATGATACGTGTTTGATTTTTTTCCCATGCAAAAGTGGAAGGTTCTGGAAGGTCTGAATACGTCCCCCTACTTCAGCTGTGGGGCAGCAGTTTGGGGACCGCGCTCCACCTGCGTCCGGCTCTCACAGCGGTGCTCTAAAAGCCCCGGTTCAAGGCCGAGAGCCTGGCTGCTGTCCAGCAACCGTGGCTCACTCACGCCTTTCCTTCCATCGGACTTCTGTTTCTGTACTTACTGATGTTGTTGAACTTGACCGGAAGCCCAGGTGTGCCACCCCTTGCAGGTCCGTGTCACTCCTTGCAGGTGCATGTCATCTTGAGGGTTCAAGAATCCACAGCCTCGTTGAAACAGAGCAGTAGAGGAAAAAGAAAGAATATTTACGGCCTTGACTCTGAAATACGGTGAGAGAACTTTGCAAAGCACACGAGATAGAAGATGGCAGCCAGCCCTTGACAGCTGCGTCGTGGTTGGTTTTTCCGACCGCGGCCTGCTGTGTGAAGATGGATTCTGTTGATGAGAGGTGAGAAGCAGAACGTGGCCCAGCCTGACCCCCCACCTTGCTCTTACCAAACTGCACCTGACAAATGAGACAACAGGAAGTTTTGCTGGGAGCTGCTCAGGGCTGGGCAGCATGGGTTAGAAATGTCACAGCGTTGACTTCTGCTCTGCCACAATGCAGTGGGTTCCGGGGTCAAATATGGGACAAGTATATGTTAAAAGCAAGCCACTGGGCTTGGGTTTTCCTCCCCTAGTCTTTGGAGACTGTCTCTCGCCTGCTACAGCACGCTGTGTCCCAGCTCGTACCGTCCAGGCGCACGACTAAAGCTCTCTGCAGAGAGAGAGAGAGAATGATGGAGCACCATGTGGTCATGGCTTCATACAAGGAAGGGGTCACCGATACATTTCCAGGCCCGAGTTTAAGCACAAACGAACCCCTGTCGGGTACTCTCTGCTGGTTGCTCACTTCATGACGGTCCGGGCTCAGGGTTCCCTGGAATGCTGTTTCTTCGCCAGGGCAATAAATCTTCGCTGGCCGCTGCGCACTCTCAGTATTGCACACCAGGGGCTCAGGACTGGACACGTGATAGTCGTGACCCCTGACGACGTGGAGTTCGTGGACAACCTATTGCCTTCAACCTCAGCCTGTTCTCTAAGTCAGCCTTTCCCAGCCAGTTCCATAAGAGAGCTAAGCATGCAGACGACAATTTGAGTGACTGTTCCCAACCCTTCCAAGGATGGAGGTAGTTGGTGCCATTCCAGATGCATAGGAGTTCATTCGTCACATACACTGGAAGTCTTAGGCCTTTAGGATTTCGCTGACCCTGGATTGATGAGAGCTTCTCCAGAGGAACAAAGTCCTGTCTTTTAAAAGCCCCCAACTGCAGCCTTGGCCCAAACAAACTAGTGTGAGGAGACAACATTTTCAATAATTAGGAGATTCACAACCCTCTCTCTCCCTTCTGGGCACCTGGCCTTGAGGAGAGAGAGGGCGAAGAGAAGTCAGTGGGTTCTCTTAAGAAAAATACGTCTTAGTGCTGAGCAAACAGTGAATATTCTGCGGGGAGAGCGCTGCTAGAGGTGATGGGTAATCGGGCAATGAGGCACGTCGTCTGGGAGAGAAGAGCGTGGAGCAGCCGAGCATCTGGGGACTCAGGAAAGCTGGGGACCCGGCATTTACCAGAAACTGCTATGAGTGGACAATGCCCTAGAAGCTTTTAAACAAAGATTGGATTTCCATCTTGTTCGTGCTGATTTAAAGGCCTTGCTGCTCCCGGCCTGAGCCCCGTGGGTGTTGGCGTGGGGAGGGTGACACACTCATGACCTCGGGCGCACCTGCTCCCCGGTGTACCGAGGACCTGTGATCGGAGTCCGGGGTGCGGGCCTTCGTTCCTCAGCTTCCCTTCCTCTTGTGGTTCAGACCCTTCGTCCTGGTGCATCGTCTCTTTACCTTGTGTCCTGCTCCCTCAGCCAGGGCCTCAGGGTTCTCCAGGGAAACGAACCAAGAGGAGATTGTATGTATGCATGTGTGTGTGTGTATATATATATATAAATTTTATACATTTATGTGTATATGAAATCAAACACTAATACATTGTACATGTATATATAAATTATATACATATGCATAAAATTTACATACACACATACACCTATATTAATATGCGTATAAACATTACAAGCATATGCATACACACATTATAAGCAGTTCTGGCTGTATATGTGTATATATAGCTGTACTTATGGATTTATTGAGAGGCATTGGTGGTTCGTGGGGTGGTGGAGGCTGAGAGGCCCTGACCAGACGCAGGGCAGCCACAGGTGAGGCTCCGGTCTGAGTCTGGGTTCGAGGGCCAAAGATCGATGTCTCAGCTCGGAGACGGGAGGGGAGAGCCCATTCCTTCTCACTCTGTTTCGTTCTATTCAGGCCTCCAGCAGCCTGGGCGAGGCCCGCCGCGAGGGGAGAGACAAGCTGCTGTACCCAGGGTGCCGTTCAACGTCACTCTCATCCCCCCACAGACGCACCTAGAAGAACTTTGCCAAATACCCGGGCACGGCGTGGTGCAGTCAAGTTGGCACGTACAATTAACCATCACATTCAGTCAGTACTTTAAATGGCTGTTGGCCACACTCGTGCTTTTTTCTCCGGCCTCTCCATTCCACGTCCTTCTGATGGATTACTTCTCCGCCCCAAACATACCTGCGTATAAGAACCTTGGGTTGTTCGCACTTCCATCCTGAATAAGGCCTGAGCTGAAACATTTCTACTCATCCTTTCACAATGCTGTTGTCCCGGTATTCACATCACGCAGATTGACGCTGAACTCCACTGCCTTCCGCGCCAACTGGAAGCTATTTCAGGCTGCACATTCCCACTGATGCACAGGGCCCCCACACCCCTTTCCTTCTCCCGCCCGAGTGTCACCTGCCTTCCTCCTGCTGCTGGCACTCTTCAGTTCACTGGGATCGTGGTTATGGCAGGAGAGGCGTCCACGCAGGAGGAGAGACACGCATCCGCGGACTGACACCGACAGAGTTGAGACGTCGGGCTTCTTCAGTCCGCCGCCCTTGTCCCCACCGCGCTGCTGTGTCTGCGGCCCTCCGCATCCTGACTCGTCCTGTGAATGACAGAGAAACTATTTCGGTTCTGTGCTTGACTCTTCCATCTGAAGGGAGAAAGGACTAACAGCTTAATTCTTCTTTATGTTCCTCTCTAGATTTCTCCCGGTTCATGTGCCTAAACTGAGTGGGTCTGTTTTCAAGAGAAAATGTGAGATTGCCGGGTCAAAAGGCAGTCCCGTTTTTAGTTTTCTGAGGAAATTTTACACTGGCTTCCACAGTGGCTGCACCAGTCTGCATTCCCAGCAACAGTGCACTGGGGTTCCCTTTTCTCCACAAGCTCGTCAGGACGTGTTATTCATTGATTTGTTATGATGGCCATTCTCACTGCTGTGAACTGGTATCTCATGTGCTGTTGATTGGCATCTCTCTGATGGCTAGTGATGCCGAGCATCCTTTCATATGTCTCTGGGCCCTCTGTATGTCCTCCCTAGAGAAGTGTCCGTTCAGGTCCTTTGCCCATTTTTAATTGCATTGTTTGTCTTCCTGGAGTGGAGTTGGGTGAGCTCTTTATATATTTTGGAGAACAAACCCTTGTCTGAAGGATCATTTGCAAATATATTTTCCCATGTGGTTGGTTCCCATTTCATTTTGCTGATGTTTTCTTTAGCCGTGCAGAAGCTTTCTATTTTGATGAAGTCCCATTTGTTTATTCTTTCCTTTATGTCTCTTGCTCTAAGGGACATATTGGTGAAAATATTGCTGTATGGAATATCCGAGATTTTCCTGCTTATGTTCTCCTGTAGGTCTTTATGGTGTCATGACTTATATTTAAGTCTTTTATACACCGTGAGTTTTTGTGTATGGTGTAAGTTGGTGGTCCATTTTCATGTTTTTGTATGTAGCTGTCCAGATCTCCCAACACCATTTGTTGAAGAGGCTATTTTTACTCCATTTTATGCTTCTGACCCCTTTGTCAAATATTAATTGACCATAGAGACTTGGATTTCTTTCTGGGCTCTCTATTCTCTTCCATTGATCCTGAAACACCAACTCAAAAGAACCTATGCACCCCAACGTTCATAGCAGCACAATTTACAATAGCCAAGTGCTGGATGCAACCTAAGTGCCCACCAGTAAAAGAGTGGGTCAAAAACTATGGTACATCTACATGATGGAATACTATGCAGCAGAAAGAAAGGAGCTCCTACCCTCTGTGACAGCATGGATGGAACTGGAGAGCATTATGCTAAGTGAAATAAGCCAGGTGGTGAAAGACAAATATCATATGATCTCACCCATCAGTGGAACCTAATCAACAAAGTAAATAAGCAAGCAAAATACAACCAGAGACAATGAAATAAGAACAAACTTACAGTAACCAGAGAGGAGAAAGGAGGGGGAAATGGGGGAAAATAGGGGAAGGGCCATCAAGGAACATGTGTAAAGGACACATGGACAAGGCCAAAGGGGGTAGGATTGGGGGCAAGAGGCAGGCATGTGTGGGGTGGGTGGGGGCTAGTGGGGGGAAATGAAGGCAATTGCACTTAAACAACAACTTAAAAAAAGGGGAAATGTGAGAAAAGAAGAAACCTCGATCCGTTCTAAATAGGTTCCCAAATACTCATTCAGGGCCTCGTCACCGAGCGCAAAAACGGCAGGGCAGAGAAGTGGGGGGTTGTTATTGAGTAACCAGGGGCATTTCCGTTACCTTCTTTATCTAAAAATATCCCACTTAGTTCCTGGTTCATTAAAAGAAATGAAACAAGATCAACCCTTTATTGGAAGTGGTCACTGTATTTTCATCAAACTCTTGGAGAACTCTGCTCACCGAGTGTCGACTGTCCCTGATCGACAGGGACATTACATCAGAAAGTGCTGAAAAATAATGCAACTCTGCAGGGGGCTGGTGGTACAAGGGGGTTAAATGGTAATGGGAACAATATAATTAAAAAATTTAAGAAAATAATGACATTCTAACGTCTCAGATACCTTAATTCCTGCGTGAGATCGAGGCATGTTTTTGGTGGTGGTTGTCCAGATGAGCGAGAACTACACAGCCAGTGCATGTGAGAGTCACTTTGGTGTGTGTGTTAACAGGACAGAGGAGTAAACACATCTATTAGACAAATAAGCACTTTACCTGGGGTTTTTAGATAAATTTATTCAAAAGTGGATCCTTTAACTTTTCAGTTTTGATCAGATTTCTATCATCAACAAGGGGATTATTTCAGCCGGGCTAGGGCCATTTGCTCCTTGCAGGTGTCCTGTCCCCCTAGCTGCTTCAGCCCCCCCCCCACACATATCCCCTCCTCTCTGCCACAGGGGTGTTCCCCTGCACACTGCCCTTCCAGCATCAGGCCCAGTCTGCCGCGTGCTGAGCACACAGTCCCCAAGATGTGCAGGGTACTCAGACCTCTGATAAGCTTCTACTCTGAGCAACCTCCTATTGTAGGCACGAGACAGACTTCCAGATTTCGGACTCAATTTAGAGAAAGGACAGAGTGGAGAGGTCCCTACTAGTCGGGTGGGTGTTGAACATTCGTTCTCACAAAGAGGCCGAGTGGGGAGCAGAGTCCGGGTCAGAGGGAATCCAGGCAGCGGGCTGGGGCAGGAGCAGCTGGGCAGCAGTGAGGTCTCCTGGGGGGCCTCGGTCAACCCCAGGGCAGTGCTCCGGTGCCGGGATGACACCCCAGAGCAGTTCTGACTTGGAGAAGGGGACCAGGTTGTCACAATCCTGCATGCACCCTGGGTGAATGTGTGCTGTTCTTGGCAAGGCTGAATCATGCTGGGCAACTGGGGTGCGGGGGGAGAGGGGGTGTCTTCTGATAACGTCCCTCCCTGCAGAGGCACTCAGCCTGCGGCTCCAGAAGCAGGAAGCAAGTGCTTTGGTCCTGAAGAGGAACCTGTGCGGTTTGTCCTAGTCCGGGACGCCTCGTAAGATCTGGGAACACCTCCTCCGGATTCCGGGAACACCCCTGCTGTTGCAGCTGCTCTTCAGACCCCAACTGACATACGTCTTCTCCCTCCTCTCCTAAACATTCTGGATGCTTCTCTTCTTTGGCCTGGGGCTCTGCTCGTCTGAGTGGATTAACTGGTAGGGTGACCCAGACCCTAGTCCCTGAAAAGTCCAAGCCCAGTCGCACCCTGCGGTTTCGGGCCCCCGCTGATGCATTTGTCCGTTCTTCCTGAGCTGTCCCCTTGAGTCAGCTGGGTGACAGGCACTCGCTTCCTGCCCGGGTGGTGCAGCAGCAGCTCTTAGAGGCCGGGATCAAACAGCCCTGCAGGAGGGCGGCTTCTTCTCCTCCTCCCTGCTGTCTTGGAACCCGAGGCAAACTGCACTGCAGCTCAAGTCTGGAGGAGCCTCTCCCTGCAGAGGCCCCATCTGCGCAGAGAAGGACACATCCTCCAAACAAATTGCGGGGAGTGACAGTGAGTAAGGCCACTCCAGTTGTCACTTCTACTGCGACACTTCAATCGCCACATCTGGAAAACGAAACGCTCCGTTTGGATGACCAGTCTGTAACATTCTTTCCGTCGCTGGTAATTTGCGATTCTCCTTATGATCCGAGATTACTCATGGCTCAGCAGCTTTGAACATGTGTGCGAGTCAGCATCAAAAGGAGTGCGGCTTTGCTGTTCGCCGTAAATAGCCCTCTGAGAATGAGGCCGATTTTTGAGGACTTGGGTAATGCAGACCTCCCTAAAATAATAAAAGAGTAAGATAAGCACCAGTGGTTTAATTAATTAACTAACTTTGAGTGTGCAGCATTATAATTCCAACTCTGTTCACACTACCGCAGGTCACTTTCCACTCGTCACCACACATATGACCCTTTCTCATTCGGTCCCTTCCCACTTCCTCTCTGCTACCACCGGTCTGTTTTCTCTACCTATCGGTTTGATTTTGTCTTGTTTGTTCGTTCGTTTCCCTTTTGTTTTACGTTGCACAAATAAGTGAAGTCATACGGTCTTTGTCCTTTTCCATTCGAGTTGTTTCACTTAGGATAATACCGTAAAGGTCCATTTATGTTGTAGCAAATGGCAAGAGCTCATCTTTTTTTTATGGCTGAGCAGTATCCCATCGTGTGCCATCGTGTGGGTGTCGCAACTTCTTTTCGTATTATTATTTTTACGCTTTTGGGTGTACACCGAAAGACTGAACTGGCTACCATTATTAAAACTATTATCATTCTGGACTTCAACCTGGTTTTTCATTTTGTTTTTTTTTTAAAGTGTATTTTATTGATTATGCTATTACAGTTGTCCCATTTTTCCCCCTTTTCCCTCCTATGCCCTGTGCTCCCTTTTCTCCTGCAATCCCTGCCTTACTTAGTTCATGTCCATGGATCATGCATGTAAGTTCTTTGGCTTCTCCATTTCCTATACTGTTCCTAACACCCCCCTGTCTATTTTGTACCTAGCAATTGTGCTTCTTAATCCCTACACCTTTTCCCCATTCTTCCCCTTCCCCCTCCCCACTGATAACCCTCTATGTGAGCTGTTTCTGTGATTCTGTTCCTGTTCTGTTTGTTTGCTTAGTTTGTTTTAGATTCACTTGGTGATAGTTGTGAATTTATTGTCATTTTACTGTTCATAGTTTTGATCTTCTTTTTCTTAAATAAGTCCCTTTAACATTTCATATAGTAAGGGCTTGGTGACGATAAACTCCTTTAGCTTTACCTTGTGTGAGAAGCACTTTTATCTGCCCTTTAGTTCTAAATGATAGCTTTGTTGGATAGACTTGTCTTGGATATAGGTCTTTGCTTTTTATCACTATGAATACTTCTTGTCAGTCCCTTCTAGCCTACAAAGTTTCTTTTGAGAAATCAGCTGACAGTCTTATGGGCATTCCTTTGTAAGTAACTCTCTGCTTTTCTCTTGCTACGTTTAAGATTCTTTCCTTATCTTTAACCTTTGGCATTTTAATTACGATGTGTCTTGGTATGGTCCTCTTTAGATCCAACTTGTTTGGGACTCTCTGTGCTTCCTGGAATTGTATTTCTATTTCCTTTGCCAAATTAGGGAAGTTTTCTTTTATTATGTTTTCAAATAAGTTTTCAATTTCTTCCTCTTCCTCTTCTCCTTCTGGCACCCCTATGATTCAGATGATGGCGTGTTTGGAGATGTCCTAGAGTCTTCTTTTTCTCTCCTCATTGTTGGTTTTTGAATTGTTTCTTAATTCTGTACTGGTAGACAGTTTCTTTCTTACTTCTGTTCCAGATCATTGATTTGAACCCTGGCTTCCTTCCCTTCACTATTGGTTCCCTGTGGATTTAAAAAAAATTTCACTTAGCGTAGCCTTCATTTCTTCCCTTGTGTGTTTACCATACTCAATGAGATCTCTCAGCATCCTCATCACCAGTGTTTTGAGCTCTGCATCTGATAGGTTGGCTCTCTCTGTTTCACTTCATTTCTTTGACCTGTTCTTTCATTGTGCCGTGTTTCTTTGTCTCCTCACTTTGGCAGCCTCCCTGTGTTTGTCTCTGTGTATTTGGTAGAGCTGTCTGTCTTGGTGCATCTGTTATGCTGTGAGGTGTGGAGGCTTAGGTCTTTGCCAGGGTGGGGCAACCCCTTCACGGTTTTGTGGCGTGCTGTACGTGGGGGAGGGGTCAGAGAGGGAACAGTGCATTCTACTCAGCTCTCGCCCCCTTTCTAGTCACTTCCGTACGCTACTGGTGCCCTTCTAGAAGCTACCCTGGTGTTGAGCCCCAGTGTGGGTGGGTTTGCGTACATTCTAGGGCCATGGGGGCCCTTTAAACAGACTTTCCTGAGAGATTGGCAGTTTCGTTGGCTGCACCAACACGCACTGTGTTTTACAGCCAGAAGTTATGAGGTTTTATTGAAACCTGGGCTGTGAAGTCTGGCCTGGGGCTGGGACGGCTCACTGCCCAGGTGTCCCTCCCGCTCTTATCCACCACGTGTGAGTGTGGGACCGCCTGATCTGCCGGCTACCGCCACTGCCTCGCCGCCACCACACTGAGGCCTCTCTCCCCTGCTCCGGGTCTCCACCCCTCCTACCTGTCTCCACCCCTCCTACCTGTCTCCACCCCTCCTACCTGTCTGGGCAAATATTTCTTCTTTAACTCCTTGGTTGTCAGACTTCCACACAGTTTGATTTTCTGGCGGTTCTGGTTATATTTTGTTTTGAGGTCAGTTGTGAACCTTCTTATGGCTGCTCAAGGAGGCAAAGCGCGTCTACCTATGCCTCCATCTTAGCCAGGAGTCCTCATTTTATTTTGATATTAATTTTTATTGTAACCTAGGCAAGTTGGGTCACATTATTTCTTTGGATACTAGTCTCCTCATTTATAAAACAGGAAGCCACTGTAAAATATCTAGCCATTTATCCCCAAATCAAATATTACATATTTCTATGAGTCATTTCTGAACTATTTTTTCTTTTCTTTGAACTGTTTTTTTGTTAAGTGATATTACAACTTAGTATTTTGAATTCCAACATGACTTAAGTTACCATAAAGTGCTGTGATTGGTGCTTATGGTTTTCAAAGTGAGTAATACAAACATTAGGTTTGCAATGAAACTTAATCTATTATTTAAAAACTCAAATCATCTGGAGAATAAAACTAAAAACCACAGAATTCACCCTCTTGTGCTAAATAGCATTTGTCAAATTAATAAATTGCAGCTATGATTGCTACCCACCTCCCTCCCGCACAAGAGTGCCCCACCTTGACTTGAAACCACGAGCCATCGATTCTCACAGTTCGCAGCTCTGCGAACCACACACGGGAGTGAAACACATCTGGATACTTCTGAACACTCTTTCGGTGTGAGTTCCTTTGATCTTCTGAAGGACAGACGTTGCTTTGAAGTTTGCAATGCTCAAGCCATCCGTTGCAAAACACAAAGAGGGCTGTGACGCCGCATCTATGAGGAGTCTTTGTTTCCTACTCTGGACCAGTTGCCATGGTTTTAGCTATGTCCGTGGCCAATCAGCAATGCTTAAGATCCATTCCAATAAGAGATTTGGATAAACTCCTATAAAATAGAGCAGTAGAAGTTTTAAGACATGTAAAACATGCATGTGTTAATTGTACATACTCATTTGCATATAGTATATAATACACGTACACACATACATTTTTGTTTTATTTAGTGATGCTTTCCTGCAGTTACACGTGGCAATGGAGCTGGGAGGTGGGGGACACAGATTAGAGTTCAGGTTCTATTGTCTATTAGCTATGTGACCTTGGTAATTCTCTTAACCCCTCCAGGGTTCAAATATGTCCTTCCTAAAATAAGGGGTTGATGGTGGTTTTTAATCTTTTTTTTTAATTATGGGTCCCATTATAAGTCTGCTGAAATCTATAGATGCTCTCTTCAGAAACACTCATGAATACACCCTGGCACTGGAGCCCACATGACTTCGAGGACGGTCTTGCCTTCCTGAAGCGCATTCGTGGACTTACGGGTAAGTAAGAACAGCTGGACAGAGGTTCTGAACTTTATACTTCCATATGGAAGGACCCCTCAAATCTCTTGAGGATCACGAATACTTATTATTAAGTTTCCTCTGCTGACCGAGACCTTCCCTTCGGTTCCTTCCAACGCGTCTCAGGTTTGTCTTTGACACCAATCCGGCCGTCTTAGGGACAACCTCACAGCTGGAGCACAGCGCACAGGCTGTCACCAGAGAACCGAGTACAGTGCAGCTCTGGGCCCGCTCAAGAAGTCAGAGCGCTGACCCAAGTGTATACAGAAGCCAGAAAACCTGGCTTTGCAGTAGCTCACACACTGCAGACCTGGAGATCTTACTTGCCCACAGCCTCCCTCTGGGCCAGCAGGATGATGCAATTTCTAGAAATGTCTGTACTAGCCTGTACAGCCTTTAAATAAGTTGAAATTCCTAATCCTGGCTGGTCAAATTCTAGGGCACAGTCCAGGTCATGCCACATTTATAGTTTTGGAGTATGTCACGGGGACCTTCATTCAAAGGGTCCCTGTTGGAGTAAAAACAAACAAACAAACAAACAAAAAAGCCAAGAAAGTGGACAGGGCGAAGCAGGACCTGGTCACGTTGCCATGGGAGCTGTGGTCAGGAGGCCCGGGGCTGTTTCATCAGAGGAAGAACCCTGCAGTCTGTCTTCAGTGTCCCCAGGGGCATGCATGACATGGAACGTGGAGCCATGTGACTCTGGGGACACTGGGGTCAGAGCTAAGCGGGGGCGGGGCGCTAGATTTAACATCAGGTGTGGCACCTGAGGTATGTGAGACAAACTCGTAAGGGGCTGGAGGGCAGAGGCCGCCCGAACGTCTTCTCAGGGAGGTTTCAGGAGGGATCCAGTTTGGAGCGGGAGCCAGCAGAGCAGTGGCTGCGGGGAGAGCGAGGCCTCCATGAAATCCGAAAGAAACTTCCTTTTCCACAGGCAGGACAGCTCCGTGACCCTAGCCCCCCTGGAGCAGTGCGGAAGAAGAGAGTTTCGTCCCTGCTCCCCAGAACCAGAACTGGGCCAGGTCTTCAAGAATAAATGCATTTTAAAACCAGAAGGGGGGTGAAGGGACACAGCGGCCCCATTTGCTGTTGTGGCAGCGCTGGTCCCGCAGGCCTGTGACCTTCCTAAACATGACGGCCATTCTACACCTCTGGGCGTATGTCCCCAGGACTGGAAGTGACTGGACGCAGGAACAGACCTGACCTCTCCCTGGAGCCACAGGCGGGAGATGGCGTCGGAACAAGCTGCAGCCTCGGGTCCCCACGCTCCGGCAGCCAGGGGCCCCCCAGCGGCAGCCCCACCCTTTTTAATCCAGTTGTCACCCAACAAAAGCCCCCGCCCCTCAGCGCTGGTGTCTCTCTCCCTACCATGCCCCTCTCCTTTCTGTGAGAGTGAATAAAAACTTTACTGTCTACAAACAAAACAAAACAAAAAAATTCCCTTTTTCTGTGAGGTTCAATACCAGATTTTTGGGGTGGGGGAGTGGCTTCAGAGAGGCGGCTACTGGAAAGAGGGTCAAATCTCTCCTGAAGCTGTAAAGGACACCAGGAAAGAGGCCTCCTCCTGGGTGACGGGTCCCAGAACGCGGGCGTCCGTGTGGCAGTTGAGGGGAAGATGAGGACTAGGAGGCTGCCACTCACTGTGATGACTGGCAGATGACAGAGTGAAACGCTTGCCCTACAGAACGAAAGGGGCCATTGCAAATGGAGCCTGGCCTCACCCTGGGACCACCTCGGAGGAAAATAAGCAGAAGCAGCAGCAACACTGTCATCCGCGTGATGCCCGTGTTATTTAATCTTCGCAACAGCCCTGCAGGGCAGGTGCTGAGGACGCCCCATCCTCAGAGGGAAAGCAGAGCTTTAGATAAAGGGATGTGGCAGGTAACCGCAGAGCTGGAACTCAACGCAGTCTAAGTCCACCCACCTCGAAGTTAAGGATTAGACCGTCCCACCGCCTGGACAAATGCGTTTGCGAAATACGTCCACAGTGCGATTTACTCTTGCTCAGGTTCATGGACCAGGCGTGATACGGCTACTGTGATTCTCAGTATAAGATTATTTATAGGAGCCAAATAAATGCTTTGCAACATGGGACAAGAAACCAAGATACTGACTGAGTAGTCTCATAAGACCAGGCGCTACTAGTTTTGGGTTGGGGATGCAGCAATGATCAAAACAGACGCAGAGCCCTGGCTGGTGTGGCTCAGTAGATTGAGCACCGGCCTGTGAACCAAAGGGTCGCTGGTTTGATTCCCGGTCAGGGCACATGCCTGGGTTGTGGGCCAGGTCTCCAGTGGGGGCTGGACAAGAGGCAAACACACATTGATGTTTCTCTCCCTCTCCCTTCCCATTTCTCTAAAAATAAATAAATAAAATCTTAAAAAAAAACCAAAAGCAAAAAGCAGGCCTGGAAATCCACATCCCACTTACATTGTGGTGGAGAGAAATGGTTCATCACACAGCACATTTCACAGTGTATTAGGAACAATACATACTGCTAAGAAAAGGGGAGTGTAGCAGGAAGTGTGGATAGAGAAGGCCGAGGGAGCAGCTTTAAACTGAGGGGTCGGAGGGGTCCACTGAAAGGTGACATTTGAGATCACCTGATCTTGGATCCAGGTGAGTTTGACTCTTCCACCAGCTCTGCGTGGAATGCTTGGGAGCCTCAGGCAGGCCTGTTCCAAGCTGAGTAAACGGAATTCTTGCACATGGCTACTTTAACACACAAAAACAGTACCAAACCTGTTATGCCAAATTCAATAACTACAACTTTTATTTTAAAATATGCAAGCAAATCTAATATGCTGGATTACATTTCATTTAATTTGGGATTAGACTAAACATAAATAACCAAATTGCAGGAAATAAAGTTTACATCTTGGTGCTTTTGATTCTTAGTATTCATTTTCTCTCCAGAAAAAAATTTTTTTCTTCACTGAATATGCAAGAAGATTAGTAGGAAATGGTACTTGAGGGGGGAATTAACACCAACAAACCCGAACCACAAAGTATACCACACGGTTCTGAAATAAATGATGTGGCCCAACTCTCTTACTAAGCTCTTTGCCTTCATATTTCCGTTTTTCTTTTCTTGGTGTGTAAAAGCTGATAGGTGTTGGGAAACAGACCACTAGATCTCCTCTGTCTTGCTTTTTTGCTTAGATGAGGACATGAGGATGGAGAGTAACTCAAAGAGCAGGGACAGTCCTTTTGTCCCCTGACAAAACAAACCTGTTTAAAAAAAAAACAAAAGCAAAAAGCAGGCCTGGAAATCCACATCCCACTTACATTGTGGTGGAGAGAAATGGTTCATCACATAGCACATTTCACAGTGTGTTAGGAACAATACATACTGCTAAGAAAAGGGGAGTGTAGCAGGAAGTGTGAATAGAGAAGTCTGAGGGAGCAGCTTTAAATTGGGGGGTCGGAGAGGTGGTGAAACTTCCCGTCATTTTTGTGTTTCCGGAACTGAGTGAAGACGTGAGTCCGACAGGGCAGACGGGCGGGTGCCTTGCATAGGAGTGTTCTGCAGAGCCCGCTGTTCATTCTCTGGGTGGATACGGCGCTTTAAGCAGAATCTGGCAGTGGTTCGTTTACATCTGTGTCAAAAATGTCCATGTTTTGAGAAAGAGGGACTTTTCTTAAATGTCATTTATTTTCTTTGCCTTTGGAAGACTCAGTATCTTCACCATCACTGCAAGTAAAATTCATCTGTGACATTTTCCTCTTTTCTTGTATAAATAGCCACTCTCATTCACTCCTGGCCAGTCCTGACTGTCTTCTCCATGTCTGATGTATTTCCGGCTTTAGGCTGAAGGAGAAATACAGTAGATAAAAATAACTTAATTTGAGTCACTGCAAAATGAAGTCTCTGGTGGAGAAAGTTTACAAGAAAGAAGAATGTAGCCCATGCTATTTATAATCACGCTGTGATGTTGCCTCTTCCATTGTTCTGAGTGGGAAATTTCCCAGGCTGGGGACAGAAGCTACTCTTTCAGGTATCAGAGAAGTCGGGACAGGAATGAGGTGCCAGAATATTCTCAGGAAGAACAGGAAGAGAGGTTACCTCCAGATCTCAGGTCTGCTGCTTCTAGGAAGTCAGGAAATGGCAGGAAAAGGCAGACAGGGACCCCAGCCACTTCCAGACCCCCAAAGAGTGCCCCCAGGACATAAGCAGAGGGGCCTGTCCTCCCCCATCTGCTGAGGTGCATGGGCCTTCGACCCCAACCCCTGAGGACCAAAAACATGGCTTCTGCTTTTGTCTTGTTTTCTTCTAAATTTCACCCGAGTGCCTCTTATGTCTAGAATGTAAATTGGTGGCAGGGATGCTGGTAAACAAAGTTCCCAGACCTCTGATTCAGCTGAGAGCGCAGCAGGGAGAAAATGATGCTGAGTTACTAGCTGATAATCTTCCATTGGGAAAAAGAAAGGGCTGAAAGTTAGGGAATAAGATAGTCCAAGACCACATTCTAGACAGACAGATAAATCAATGGTTTGCACACATGCCCAAAGGCAAAGTGTTAATTTTCATGAGCCCCATAGTTTCAGCAGAAACCAAAACTGGCTAAACAAACCGCACTTCCTTTATCCGACAGGACAGTGTGACTGGCCGGTGAGGGGAGGGCAGCACCATTGTGTCTCTTGATTGGGAGGAAATATTTTAAAACTGCGTCATGCCATCCTCCTGCACAAGTACGAGCTGCCTGATATTGTTAAGGGTTTCATAACTGGTTTAGCAGCTTCCTTTAAAAAGGCCCACGGGGAATCAGAGTCAGCCCGTCTACAGCAAGTTTGGGAGCAGTGAGCTGCAGGTCTCAGGACCAAGCTCTGTCTGGGGTGAGACGCCCTCACACAGAATCTGCAGAACTTTCTGAAAGGATATGGGCTGACATGGCACCCCCCTGGCATGCCATATAACATGCTGTGCGCGATTATTTACCACGTGCAAACAGAAATAATAAAAATGTTTATTTGCCTGATTTCCCCCCTGTGGGATGTTAGGGCTCCTGGTTTAGCAGAAGTGTTTCTGGGGCTGGTGTGTGGGTCCCTCTCACATCTCCAGGTTGCATGTGGCCAAACCCAGCTTCCAGGCTGGGCATGAAGAGGGGGGGGAGGGAAAACCGGGTACAGTGCGTGTGCAGTCACATAAGATGGCTTGCTCTCTTTTCCCACTTCTCCTGTTTGCAAAGAGTAAAAGTCAAATCCCAGTGGGGAGGCAGCAGTTTGGACTGGAGGGAGGGACGCACAGGCTCATCCTCCTATCAGACACCGCAGGAGAGAGTTCACAATGTCTGCAAAACGTGTCCGACATTACGCTCCTTCCCTTGTGCCCGCGCTTACTCACATGTGCCCACACCAGAAAGTAGCATCGCTCTCGACCTCTGCCCGCACTCACTGCCTCAAAGTCAGGTCTCAATTCCTGTCCCCTTCACCTCCCGAACACTGCCCGAATCTCGCTAGTGTCTCCATCCCCTCTCTCCCCCCTTTACTCTGGGGCATCGTCTTCGCTCAGCTGCTTTCGTGTGGCTGCCTGCTCTCTGGGTTGACAGGCTTGTCTTCATCTATCTCTGTCCGTGTTTTTTGTTTTCTTTCTTTTATTTTTTAATGAAGAATAATCTTGCCAAAACGCACACCAGATCATGTCCGTCTCTTTAACACCTGTCCAAATATCTTTAGGATCAAGTCCAAACATCAAATACGTGATGGAAACCTCGTAATGATCTGGCTGTACTTACCTGTCAGGTTCATCTCTCTCTCTCTCTCTCTCTTTTTAAATTTATTTTTGGAGAGATACATCTATTTATTTTTATTAAATACATTTATTTATATATAAATACATATATTTATTTATTAAACACATTTATTTATTTTTGGAGAGATGGGAAGGGAGGGAGAAAGAGAGGGAGAGAAACATTGATGTGTGAGAGATACATTGACTGGTTGCCTCTCGTGGGTCCCCAGGCGGGGAGCTGGTGCACAACCCAGGCATGTGTCCTGATTGGGAATCGAACTGGTGACCCCTTGGTTCCCAGGCTGGCGCTCAGTCCACTGAGCCACACCAGCCAGGGCTGAGGTTCATCCTTTATGCTTCAACCGTGTTGAAATGCTCACGGTCACCTGGAACACTCCCAACTTGCCGAATGCTCCCTCTTCCTGCCTGGCCAATTTGTATGGATTCCTTTGGTCTGACTTAGATGTCACACTCTCGGGGCTACCTTCTCCAGGTCCCCCAGACTGGGACTTATTTTTGTGCCAGCAGAGTATCCTGAAACTCTCATCACATCATGTCGGTTACTAGGAAGCTCCACAGAGACTGACCTTGTACAGTTTCCCTGGCAGCCTTCTGTCCAGCGCCGAGCGTGCGGTGAGGCCGAAACAGAGGCACTCGGAGTAGAGTGAGCACAAGCAGTGACACGTCACTGCAGCCACCGGACTTACAGAGGATGCCCCTGGCTGGTTACATAAACCCCACGCATGCAGGAGCCATGTCTGCCTTCTCCCTGTTTATCCTCTGTGTTCATCCCATTGCCTCACACACAGCCGTTTCTCATGGAAGAGGGATTCAATGAGGGAAGGGATGGACCACGGTTATATCAGTGTCTTTCAGATAAGGAGTGAGAAAGAACAGCTATTTTAAATTTGACCCAAGCCATTTTGAGTCCATGCTAAGGGGACTGCCCAGGCCCTATGAGCTTTTGCTTTCTGTTTCTGACTTTTCACGTCACTTAGGTAGAGCAGGTTTTGTCCCCCCGGGCATTAATGATGTTGGGGACGGGGTAACTCTGTGTGTGTGTGTGCTGGTGGAGCTGTAAAACGGTCAGCGGCATGACTAGCCTCTTCCAATTAGTGGTCAGTAGCGCTTCTCCCCAGCCCCAGGTGGAACAACCAACAACATCCCCAGACTTTCCCAGATGTCCCCTAGAGAGTGGGGGTCGAGGGGTGAGGGTAACCTGTCTGGGAACCACAGGGAGAAGCACATGTGTTTGTGCTGGAGAATTCTGGGGCAATTCCCACGTGTGTCAAGAGATGGTTTATTAGGGATAGGGTGGCAGTTTTTCTGTTTGAAGACAACAAAGAAATCTGTCTATGTCTTTTTTTAAAATCATAGAACAACCGTGTCTTCCTAGCGTAGGTCCACCGTCACCTCCTTCAGAGTGGCACCCGTAACAGTCTCACAGTCTGGGCCACCACAGCTTCACAAGCCCCCTTGGGCGGGTGGTTCGGGTTTGTGGGATTCACTCTTTCCTGGAGCTCTGCGTGGTTCCAGATGCCTTGTCACACATGAAAGTCATGGGCGTGAGCCCTGGCTGGTGTGGCTCTGTGGACTGAGTGCCACCAGCCTGCGAACCAGAGGGTGGCCAGCCTGACTCCCAGTCAGGACGCAGGCCTGGGTGCGGGCCAGGTCCGCAGTGGGGGGCGCACAAGCGGCCACCACACACTGGTGTTTCTCTCCCTCTCTTTCTCCTTCCTGTCCCCTCTCTCTAAAAATAAATACATAAAATCTTTGGAAAAGAAATGTCAGGGGATGAGTCCAAAGATTCCAGAAGAGAAAATAAAAAAAGCAGCTCAGCACCACACATGCCTGTGTTCTCAAGTGTCCCTCTGCGCCTGCCTTTTCCCTCCAGACTAAACACTTCACAGATTTTTAAAATTCTTCACCTCTCCTATTTTAATCACCAGTAGTTATGCTGCAAAAGGTTTTCGAAAGCTTCTCTGATGGAATGCAGGAACGAGCTAGGAAGTCCGGACCAACCCCTGCCACCCGTGTCACAGTCGTCCACGCCGCACCCAGGCCTGGGATGGCAGTTTGGCTCCCGGGCTTTTTGTCTCATCATCCTCACGAAGGCTGGGTGACGTCAGCAGCTCTAATTTCCCAGAGGAGTGAGCTGGTCCGGTGTCTTGCTGAAGATCATGCAGACCACGCCCGACAAACCTGCCCCCAAGACAAGGGCCCGCCCCTGCTGCAACAGTAAGGGTCTGGATGGTCTGTGTAGCAACTCTGGATTTGGCTGTTGGCGTCCGAGAGCAGACCTGTGGCCTGCGTAGTGAACCGGGCTGTGTTCCAACGAAACTTCTCAGTAAGGGTGGGCAGTGAACTTCATTTGTCCTGAGGGCTACCATTCGCTGACCCCAGGCCTGGAATCCGGGCTTATTTTCTCTTAAGCTTCTCGGCATCGAAGACGGACCATACTACAACGTGTGTCCCCGGGTTATTCTGTGGGTGATTGTCGGGAGTGCGAGAGCCCAGGGCGCAGGGCAGAGCCCCTCCACTAAACGTGCACTGTGGTGTCGGGCAGTCCTCCCCTCCGACTGTCCATGTGTGCCCCCCCACCACCGCGGCAAGCAGGGAGGGTAGCCTGAGACGAGCTGCTTTAAGTCTTCACATTTGCGTTCTGCTCGCAAAGCAATGCTCTCTCTAATCCGGTGCACGATTTCTCTGTCGACCTGCTCTTGGAGATTTTTGGCACGATCGTGGGCGTGCCTTCCCACACGCAGTCACTGACGACCGACCGGTTGACAGCCTGGGCGAGAACAGAGCGCCGAGCAAAGAGTCAGGTGACTCGGGCTGTGCCAAAGCCACACGGAATTCCCACAGAATGTAGTGTGATTCTGTCTTCGATAATGTATGTGACAAAAATATTTCTGCCTTCATTTTTTTGAAAACCATACTGCTTAAATCTCGGCAAACACCAGGCCGTTTTCCAACAGTTTTGTTTTGTTGTTCGTCAGTCTTGCACACGGTTTGTGGAATTCAATAGGCCATAAAAAGTGGTACTTGGTCCACAAAATTCACGTAGTTTCCACCAATCCTACATACAAAGGCCTTTTATCTTTCTTTCCTACTCTCCTCTCCTTCCTGTCGCTTTCTACTTCCTAGGTTACCGAGCCCACCAGTAGGAAACACCTTGAGGGTTCCTGACCTCCCCATGAACTTGAGGGGAGACTTCAAATGAGAGCAGCAGTTGAGTCTCGCACCTGCTGGCTTGTTTGAGGGATTGGCATGTGACCTCGATGACTGTCAGGCTGAGCATAGAAAGCGGAGCCTGCTTTCCGATCAGGCACGTGGGTGCACGGGCCGGAGAGTGAGGTGGGGGCAGAATGCTGTGGTCTGTGCTCCACCTCCGAGTCCCGGGCCCTGGGGCACAGGTGCCTTTTCCTGGAGGGAGGGCATCCCTTTTCCGATGTGTCCTTCCTGGTGGAGGTGCCTCTTCCACTGCATCCCTCCAGACGCGGCGATGCACAGGAGCAGCGAGCGGAAGGACTGTGCCCTACTATCCTTTCGCTGAGCCGTCGTTGCGGTGCCTTTATGATTTCCGATGATAAAACCTGATTCTGCTCTTCCATGCCCTTCCGCTGGAAACTTTAGGACTTGGTATTTTTAACAGAATCAAAGAGCTTACTATTGGCCAGACAGAATTAGGGATAAGTATATTGGGTTGTACGCTGTGTATCCAATTTGGGTCCTTGGGCTTATTCATAGTTATGAGAGTTGTGTAATTATTTTGAGTAAGATTTAAATTAAAACGTTTACATATTTGAGAATGACTCTTTTAAAAAAATTGAATCTCGTTTCTAGGCCAGGAAATAGTTAGCTTTTTGGGATACATTTCTCCTAGCTCTTACACAATTGAAAGAATACAGCCCTGAGGACGTTTAGGACTTGCTTTTGAAAAAGCTTTGGGTTCATAGCTTTGGCGAAAGCTCTTTGAACCAGGCCAGCCTCACAAAACAGGAAACATAACGCTGAAAATCACACAAGGGAGGGAATCCTCCAGAGGGTTCTGAGACTTCCTGCCAGGGGTCAGGCCACAAATACAGAGCAGAGTCATGCCTTTGGTATTTGAGCGCTTCCACGCTTCGTCTCCAAGATAACTGGGCACGCGGAGGTGTGAGAAGAATGCAGCGTTTCCATAAAAAGCATGAGTGGGAGTTCTGATTTGAGGTTTGTGTACGCTTTGGGCTTTGTCATTGATAATCAGATTTTACATGTGGTCCCGCTGAGAGCTTCTCCTCTCAACTTTAGTTAGTTGTTCCATCATCTAAATGAATGGAAATTTAAGGAATTTAATTGGCACTATTAAATTCATGTACACAGAGACTTGCAGTTTTTCTAGAGATTATTCATCTCAAAAATGCATAGCAGTACTGACAATTTTTATAAGCATACTTAACAAGTGATATTGTAGCAAAAGGGTGTTATTGGTAGTTTCCTCAAGAAATGCCCAAGAAATGCCCAGCTAAATGTAACTACATACACCTAGTGAAGCAAAATCACGTCTCAGTCTATTGCACATCCAACAAAATAACAAGAAAACAGCTGTTCACATTTATCGGTTGGTTTGTTTGACTCATGAGTCTGTGTTGACTGATTTCTGCCAGTGATAACATTTTAAACTTAGTCCTAGTTCCTGAGACTGGAAAACAACAACAGGCCTTTGTGTCTTAATAGATATTGTGCTTAGAGCTGAGTTCTAAACTGCGTCTACAATTACAGGTTGAAGTGATCCACTGGATATAGTCTTGGTGATGAGAAAATACCTGCTTAATTAATGGCCGCTTGAAAGTCCTACTTAAGTTATTTTGAGCTGGTGATTTGGGGTTCTTAGGATATATTCCAAGCAGCAGAATTGCTGGGTCAAAAGGCAGTTCCCTTTTGGTTTTTTGAGGACATTCCATACCGTTTCCACAGTGGTTGCACTAGTCTGCATTCCCACCAGCACAAGGAGGCATTCCCACCTAGTGCAACAGTGCACCAGGGTCCCCTTTTCTCCACGTCCTCGCCAGCACTTGTTTATAGATTTATTGATGATGGCCATTCTGACTGGTGTGAGGTGATATCTCATTGTGATACTGGCATAAGAACAGACACATAGATCAATGGAAGAGAACAGAGAGCCTAGAAATAAATCTATGTCTCTATGGTCAATTAATATTTGACAAAGGGGACATGAGCATACAATGGAGTAAAAATAGCCTCTTCAATAAATGGTGTTGGGACAACTGGATTGGTATATGCAAAAAAAAAAAAAAAAAAAGAAAGAAAGAAACTAGACCACCAAGTTATACCATACACCACAATAAACTCAAAAGGGATAAAAGACTTAATATAAGCCGTGACCCCATAAAAGTCCTAGAGGAGGGCATAGGCAGTAAAATTTCAGATATATCATGTAGCAATATTTTTGCCAATATATCTCCTAGGGCAAGGGAAATAAAGAAAAATAAACAAATGGGACTACATCAAATTAAAAAAGCTTCTGCATGGCTAAAGAAACCATCATCCAAATGTAAAGGGAACCAACAGTATGGGAGAACATGTCTGCCATTCATACACTGGGAAAGAGTTCAATCTCCAAAATATGCAAAGAACCATACCACTCAACACCAGGAAGACAAACAACCCAACTAAAAAGTGGGTGACACCCTGAACAGACACTTCTCCCAGGAGGACATGCAGGGGGCCCAGAGACACGAAAAATGCTCAATGTCACTAGCCATTAGAGAGATGCCAATTAAAACCACAATGAGATATCAAATCTCTCTTGTTTTAAAAAATAAAATTTTATCTAGAACTAATCTCTTAATTAATAGTAATAACCAATAGTGTCTATTTTATTTTATGACCCCCTGGAGTTAGTTGTACATACTAAATTTTGAAAAAGAACAAATATATTTTAAATCTTCCAAATGTACATAAACATACTATATGTTTAATGTATACTCAAATGTTACTTAAGTTAATGAATATTGTATACACAAAATACAATTTAGGGCTTCGTTTCACCAATAGTAATAAAAATCTATCAAAATAACTTTAAAAGTTCTTAGTAAAATCATAGTTCATCTCAGTAGGAATAAAATAAAGATTGAAAATGCATAAAATGGCATTATTGTAATGACAAAGCTGAGGTAAATTCTTGTGACTGCAAAACATTTGTTTTTATCTAGTTCAAATTATTTAAATATGTATAGCCTATGAGAAAAGGAAGTGCTTACATTAAAAATAGTTTTTAAGCTACTCCCAATGGAAATGAGAAATATTTACATGATTAGATTTCATTAATAATCATAAAACCAATATGATGTTTCCCATTTATGCTTCTAAAGTCAGTGCACTTAGTGAAAAGCCTGAATTATAGAATATTTCAATTAAGTGCAGCTTGATTACTTTCAAATAATGTCTTTGTATATCACTGGACTTCCAGTAACTTTAATCCTTAACATCAACTAAATACACATGCACAGACACAAATACATAAGAAACATGTACTAACAAACTTAAAAGTTCATACTCTTTTCCCAGGTATGAAACTTTAGACCCTTAGGCCACATCCTATTGATTTAGAATGAAATGCAAAAGCGAATGCTGCAATTTGATATGCCAGGTTGTCCAGCACCTAACAGGGAAGGACAGCAGGACAGCACGATGGATGGTCTGCCATCGGCACACCTGGGACGGTGTTCTTCTGCATCTGTTTTTGAGTACGGAGATGGCCATTCTGGGTCTCTCGTCGTAGAGGGAAATGGTTGTGCACACCTCTGCCCTTCACTGTTAGAGCGCAAAACCTGGTCTTCCAAATGATGACCTTGCATTGTCAAGGAAATATTTTAAATTTATTTTCTAAAATAAGCTGTGTCTGTGGGAGGGAGGCTTGTGAGCATGCTGCGGCTGACTCTGTGAAGTGGTTGTAGTACCAAAGCTGCACTGAGTATAATGATGTTTTTCCTTGTCTGGAAAATCCACAGGTACTAAATATTTCATTCCCACATGAGATTTGAAAATCGGCTTTCCCTCTGTATTTTACATATTTTAATATAGATATAATATAGATTTCAATACAACTGTGTAATACATAAAATATTTTATAAAACGTGCTAGAAATATCAAAGGTCTATGTTATGGCATTCATTCCATGTTGCACATTAAATGAGAATCATGCACGCTATGAACTGGATTGCGTCTCCCCCAAACTCACAGGTTGAAGTCTAAGTCCTAACGCACAAGGTGACAACATGTGGGGACAGGGTCTCTACGGAAGGAGTCAAGGTCAAATGAGATCATAAGGGTGGGGCCCTCATTCAACAGCATTAGTGCCCTTGTAAGAAGAGACACCAGAGAGAACTATCATTTCCTAACTCTTTCTCTCTCTCTCTCTTTCCCTCTCTCTCTCTCTCTGTCCCCCTCTCTCTCTCTCTGCCATGTGAGGGCTGAGGGCATAGCACAAAGGCAACATCCACAAAGCCAGGAGGAGAGATTTCACCCGGGCCCGACCACGCCGGCACACTGATCCTGGATTTCAGCTTCCAGAAATGGAAGAAAGTAAGTTTCTGTGGTTTAGAACACCAAGTGTATAATAGTTTATTATGGTACCCCGAGCTGAGGAAGCAAATGCACACTGATTATAAGGGTCATAGTTTCCAAATTTAATAGGGCTCAGATTAATTAGCTAATTTTTAATGAATATGAATGACATGCAAAAATTTTCATAGTGTTTTAGAAGCATGGTTGGTCCTGTTAATGTCCTCCTGAGGCTTCGTGATACCATCTCACTTCCAAGAAAGATCCAGTTTACAGAAATTTGTTTATTTGTTGGCCAATTTATATCACTAGTTGAGTCATAGCTAGAGAGCAGTGATCATTAAAGAACACGTCTGAAAATATTGCCTACTCAATGCCATTAAAGCTTGTGTAAACAGAAACGCAGCTGAAGGGTCCCTGACAAGTGTTTTTATCATTCTATCCCTGTTGTCATAGCTGTGCTCATTGGCGACCGTGTATGTGAAACCGCAGAGTTTTCAGCTTATTTGTTAGTGATAAGGTGGAAGACACAGATGCAAGAGGAGCACAGGACATCTGCAGACGCAGTGACAAGCCCTGCCTACTGGTCTTCTCGGAATGTGCACTTCACAATCTAAGCAGAATCTCAAGATGTTCCTCCACCACCACTTTTGTGGTCGAAGTGTGACTTTTGAAATGGACCTTTTTGAGGGGGAGACATCTCGACAGACCATAAGCCCTCCAGACCAGAAACCGGGAGACTTCAGTCTTTATTTATGCTGTATTACTAACAAGGCCTGTATCCTTGGGTCAGGTACTTCGCCTGGTCAGACGTGTGTCCTCACTTGTAAATAAACACATTGAATTGGACCAGAAATGTTCAAATGAGTTTCAGTGGGGACGAGGAAGATGGGGTAGGCTGAGAGAGTGGAAGTCAGAGGTCTCATACCCATTCTTCAATTTGGGAACCCAGTGTTTATCTCATGTGTGTGTGTGTGTGTGTGTTTAGGGAGAAAGAGCACTCTTATTGTGCATTTAAGTTTTCAATGGCTGAACTTGATGACTTCAAATGTCTTCAAATGTCAACTAAAATGTTGATATGATTTCTCAACTGGGATTTTTTCCCTGAATACATTGGGATTTCCTGTTCAGAGACTTTTTCTTGCCTTTCTCTGTTGCCCATATGGATACAAAGAACATATTTAGTGTTGGGTGTGCACTGGGAACAGTGAGTCTTACGATTGTTCTCTGTAGAGAACAAGTAGCCTTGGGTAAATTAATTAATCTCTGGACCTTAAAGGTTGCATTTTATCAATATTATCAATGTTCAAACTTTTCCAAGAGCAACTTAAATTCCATACTAGTGAAGACTTATAATCTTTAAACACTTTCAGAACATTGACAGACTAGGACCTGCTGTTTGAAAACAGCTGTTGGTGGGCTGTAGGCATGACCTTGAGGGTAGTTCGCATTTAGGCCACGCATATACACGCTCCAGCCCTTCAAAGAAAGAGAAATAGACGGAAAAGCATAGAGCAAACTACATAAGATTTTGAGTTACTAAGTGATAGTATGGCTAAGACAGAAGACTGTTTAAAAATAATAATCCACACGATGAAGCCCGCATGGACTCCATTTATGACAAAGGGAATTGAAGCTGTTACTTTGCAGCTTATGATGAAAAGGGAATTTTGCAGAATGACAATGGGTCAGAGGCACAGGTGATCCAAGTGGTCTGAGGAATGTTGTAAACAGCCGTAAAAAGTTGAGAAAATGGGAAAAGATGGCTCAACTAGGAATGAGATGATTGATGAGGCAAGGAGCATTTGGCAGCCTGACAATGGCGCTTTCTCGAACATAGTGACCAGGAGCCCATTGCTCTCTGTCACTCAAGACACTGCACAAATCCACGACTGGCCTCTCCTTAGTCCATGGTTGGGTGGTTGAAACAAGCGAGAAGGCGTGGGATTAAGTCCAGCTTCCCACAGGAGCCCTGCTGTGCACGCTGAAGGGAGGTCCTGGGGCATGAGGATTTATCATCTATCTTTAGGCTAAAATTGTGGGAAAACTGAGAAATGAGAAGCATAAAACGGGGCCAGGGTTGTGATACTCAGAGATAAGGTAAGAGAAACATGGGGTTGCTGCTTTCAGTCTATTCCAAAACAGATAAAAGTGGAAGCCGAGCACTGAGACGAAGGAATAACAAGTGTTCGTGTGTTTTCGAAGAGGAAGCCTGTAGAGGTTTTTGTGTAAAGGATGATGCTAAACAGCACCGACAACAGAGGTTGAGAAAGGAGCGATAAAAAGGGAATTTGTAAATCTTCTTCTAGATCATTTTGACTCCTCAAGCAGTCATAAATCGGGGCCTCTTAATATGCTCTGTCTGGTTATCTTTATGGAGTTGATTTTATTTCAGCTTTTTGCTATTTATTACATCAGCCTCAGCAAATGAAGGCCGAGAAGTGTTCCACATGAAATATTCATTGGCTTTATAGCTTTAATCTTCAAAGTAAGAGCTGAAGTAAAAAGCTGGAGTGGAAAGAGTTTCAGCGCCCACTTTATGCATTGGAAAGCAGGTGAAGTGGAATTCAGGACAGAGAGGAAAAGCTGATAGCAAGGAACTAACTGTGTAGAAAGGTCTGGGGAGCACAGACCATTTCAGAGTGGAAGTCTGGGGATGTGGGAAAAAAAATGAAAGAGACCAAAGAATGCGAGGAATTGCAAACTGTTAGGACAAGCCAAGATGTGACCTCAGCGGCCAGTGTGGGAAACTGCTACTGAAGCCTGGAGCGTTTCCAAGACTTTTGTCTGAATGCGGGAGAGTAGCCCCTGGGCTGCATCACACAGCCTGGAGGCTGGACCCCAACCCAGCAAAGGAATTCTCCAAGGGGGACAGAATTCACTGTAATGAGCAAGAGAAACGCGGTCAAGTAGAGCTGCCATTTGCTGAGCATCTCCTTTGGACCAGGCACTTTACCTAAGGCACTAAGTTAGTTCTCACAGACAGACATCATCATTACGAAATGGGGAACCAGGACGAGACCATTAGGCAGCTCACCCCGGGTCCTCATGTGGGAACTGAGAGGTGAGCCCATGTGCGTCTGTCCTCAGAGCCCAGGCCTCGTCACACCATCACGCTGCTGCCACCGGACGGCCCCTGGGGTCTCCCAGGAGGAAAGCCCGCCGTGGGGTCCGCCGCTAACCCACAGTGCTCTCCCTGCAGCCAGCTTGGAATTAGAAGCAAGTGCTCCCAGTAAAGGCGCACCAGATGGGTTAAGTAAAAAACAATTGATTTATCTGCTCAGGAAGGAAAAAGAAAATGCAAGGGTAAGGGAGATCCTTTTGCTGAGGGCCTGCAGGCTTGGACACACGGATATCCTAAAGGCGTGGCCGTCAGCATTCCCAGCCTCAGCTGCACAGCAGCCTAGGGGGGAGCCTCGAACATTCTTCATGTCTTCTTCCCATCCTAGAGGTTCTAAATTTACTTGGACATTTTCCCCATTAAAGTGTTTCACTGGAACTCCTCCGGTGGCTATAATATGTGGCAAAGTTCAAGAACCATTGTTCTGCAAGTTCAGTTTAATAGCGAGGCATGCATGCCCCGTCAGCCTAGCGTCTTATGAATCACAGATGATTAATAAGTGTTTGGGAAATTAACTTGATGAGCAGCAGAATAATGATGTCACACACAGCACTGGTCCTCTCTACTCCGGGGAGCCGTGACACCTTTCAATGCTTACTGTTTCCAGGAACAGTTTATGTGTCCTTCTGGTGTAAACAAGCCTCAGGAGAGCTGGGCAGCAGGACACGTCTGAGTCGAGGGACACCGGAGCTTCCTCGAGTGCGGCCAGAGTTCTCTTGTGGAGCGGAACCCTGACGCCGAAATTACTGCGGGTTCTCCAGGACTTCACATCCATTGAGAAAGGCTCACAGCTCAGTTGAACTTGAGTCCCTCAGTGAAGCTGGTGTCTGGTGGCCAGACAGGAAGGAAGGATGCCATAGTAGTTAAGACCATGGACCTGGAACCAAGACTTCCTGAGTTCAAACCCACTGCCTGCTGTTGACTGCCTCTGTGACCTTGGACAAATGACTGGGCCTCCACGTGTCCCAGTTTCCCCATCTACACCCTCATGAGAGGGTGTAATCACACCTACCTCCCAGGGCTGTGGTGAGTCTGCTTATGAAATACGTAGGATAGTGCCTGGTCCACGGAAAGTGCCATGCAACTGGGTATGACTATTATGGGGAGAATGCTTTATTAAAATGAGTTTCTAATGTTGTCTCTAACCTTCTAGCAATCCATTAGAAGAGGAAGGTTTTTAACAGAAGTTGCTCTAGATCACAGGTGGCAAACACGAGTCCCACGGGCCGAATCCAGCCCTCCCCCTTGTTTTATCCGGCCCGGCACCTTGTTTCTACCCAGCAGCAGTGCCGAGCTCCTTGCCCCTAGTTAAGCAGTAGTTCCATTTATAAAGTCCTAAAATTACATTCGGCCCTTTGAAGGCAACCGTGAGGCTGATGTGAAAGTGAGTTTGACACCTCTGCTCTAACTGGAAGAATTAACAGGAATGTGCTAGAGAGGAGTTTCAGTGGGTGGGAGAACGTCCAGGTGTGTTTGAGAACAGGCGTGAGACGGGCGGTGCAGAGGGTTCGGTTCCACCACTTGCTCTCTGCTTTGTCTCGTCTTCGTTGGGGCCGAGCTCACTGGACACGCTACGTGGCCACGATCCACACGAGTGAAATGCACACTCAGTTGTTAGGATGCCCGTAGCAACACCGAAGGCTGGACACATCAGTCCTCGGGTTCCCTGTTTTCTTCGCTGTTCGTTTGCTTCCAAATACGAACAAGGCAAGGAGGGCAGTCGGTGCAGCTGTGGAGAGAAGGTGGCTGGCTGTGAAGCAGCTGTGAAGAATCCCACGTCTCAGCCCCAACTCTCCAGGCAAGAGGGGGAGTGTCGGGGCGGAGCCGTTTCAGGCAGGACCAGTGCCCTGGTACGTGTGAGATCTGTAGGGGAGGGGGGTATCTGTCTCAGGGGGGCACCCAGGTGACGTCACGAAGGCTGAGTTGACACGATGAAGGACATGAGAAAAGTGAGGCTGCTGAAAGAGAATGTAAAACGGTAGGAACCTTTTATATTAAATAGTTGTGACATTAAAATTTAAAGGTGTACAATACACCCTAATCCAAACAGCGCGTTGCCTCTAACTGGGACCCCCGGGCAGAAATCAGGGTGAGACCCCTCGGGAAGTTCCTGTCCTACTTGGCTGGACGCTCAAGGAGACAATAGCTCAATGTCAGAATCTGAGCATTGAGGATGGTTTATTTTAGGTTTCCAGCTGTGATTTTTCTGGATTTCAAAACTACTGCCTTGATCTTTATTTTTTTCTCCTGGGAGGGAAGGGAAAAAACCCGGTCCTGCATTCCCACTGTCTAGGATATTAGCTGTCACGAGCCCTCCTGGCTGACCCCTGGATGGAGGACATGGCGTTTGCCCAGCTCAGCGTTTCTTCCCCTTTTCTCACTGGGGATGTGACCCAACGCCGCGCACTGAACGCTGGCCTGGCCTCCCACCGGCTTTGTAACCTGACCTGCGTGCAGAGCCCAGCGACTGGATGCCATTTCCTGTCCGGCTCCAGCAGGCACAGCTGAAGTTCCCCTGTGCTGTGAAATTACCGTCACAGTTTGTGACTTTCTGGAAATGCCTCGTCTGGGTTTGGCTTTAAAGATTAATCTGCTGTTTCACCAAAAACACAAAACAAAACAAAACTAGAAATCATTTCACATTCCATTTTCCATGCAGTTAGTCCACGGGTTAGTTTATAGGACCCGAAGAATCCAAGACCAGCAGCCATTATCACCATCGTAGCCTGTGCTCATTCACGAGTGGTAAGATCAAACAGACATCTCTACACCTCCAAATGATAGAGAACTACCGATCGTTTTCCTGGGTGTGCTTTGTAACCACACGAGTAATTCAGCTGAATCCTTCTCAATGTAAACAAAAGACGTCCTGGCACAAATGGACGAAAATGTTAGTGCTTTGGGCTATGGGTGCGGTTCCCTAAATCAGAATCACGGAGGGGTGACGTAGGGATGACACCATTTAAAATGTATTCACCGAGGCACTCACGTGATGCGTGAGTCCCGGAAAGGACAGATAGCGTAGAATCCTGGACTAGTCAGCAACTGAGGACTGTCTTTTAGCATTTACTGTTCACAAGCACGACCTACGTGTAACTGGGGTGGAAACTTTGCAAATGCCAAACAAGTGGACAGCATTTACCGAGGGGAGCCCAGCCCCGCAGCCCACCGCAGTATTTACTCGCGGCTCACCGAGAGTAACGGAGTGAAGAAACTCGAAGCAGTGGGAAGGCTGTAGCCCCCACGCTGAAGGAGCTTTTCACCTACACAAAAGAAGAGGCTTAGCAAACACTTCCAGCCCAGAGCCGAGAAGGGGAGGTGCGTAGTGACAGGTGTGTATGAAGGTGACAGCGTCGGGGAGTGCCCTGTTCTGAAGCTTCTGGCTTTCCATGAAGGTCTGGGCTCACTCTGAGTTTCAGAAAAAGTTAACATAACCACCATGCAGTTTAGAAAGGCTGGGTTTTAGCAGAGGTTCTGAAAACTTGGACAGAAGAATACCCAGAAGCCTGTCCTCTGCAGGGTTTTTTGTTTGTTTGTTTGTTTTTTACGCACGGGCACAGAGAGCCTTGTGGCTCCAACCCGGGGCCGTGCACTGACTCGGGCTCTGCAGAAGCTCAGTCCCTTTCTGTCTGGATCCCTAGATCCTTCCATCATTTCCCCTTGTGCTCATGTAGCGCCGCCCAGGTAGCTCTCCAGGTGAGCACGATCAGAAAAACGTTTACACGTGGTCTCTATTAGGAAGTTTGTCGTGGGTAACCAGGCCAGGGGGCTCCAGAGAAGCCTGTTCCTACCTCTTCCGGGAAAAACCTGCAAAGATTGATAAGCCTGGTTTCTCAGCTTATAAATAGCAAACTCATGTTGGGAACCCCCTGGAGATAAACCAGGAATGTATTTGTCAAAACAGACTCTGTGGTTGCCTTCCAGCATCTCTAAAACAGAAGCTCCTGAGGAAAGGGGTCCTTGTTAGACCATGAGGTCCTCTCGAGGCCCCCAGAAGTGTCCTCCTCGCGGTCACAGAATGGCCTGTGGGTGTGGTTCCTTCACTGACATCGAACTTTTGACCTCAGGCTCTTGGGGGTAATTCTCGGAGAGTCAGATTGAAAAATGTAAATGTCACCAGCAGTAGTTTCAGAGGGTGTGAAACTACTCTCTGAAAAAGGAGTAGTTCCCCCTTTTGCTGGGAGGAATCTTTTAAATGGCAAGGACTTTTTTTTGTCAGTGTGATGGCCGCTGTGGTACGTTAAATAGACACGTTATTGTTTTTTGAGTCTGTGCTCCACTTTATCTTTTTCAGTCACAGTGGACAGTCGATATTGTGTTGATTTCAAGTGTATAGCATAGCGGTTAAATGGGGTGGGCAAAAGTAGGTTTACAGTGTGAGTCCACAGAACACAGAGTTCATTTTTGTATTATTATTTACTATTCATTATTTTCCATACAAACAACTGTAAACCTGCTTTTGCCCAACCCTGTACTTTACTAAGTGGCTCCCCAATATTTCAGGTACCCCCCGGCACCACCCATAGTTATTAGGGTATTATTGACTAGTTTCTCTCTGCTGGACTTTACATCCTCATGACTAATTTGTAACTATCGATCTGTACTTCTTAATCCCTTCACGCAGTCCCCGAAACCCTCTCCTCTCTGGCCACCGTCAGTCTGTTCTCTGTAGCTATGATCTGTTTCTGTTTTGTTTGTTGATTTATTTTGTCTTTTTTGATTCTCCATGTAAATGAAATCATGTGTTTTCCTCTGACTGGCATATGTCACTGAGCATAAAGCCCTCTAGGTCTGGGGTGGCCTTTATAAAAGCCCATGTCAGTTTCGGGGTGCAGGACTCACAACATCTCTTGTCTCTCCTGGAACTCACACCTGTGGAGCTCCGACCCACCACACGCAAAGGCCGACCCCCCCCCCCCGCACAGGGGACCGTGTGGGGTGACCCTGAGAATAAGCGGGGAAGACGGGGCCCGGTGAGCTCGCCTTCCGTCCTCGCCACGGCTGTAGGCGTGTGCGTGAGCAGGCACTGGGCTTTGGGGGTCCTGCCTCTGCCGCCCCCATGCCTCTGGGTCAAGGCGGTGAGGAGACGCCGGACAACCTTCGGGAGGCCGTCAGTTAAAGCTGGCAGCGCCTTTCAGGCTGTCGATGAGGCTAAAGAACAGTGAAGAGAGTGTCTTTGGAGGCTGGAGAGAGATGCCTGGTGCTAGGTCAGTTTGGTGAAGTGGCTGCCTGTAGTCCTTGGAAAGCAGAAAACAGCAGACAACTGCTGTGTCAGACGGCGCTTTAAAGTGAGTCACCCAAGTACCAGCTTGTCTGTTTTAGCTGCATGTGATAAAATAAGGAAAAGGGAGCGATGAGTTAAATAGAGCTGTTAACATTTTGAGCAGAATTTAGAGAATACATGAAGGAATATTTAGGAAAAGGATTATTTTGGAAAGAAATGTAGCCGTGACTGTTGTCAAATGGGGCCGATTATAAACTGATGCCTAAGAAACCCACAGGGCTTCACAAGGCACAGTGTCAGCGACGGAGCGATGCCAAGTGGGAGGAGCTCTTTAGACCCCCAACCTAACTTCTTTTGTCTTTTCTTTTCTTTTCTCCTTTTCTTTTCTTTTCTTTTCTTTCTTTTCTCTTTCTTCCCTCCTTCCTTCCCTCCTTCCCTTCTTTCCTCCTTCCCTCCTTCCCTTCTTTCCTTCTTTCTTTCCTTTTTTCTTTTCTTTTCTTTTCTTTCTTTCTATTCCTTCCTTCCTTCAGAATGAAAAATGACTGAGAGTGGAACAAACAGCTGAAAGGTTAGAGCCAAGAGCTGCAGAAGGCTTTTCCCAGAAGCAGGGCTGGGCTGGAATCAAGGACCCGTCTTAGTTGGCTCAGGCTAGGTGGTTTTAGCAACGGACATTTAAGTTCTGGAGGCTGGGAAGTCTAACATTAAGGTGTCTGCACATTAGGGTCCTGGTGGAGAATTACTTCCTGGCTTGCAGATAGCCATCTTTTTGCTATGACTGTTCATGACAGAGAGGGAGAGGGAGGGAGGGAGGGAGAGAGAGAGAAAGAGAGAGAGAGAGGGATCTCTCCTATAAGGTCACTCACTAATCCCATCACAAGGTCTTCCGCTTCATGATATGATTACCCCTCAAAGGCCCCATCTCCAAATTGATCACATGGAGAATAAGGGCCTCAACAGTGAATTTTTGGGGGGTACAGCTCAGTCCTTAGTAAACTGGCAACTATGCCAAATGGACTTCAGTACTGCGATGGACCGGAGACAGCTGTGTGCCTCCCAATCTCCCCTCTTTGAATGGTGGTGTCTACTGAAGTTATTTCTGTCCCGACACCCTCATGGTGGGTGTGCGGAGGCAGAAGTTCACATAGAGAGGACCGGTACCTCAGGGGCTGCCCCTGAGACGGTGCATCTGGGCAAACTCATCTGCACTTGGGCTTGACAGAAATGACCAGATCTTAGACTTTGAGGGCCGGGAGTTTTGGGAGGGGTTATTAATTAATTTTTTCATGGAGGAGGAATGTAAATAATTTGCAGTGAGAAGTAGAGCATGGTAAACCTAAGATGTCTGCAATTCCTTTTTTCCATTTCTAAAGGGAGGTAGGGCCTATTCAGGGGTGTCAAACTCACTTTCACGGGGGGCCACATCAGCCTTGCAGTGGCCTTCAAAGAGCCGAATGTAACTTTAGGACTGTGTGAATGTAACTCCTCCTTAACTAGGGACAAGGAGCTTGGTGCTGCCACCGGGTAGAGACAAGGTGCCGGGCCGGATAAAACGAGGTGGAGGGCCGGATTCGGACCACAGGCCTTGTGTTTGCCACCTCTGTATGTCTCCTCTTCTTGTATCTGGGCCTCGTCTTTGACGCCATGAATGATAGAGTACTACGGACGTGCCGGTTTCCTGCCCAGGATGTAGGAGATGGACAGCTTCCACGTCCTCCCTCCCAGAAGTCGTGCGGTCGGGCGCCTGAACGGCCGGGTGGGAAGGCCGCATCCCCTGGCGTTCAGCGCGCGAGCCAGGGGTGCCGGGCTTCCTGCAGCAGTGCAGCAGTCGCGTCCCGCTGACAACGGTCACGCGTGTCTTTCAGATGTGCTGGAAGGCGTGCACACCTCCGAATAAGGAAAACTTCAGTCCTATTTTCTCCTTCAGTGACTCTTCCTAGCAGACTGCTGGACCTTCCTATTTCATCCTTTACATCTCTATTTATTTTTGTCAATTTGTATTGAATTCTGGGAGAGTTCCTTGGATTAGTCCTTCAGTTTATTTATTTACGTTTCTTTGTGTTTACTCTTGTGGTCCACTTACCGATTTCATTTTTTTAAACTTTGTTGGTGTGTGCAGGAACGGGTTAGCTCTTCAGGTGTGAGCTGCTCACACCCGCCACGTCCCCAGGAAAGGCCTGCTTCAGAACTGGCCCTTGGACAGCTCCTGGAAGTTGGGCTTGAGTCCCCGGAACAGTCTTCTGGGGCCTCACAGCGCCTGTCCGACCAGATGCTTTGTGCCACAAATGCCACCAGGGTGAGCCTCCGATGTGCTCTGTGGGCTGGAGTCTGAGGAAGCTGCGGTAGGCCCTGCATGACTGCTTGCTTTCCCCCCGGGAAAACCCTGCACTCAAGGCGCAGGCGAGCTTCCCTGGTCATCACGCGTCGTTGTTGGAACAGTCACGCACGTCTGTGTGATGCCCCGGGTGGAGCTCACCTGGGGGCTTTCCCCTCCCGATTTCATCTGAGTCCTTTTGCCGTAACAAGCTGCAACCCTGAGTACAACAGCTTTCTGCGACCCATGCTTCAGGTGAACCATTGACCCTAGGGTGTCTTGGGGAGTCCCGATACACAAGATATGTTTCTCTGTACTTCATATTGCATTGTAGTCACTTTCTAATTAGCCTTTTACAATTCTTCTTTTAGTATGGGGAAATTTTATTGTTTCTACTCTTTACTTCTTAGAACATTTTAAACTTATTTGAAGCTTCTTTCTGATTTTTATGAGTTTTTAATAATTTTTTATTGTTATTCTATGACACTTGTCCCAATTCCCCCCCTTTGTCCTCCTCCAACCCCCCCCCCACAGTCACTTCCCAGCTGTTGTAACATACTTTTTGTCCTTCTGCAAAATTTGCCCATCCTTTGTTTCCTGGGTTTAATGGAAGCTGAGAAAGGATCTATAGAATCCTGTCACCTTTTTCCTTGATTAATCATGCTTTAGTGATTAATGTACTGAAATAAGCCCCCTATAAGCCCCTTTATTCTAGCCTCAGCTGCCTTGGGTCATAAGGACACTTGCATCAGGAGTCCAATATATTTTTTAAATAAATTTAAATTTGCTTTGAATTTTTAAATGTTATCTGAATGCCATCTTGTTTTAATGTCAACTTTCCTTTTTTTCTTCTTATCTGCAGAAAACTTAAGGTTATACGTACTCGGGCACAATTTTTCTTTGTGTGGAGTCGAGGGAGCCAAGGTTACTGTGGCGCGTTATTTATGTGGTGGGCCTACCCCTTCAAGGCCGTGTTGCCCACCTCAGTTTTTTCTAAACCCAGGGCCACATCTTATTTTTATAATAATTCATTATTCAGAGCTCATTAGGAATATAAACAGAGCGCTTTTACTAGCTTCCATAGAATTTGTACAGTTACTCCTTCAAGAATGTGAATAACTAGAAATATCATAGGAGAGCTGAAGTATGGAAGGGGTGTGGCTATTATTAAAAAAGGGGAAAATACTAGTTAAAAAATAAAGAAATTGATACAATATTTAATTAACTCTTTATGTTGGTTAGCATGGAGGCAGTGCATAAAACCAACAGATCTTCTAGGAAAGGAAATCAAAAGTTCTCATCAGCAACAAGCAGGATTGAGAAGGAAGTCAGGATGCGTGAACATGGCAGAAACTCGAGGGGAAGGTGCGGCTTTGGAGTTTTAACTGAAGAGGCCAAAAATGTGGGCAGAACTTAGAGGTGACTCTGCGGTCACGTGAAAAAGAAGACTGTGGATGGAAAGGGCCGAGGGTTATTTTTGCTAAGATTTCAGGAGGCATCCCCCTAGTTAGCTTCAAATTGAGGATGGGGAGTAGGAATATTTTAGAATGTTTTTCTAGAAGATGCTGCCTTTCTCATTTCTCGTGCCATTTTTATGGGTGATGGCGGTTGTCAGCAACCTCTCACGCATGTGAAATAAAACAAGTATTAATAAGACTTGTCAATAATTTTAGAAAATTAACCTGTTTTTTTAACCTGAAAGAGTAGGTGTCAATTTCTACTATGTGTAGCATGTGTGTGGCTGTGAAGGAAAAAAAATTAACAACCTTCTCTCTTGCATAGTTTATGAATTTCTATGCTAAACTACTTTAATATGCCCAATGGTTTGCGAACCGCATCTTTAATAATGGCTGTCATGTGAAATTAGTGGGGACTCTTAGAGACAAGGGAGACGAGAACCTTGGAAACCAGAAATAAGGACACATCTGCGACATTCGTGTTTGGTTCCCATCTTCCCTGCTGTTTTCATATTAGCAGGCTTCCAGTCCTGTCTTCTGCCTTCTGCCGTTTCCCTGATTCCTTCACTTGTCCTGTCCTTGGTCCTCACTTATCTGTGTGACCATCTTGTTCTTCCTGTTGGCATCACCCTCAGTTCACACTGTTGTGGAAAATCGAGGCTAACCTGACCTTTACGTTTGCTCCCGAATCCAGACCCTGGAGTCGGTTCCTGGTTTCAGTCATTCTTCTTTCTCCTGGGGCTCACTTCATCTGCTTCTGGCAGAAATTCTTTGAAATGAAATTGAATTAAAAATAATAAAAGACATCTAAGAGGATCACATTAATCTACAAGTGTGATAAAATTGTGAACTAAATACACATACATGCACACAAATAAGTGCATATTTTTATAAGGTGGACGCATGGTATCAGTGTAACGCGTAAGACGCTCCCACTGGAGAATACTGAAGGACTCACGGAATCTCTGTGTATGATATCCTACAGCTGCATGTGAGTCTATGGTTATTTCAAAATAGGTTAAAAAGGTCATAAGTGTAAATATAATTGAGTGTTTGCGTTTCGGTTTGCATCTTCTACTGAATTAGTAATCTTGGACAAGACCGCAAATGATCCTCTCACCCCTATATTGCTTCTCAGGCTTGGAGTAAAGCAAATTAAATTTCATATGCATTAGGATCCTTCAACTAAACCTGTCTATAAACCCTAAATTATTTTTCAGTCATTTTGTCCGCCGGTGAATAACTGTTCTCTCGAACACCTGTTATGACCCTTGAAGGCACCGGAGTTACAAGCAATGCATTTTTCCTGGCTTTACTGAAGTTTGCTTTCCCGAGTGAAGAGCATCTGTGGATCACTGAGCCCCGTTGGGGTTGGACCTCCAGTTCGCTCGTGTCTGCAGGCTGCTTAATCGGCATCTTCTCATTTTACGTTATGATGCGTGTCGGTGGGCTCCAACTCCTTCCAACAGAATCCTTGCTTTCAGGTAAAGAAATCTCAAGTTTAAAAGTGAACATGAAAAGCCACAAAGATTTCAGGAAGTATAGAAACTCGGTGAGCTCTTTGGTGATGGAGCCCCAGCATGGAGGAAGCAAGGGGAGGGCTTCCTGTGGAAAGGCCTGCAGTCAACCAAGCAGTCACCTCGTTAGATGGACTGAAGATCTCCAGGCAGAGCGGCTCCAATACACCCCCACTGACAAGAGAGGAAAGTTCACCGAAGTGTTTTTTTCCTTTAATTTACTTTTAATTATAGTTGACATACGGTATGATATTAGTTTCAGATGTGCAACATAATGACTAAACATCTTTACATCTTGCAAAGTGATCACGGTAGCAAGTCCAGTCCCCGGAAGTCACCGCGTGTAGCAGTTACATTGTTACTGACCGCACTCTCCATGCTGCACATTACACCCTCGTGAATTGTTCACAGCCGATGTTTGGACTTTTCTACCCCTTCCCCTTTTCTGTTCGCCCTCCCAATCCTCTCCCCTCTGGTGCCCATCCGTTTCTTCTCTGCATCTATGCATTTGTTTCTGCTTTCTTTTGCTCATTTTGTTTTTTAGATTCCACTCGTAAGTGAAGTCATGCCCTCCTTGTCTTTCTCTGTCTGACTTATTTCCCTGAGTACAGCACTCTTTGTGGGCAAAGCTGGGGCTGAGCAATAAACCCGACAGGGTCGAGGGGCCACGCGGCAGGCCGACAAGTGCGGTCAGCACACAAGACGGTCTGATCCCAAAGTCCTCGCTGGGCGGGTCACAGCGGGCGGTCATGCGTGCAGCTGGCTCAGCGAAGGTTGATCTTCATCTGAAGTGAGCTCTGTCCGTTGTTCTTACACATCTAGGGTAATGAGCCTCAGAAACGGCGGCAAGTTTGTTTCCTAGACCTCCTTCAGGGCACAGCCGCAGGCCGGAAAGCGCACGGTCACCAGGGCGCGACATCCTCATCGTCCCCTCGTTGCCCAAATGCCGTCGCTCTGTGCTGGAACGGTCCATCATGAACCACCCTGCACCTGCCCAGGTAAAAGCAGCACTCGGTTCTCCATTTTGCTTTGCAGCCAGCCCTAGAGATTTTGCTGCTTCGCTTTCTCCTGCCCCCTTCACCTACCACCCATGGACTTCATTCGCCTTCCTTATGTTTTCTCTGTTGATGCTAAATGCATAATAGAAACTGCAAAGTGCCCATTTCCCAGAGCATTTTCTCCATCCGTGGAGACCTTGCTTCCAGAGATGTCATCAAAAGCTTGCTCAAATGAACTCTGACAACCTTTTTCTGTGGGTTTGGATGTTGTTCTGTAGACACTAAATTGTTTTTTTCTTTTATTTACTTATTGAATTTATTGGGGTGACATTTGTCAATAAAATTATATAGGTTTCAGGTGTACAATTCTATAATACCTCATATGTATATTGTATTATGTGTTCGCCACTCCACTCACTAAATTCTTAAGATTCTTAAGTAATAGACTCTATATATACTTGTTATTTCTAGCCTCCAATATACTCGTTATTTCAGCCCTGGATGTATCCAACCATATTTTAGACTTGAATTGGGTCATGGGAGGTCAGTTGAATTCTATTTTTACTTCAGGAGTATGCATGGGGGAATACAAAGGAAGAAAAATGTCAAAATAGTTTCTCTCTGATTGAATACATTTACTTATTTTCCCAGTTCAACACAGGAAATGACCTGGGATTTGTTTTGTGTGTTTTTTTCAGCCTCTGCTTTGTAGAGCATTTTTGCTGTGACAAGGGACACTGATCTGCAGAAACACAGTGATGACATTAAGGACTTTGCAAACACTGGCCTATCAAAAATGTGGGACTTTGTGGGTGCTGATGCAGGCAGAAACGCCATTTGATGGAATCTCTGTGTGCTCCATCATTAGGATTTTCCTCTGTGACTGTTATCAAGGGGACTTGGGGACTTGTCATCCTTCATGTCTCCGTCTCTCCTTCCTGCCTCAGAAAGACTGTAGACCAGTGGTTCAGCTCAGCATGGTTATGGTAAGAGAGCTGAGCGGGCAGGCTCTGCCTCACGCCTCCGCGGCCCTTCGGCCCTCCAGACTCTTCTCCCTCAGCTCTCTCCTTTTATTGCACATTGCAAACTTCTGCAGGTGTGGGTAGAATTTTCTATACTCGATTGCATGTTCAGTTACATTTTTTAAAACACTCCCATCAACATCCTCTTCCTTTGTCTTTCAGACACTCGGAGTAGACCAGCAACACTGTATCAGTCCTTTAACCTGGTGGAGAAAAAACATCCACAATCACGTTGCTGACAGAAGTGAAGATGTTAGTCTCAGCGGTTTCTTCAACACCAAACTCTCATTTTGCTCATTTACTGCTCAAAACGTTGGAATTCTCTTCCAGTCTCCCTGATGTGATTTGACCAATATCGTGGCTCTCAGGACCCCATTTTTTGGGTGAATGGATATGGGACGTCCCCACGTTTTGCTAGGATGCATCTTGGAAGCCATGTTGGAAAGCAAATAAGGTAGGAAACAGTTCAGTTTTGTTTTCCAAAAAGCTCCTCTGTAACCTGCGGTTATCTTATCCCATCACCAAACTCCTGACTGCATTTACAACAGGGCTTTGAAGAACCAGCTGCTGAAAGTAACAAATCAACATCTGGCAATGATGCACGAGGGACGCATTGGAGCTCCAGTAAAATACAGGTGCTTGTCAACACAGCTAGACAGGCAACAGGACACGGGAAAGAAGCGGGAATGCTGGGAAGTGTGTGAACGTATGTGTAGTAGCGATATACTTATTCGGGTTCCATTCCCAGCGCTCTTATTGTTATAACAGGCAGGTTTTTTAATCTTCATTTTGCGGAGCTCTCCTGACAATAATAAATCAGAAGCAGCATTTCACGAGGGTCAGTCACGTGACCGGCCCTACGGAATGGCTCTTGCGATCTCCAAGCACCACTCAGGGAAAGCCGTGACCTGCTTTCTACGTTGTTGCCATTCCTTTAGATATGACTGGCATCCTGGATTTTAAAACCCATTTATAATGTTTCTAGTGTGGTTCGCGCTTACTCAGATGGAATATTTTTCAGCTTGTTCCTTTCCAAGTGCTACTCACACACCTGTCATTCATGGTTCTTTCTACTCGGGTCTGATTTATTCAATTTGCCAGTGTTCCCTGGTTACTAGTCTATTTAATGGCCTGTTCATTTGTACATAAACATTTATACAAGATGGAAAAGTTGAAGCAATTTAAATTTAGTCCCTTATTTTTTTTTTCCAATGTGAATTGTGTAGCACTACACTAGTTCAGTGAAAGGTTGGTTATTCATTGGCTTACTCTCTGCTTTTTTTTACGGCTCCTAGGCATGTTTAATATCTGTGATTAACTGAATTTTTCAGGTTAACATCTGCATTTAATCACAAGTTATTACCCATTTCCTAGACCGGTCAGTGTAACATTTCAATCACTCCTCCCCGCTTTCTCCACCTGTGTAGTAAAAGATTCAAAGTCAGTTATACTTTCTCTGTGTCACAGCTGCAGAGCTGCACTTAAATAATATTTAAGAAAGTTATATTTCTTTTGAAGTGGTCACAGGAAGCATATGCTGGGTGTACATAAACAGAAGGAGAGCCGAGGCACTGGCGTGGAGGCCGTGGCTGGTTTACAGAACCGTGTGTCTCCGCTGGGAGATTCCGCCTCGGGGAGAAATGAAAGACTCTATTGGGTCTCCCAGCTCCTGGGTAGCATGCGGGGAGGGAAAGAGTGAGGTGTCTTTCGATTGCACGTCACCCTGGCCTTTGCAATGCCCCCACAGTCCTGAGAGAGGGCTCTGTTTTAGCTTAAGCACGCCTTGTCTCACTTCCCAAACGCTTTCCTTTTCCAAAGTCATTTGATCATGGAGAATAAAATCTTAAGGATTAACCATATTTCAGGTAACGGGGGAAAAAAAGGCCTCATTCCACTTTTTTTTCGCCTACTGAACAGGATAATTCAAAACGGATTCTTCCATTTTTCTCTGAGTTCTCCATAAACCTGTCACGAGTGATTTAATCTAAGGAAGAAAAATAACGTTAAAGCAGAACGACTAAACATGTGGTAATGTCTGGCCACTGCAGTTCTGGCAAAACTCGAGCTCATCCAGGAATTTACATCTCTTCCAAACCTAAGTAGTTTCCTTGGGGGAGGGGTAAGAAGGGGAAGGACATAAACAACCTTGCTGGGATTTTAACTGATTGAGAACTAGGGTGTGGTAGAAATTTCTTGGTCTCCATTTTTTTTCAAGTGTGGAGGATACTGGACTATGATTAAAAATTATGAAAGGAGCCTGCAAAATTCATACCTTTTATCTAATCAAATAAATCTCACAACTAAGTTATTCTTGACACATTTAATGAGAATGATATTGTTCTAAGAAGTTTTTCGGCACAAAATATGTAAAAGACTGAAATTAATGTCCCCTAGACATAGTAAAAAAAGACCCTCATTGTTTTTCTTAACTCACTTAAAAACAGCAGAAATCTTGTGTGCTTACGATAGTTTAGACCTTAATTGCCCTGAAGTCAAGTGACATCTCGTTTTATCACCATCGTTAAGTGAATTGGCCGATGATTGGTAGGTACTCAGAGTGCATACTGAAGTGAAGGGTGATGGGGCCTGTTATAAAAGACCTTTAAATTATGTCCTTTTTCGGTTCCCAACTTGTATAATCCTGTTTCCTGATGCATTTCCTCATATTAGTTCAATGAAAAAAGACCTCGATTAAATTCTCTGTAAAACTGCTTTTTGTTTTTCAATCTTTCACGGCCTAGGTGCCCTTCACCAGTTTGGGTCATGGCTCCCTGCCTTTTTAAGGTTCAAGTGGCTGTGAACGATAAGTGGAAAGAATGTGAAAATCCGTGGGGGCAGGGACCACAGGTGCCCCAGGGGGCCCTGGAGAGGAAGTGGGGATGAATTTTGCATTGCGGCCCTCTGGAAGCTGTGCGTTTGCATCACAGGAAGGGTGAGGACGGAGGGCTGGGGTCATTCATCCTGTCTGGGGTGAGGGTAGAGGTGAGACACTGGGGCACAGTGCTTCAGGGGCCGAATCTAAGCCCTTCCAGCCCCGGCGTCACGGAAGCAGGAGGCCTCTGGGGAAGAAAGCCTAGGGTGGTTCTTACATCCATGGCCATTCAGTTACCGGGGCCCACTGAGCCGGGTGCGTGTGCGAAGCTGACCTTCTGCTGACATTTCTCTATCTGTGCTGGAGTGCCCTCTTTATTGGACCAAAGGGGTCTGCTTGCCTGCGCACATCAACGCCTGATCAAATGGGAACAGGAGCTGATAGCCAAGCAACTAAGAGTTTATTGAGAAAATAGTACCACGACCAGAGACACATGTAAACTAAGGCTCAAAGACCTGGCTCCCCGATGGCTTCCCAGGGGGTGGGTTATGTAGGGGAAGCATCACTGATTATGGTGACCTGGGGAGCTGAAGGCGTGGGCTCTCCTGGTTGGCTGGGACCGGGGTCAGGAGCAGTTGACCCTGTGTCAGGTCCCCATGTCAACCTCGGATGGCACTGTTCTGTCTGGTCTCCTGAGGATGTGGCTTGATTCGGCTTTCATGGGCCTCGGGCAGAAACACAACTGAGGTCAAGGTGTTATCTTTAGCTCGGCCGAAACTCTGTTTCTGAGGCAAAGAGAACTGAGGCTTCGTTCTTAAGACAGTTTGATGCTGACCAACCAGAATCTGACGTGCTAGGGGCTTAATGATTAAGAAAGTGAGTGGACAAACGGAAAGGAGAAAGGTCATGTATAAGAAATGGAGTTTCTGTGTAGTTACACTCTTTATGCATGAACTCTTTCCAATGAGGTGAAATGCAGCCTCAGAATCTTCTTCAAACTAAGACTTTGGGCAGCAACTGTTAACAAAGCCAGACTTGGATTTTGGAAACAAAACCAGCCCCAGCCCTAACAGTACTGTGACGTCAGGGGCAATGGGAGATGCTTCTGGCTCCTATTTTGATTTCCTCTTGCCCTTTCCCATAAGAGCTCCCCCAGCTTGTGTCGGCCCTGCTAAGTGATCACACCTTGGACAGACACCACGACCGCCCCTTGGTCGATGAGAAGGTGTAAATCCACACCTGCACGTCCTCCCCGCTCTTCCTGCCTCTTCCGCAGGTTCTCCAAGTCGTCCTGTCATGCCCATGCCTCCGCAAGGGGGCTGACTTTGAAAGAACCCCCGAACTGCGACTTTAACCCGCCTCCCCACTGACTCATGGTCACCTACAGGTGTTTCACCACAGTGACCTGTGCTGCGGTGTTATACCGCCGTTGAATCACTCAGAGAAGAACTTGAGGGTGAGGGCTAGAAACCGGGTGTAAAGGGACTAAGTGCCCCGTGGAATGACTCATGTAGGAAGTGGAGAAAAGATGAATTAACCCTGATCTCATTGTAAAGCCAATTTCCTGAAATGCCAGAAAAAAAAAAACTTTTATGTTGACGTTTCTTTTGGTCTTTGTATTCTTCAATCCAACATTGCTAAAAAAAAAATTCTGCCTTGATGAATTTGTTCTCTACCTGCACTATTTTTTATGGAAGCACCTTGGCACATGGGGTGGTAAGCCCTTGCAATATGACTAATGCAAATGAGGTAGTATATTTTTACTTTAATTTAAATTTGGATTGGCACACGCAGCTAGTGGCTACCTCATTTAAAGCCCCACCTCAGCACCTTGGTGTCACTGGATCTTGTCAATAGCTTCTTTATATTTACAGTTTGCTTTTCCTTGGTTTCCGAGATCTTGCTCTTTTGATTTTTTTCCTGCTCTTTTTGGGCTCTTTTCTTTCTCTAGTTCCCTAAATGTCGGAGGTCCCTAAGTTTCTTTCCCAAACCATACATTTCATCCCTTGGCGATAATGCTCATTCTGGCGTCTTTAGGGATATCTTTTTTAGGTGGATGACCAAATCTTGACTTTGAGGCACAGTCTCTTTCCCAGACACCTTTCCTTTCACTTACTGAATATTTCTACTTGGATGTACCACTGTGTCCAAGTGACAAAACAGAGGTAACCCTTCTTTGCAAAGTTTATTATTTATTCTCTGTTTCTGCCAATGACACCGCCATGCTTCCAATTCTTCAGATTTAAAACTTCCCCTTCTTCTGCAGTGAGTACCTCTTTTATTTGCTCCTGTGTGAAATTACTTGCTAAGTGTCTTTGGTCCTGTCTTACAAACATCCCAAGTTTGTTCCCCTTTCTTCGCTTTCTCACCTGCATGTCCATTTCTGGGTTCAAATATCAAGTCCCTGACGATGGTTTATCTTGCATGTTATAATGGTTCTCCAAATGGCCTCTCTGCGTCCAGCCTTTGTTTCTGCAATGTACCCTACCTACTGCTGTCTAATTAGTCATTGATAAGCCTTGCTCTGAACATTTATTTTCATGTTTGCAAAACTCTGGGGGCTCCTGGTTCATTCCAGTTAAAGCTCATGCACTTCAGCCCAGATTTTGGCTTCATGACTACGTCAGTTTCCATATCCATTTCTTCTTCCCCCATGAAATCTTCCCAGTCCTTTTGGTAAGAAAAAATATGTCTTCCTCTAATGTCCCACAGTGATAGGACTTTCTCTCTTGCCATACTTTCACCTATATACACATCTTATGACTTCCACTAGTTCCATAAATGTAGAGCATTGTTTTATTTGTATTTATAACCCCAATAAAACCTAGAACAATGACTTACAAATCATAGAATTTATATCATTTCAATTCCAGTCTTAATTACTTTTTAATTTAATTTTTAGTGCTTTTGCAGCAAGCTCTCTAAGTTTTTGTGAACACAAGGGAAAAAAAGATGTTTTTCTGTGCAAGGATTTCAAAGTCTACTAGGAAAGACATGCTAAGAGTATTTCAAGATAAATTGCTATGCCTCCAGCATTAGACTTGTGTCTTGGGCATAGTCCTGCATGAAGGATCAGTTATGAGGGGGTGGCTTTAAGGAACGTTTAGCAGGAGAAGCGACTGTGGGACATCTGGCTGCGAAAGTGCTTGAACAAAGAGCTTATTCAGGAGTCCGAAGATGGCCATGCACCTGAGAGGCACGGAGAGGTCGAGCAGCGGCCTGGGGGTGTGGATTGGCGTGGCACCTGTTGAGAAATTACACGTGTTTCTGAGTTTCTAGAGCACGAGGTTGTGAATACATAAAGAAGTTAGGGGAGCGCAGAGGGCAGAGGTCGGCATAGAGCCTTAACTTCAAGTGCGTGTGAAGGACCTTGTCTTGTCATCTAAGAAGTGTCAGCTTTCTCCTGGAGGCCCAGTCAACATTGTGAGTGAAATGCGGGAACGACCCAGGGACACGAACAACAGGGTGGGGAATGACTGCGGGAATGGAGGTGGGCTGGGAGGAGGCGGGCAAAGGGGGGAACTTGGGACGGCTGTAATAGAATAACAATAAAGTATTTAAAATAAAATAACATAAAGTGGGTAACACATAAAGGGGAGAAATTTAAGTAAGGGGAGGAACTTCATGAGATTTGTTTTTGGGAAAGTTATCTCTGGTGGCAAAAGGAAAGGATTCAATGTGGCAGGCAGCAAGGTGATTTAGAAAGTGGTTGTGACATCCTAGGTAAGAGAGCCGAAGTCGTCTGTTAGGGCGGGGACGGAGGGGATGAGGACAGAGAACCCAGTGAGTGATTGGGGGCGGGGGTGGGTGCCGAAGGAGTTAACGAAGGAAATAGATTCCGAAGAGAAGGTGCTTCGGCAAGAAAGGGCATGAACTCGCCGACCCCTCTACATTCCTGACGTGCAGAATTAGTGGGTCTCCAGACCACGTGGGTGGCCACGGGGTGGCCAGACTCAGAAACACGGGTGTCCGGGGAGCAGTTGGAGGTGGAGGTGTAGCTTGAGGTTCATCGGCTTTTCCATGGAAACACAAACACGGCTTTGGGACAGGATGTGAGGACAAATGGGCCTACAGTCCTGTTAGGGACTGGTCTCTTTTCTTTCTGCGTTGTGAAGAAAAGGTTTTTGCTTAAAGGAAACTAATTTCATCTCTCCTGCTCTAGGCTAAGGAAGGGACAGTTAGTTATGAAGGAATAGAGCAATTCAAATATTTATTAGAGTAACCATATTCTCTTCAAATTACAAGCTGAAAAGTAAAGATAATTTGTGTCAGTGTATATCTGAGGAATAGTGTGTTCAAAATGTAATTATAACTTGGGAACGCTTTAAATGAATACAGAATAAGGTCTTTTGGTGCCTTACTCCCAAGTGTGATGATATAACATAGGCTATAGTCCCAAACTCTTCTTGCTTTGTTAGAAAGTTGAATCTTTTCAGAGATCGAAATAAAAGTTAGGAGGGTACAGTATTTCTAGCATGCATTTACTGAGTTCCTCCTTTGTTCCTAACATAGGTGTTGCGATGCACTTATCCTCACAAATAATTTTCAAGAATCCTAGGCTGAGAAAATGTTTTGCGTCATTTCCCACTAGACTGCGTATTATTTACAGTTTGGCCTGCAACTGTAGCATCAGCTGTTCATCCTCGAAGACATGGTTCATGTTCAGTGCCTTCTCTTTTGTTAGCATCAGTAAGGGCTGAATTGCTTGATTTTTTGAATGAAATGTATTGGGGCGACATCGGTTCATAAGATTATATAGGTTTCAGGTGCGCAGTTCTGTATGATGTCACCGGCACATTGCATCATGGGCTCACCGCCCGAGTCTGGTCTCCTTCCCTCACCCTGTACTGAATCCCCTTTGCCTTCTGTGTCCTCCTCCCACATACACACTTGTTTCCTTGATAGCACCCATATATCCCACGCAGAACTTGACTTCTCCCGCTAACACTGTATCTCGCAAATGGTTCGCCGACTCCCCCCACGTCTGTCTTTTCCTTGTCTTCCTGTGTGCAGAATCTGGGGGGACAGGTGGTGGTTCGTGGGGTGGCAACATACCCAGTGGTCCATGTGCTGCAGTCTTACTTGAATTCTGGGTCAAAGCAGGCAGAAATTTTTTGGGGAAGGGCCTTAGTCGCGAAACCTTCCCCCTCCACTCTTCCCAGAGGCCGAGGCCGCTGGCTGGGGCCATCTGCTCTCTCAGGCCCTGCGTTTGGGGGGGTGGGAGGAAGCGCTGTGAAGTCTCCAGGGGCTGGCGAGGATTCCTGAGACGTGTGGGGAGCTTAGCTCTGCGGAGACTCTCCCGTGACCGTCAAGACGAAACATGTTTTTCTGTTGAAATAGTCTCAGAGACCATTTCATTACCATAATAGTTAACCAGCAAACTCATATTATACCCTCCTCCTTTTCAGTGTCCATTCTGTAATAAAGCTACAAAGTTTATAGAGATGCATGAAAAATAATTAGGGCTGGGACTCATTCACAAACACACAGATTTGTAATGTACGTATATGTGTCATTCAGTTTGTTGGACAGTTTATAAATTTGCTTTATGATTGACTATTGAAAATAGTAGAGTTATGCATTAACTTCTTAAAATTATTTTTAAATAGTTAAGCTTATTTCATGTAGTTTTACTTTGTCCTGTACCACATAGTCATATTTCTGATATGTTTTCTACATATGTCCTGATTTACTCTTACCAGTTTTGGAATCTGTTACCCCAGTGGCTGGAACTCAAATTAAGTTATTCTGCTATCTTGTGGTTGCAACTTGAAATAGCAGAAGCTGGACTCCAGAGTTAGACTTCCCGCTAAGTGGATGAGATAGGAAAAGAAATCAGATCCCTGTGAGGCTGCCAGAAGCATCCCGAGAGAATACTTGATCTTCGCCAAAAAATTTTAACAGTTATCAAACCACCTCCCCTCGGTTCCCAGGCAGATTCTGGAAGGAAGCCGGTCACACTGCGAAGTCACTAGGGATGGGTCCAGGGACAGATTTCAGCTGAACACAGTGTGATCCCTTTGTGGTCCTAAAGGACTGACGCTCCTACTAATTTCCTTCTAGAAACTCAGACTCTGAGGACTCGCGCGCACCCAGTGATTTTCTAATGGAGACGTTAATGCACTGCAGGTAACTAGACACCTTTCCACACGCAGGCCAGACTCTCAGGTGCAGGGCTGCACGGATGCAGGACCCCGGCCTCGGGGGCGTATTTCCCAGTGCCATTGGCCTTATTCAGGGTCCAGCAGTGATTCCTGGTGGGCAGAGAGAGGTGGGAATGTAAGAAAATACAATGTTCAGCGTCTTCAGAGATGCACTGTGTTGCCAGTTTCCTTCCCCCCGTTTCCGAGCTCTTGAGGGCCTCCCTGGGGTGGCTCCTGCATTCGGACTGAGGAAGTCCAAGGGCTCCTCTCCACGCCACGGCTCTTGTCCCCATGACGAGGGACTTTGCAAAAGCAGCCTCGGTCACTTCAGGTCACGGCTACAGACCCGTGGGGCAGCTCACTTCCTGTCTTGGGAAAGAAGGATTGGCTTCTATTCATAGTGTTCCGTTCCCCCTCATTCCAAAAATCTGAAAACTAGCTACCAAAAGTCTCATTTTACAAAACCTCTGAAGGATGTCCCGAGAGTTGTTAATAAGTAACTTCTCATGACAGTGTTGACGGTAGGGTGGCTACTGGCACCGAGCCCCCGGGCTGGGTTGCATGTCTTCGGTTGCTCAGCTGAATCGTGTCTGATCTGTGTGTGTGCTCCAGCTTCCACGGCTAAGCCTGCATCCACTGAATCTCGCTGCGGTGCAATCCGTGAGGAGGCACATCTGCTCCGTCCTGCCGCCACCTCTTAAAAACATCTCGTCCTTGACCAAGTCCCCCATTTCCTCCCGCAGAGGCGGGAAGTCTGCTCGGCGTCCCGGTGGCTTCTGTCTCCTAATGAGCGGCAGGTGCGGCCAGACGCCCCGCTATTCACCGCTTCCTCACCCAGGCTATTGTTCTCGCTCCCGAGACCCTGGGCAGCTCCGAGGGCCTCTTTGTTTCCTACGCGTGTCTCTGCACCTGAAAAGAATGTTACACTTCACACTAGACCTTGGCGTTTGCTACCTCGGAGGCTGCCTTCTTACACTGGGGACAGGTGGGGGTCTGGTGCAGCAGCTCTGCTCATGGTCCCCAGATCTGGGGATTATTTGAGGTCATGGGGGGAGGTAGTGTGTGGAGGGGGTGGGTGTGGAGGAAGGAGGCTTCCTTTCATTATGATTATTTTTTTTAAAACTTTTCAATGTCAATATAGTTTACATTCAGCATTATATTGTATTAGTTTCAGGTGTACGAATGAGTATCATTTTTGGTGCATCTTCGCTGTGTGATTAAAAACCCTCCCCAAAGTCTGATGGCTCCTGATGTACGGGAGCTGGCCCGTTTTGGATTGCTGTGTTTGATGTTCTGCTGAGATTAATGGGAAAATGCGCCTTTTTCGGTGCATGGTAGTTTTTCATTTCAGGGCTGAATCCAAATGGCTGTAGGTTTTAGAATTCATTAAACTGGTAGAGTGTGAATTCCTTGGTTGAGAGTGGAGTTTAGATTTTGCTACTCGCCTTCCTGGAATTTTTCTCCCACTCTCGAAGTCACGTTTGATTGAGTTTTGTCATTTATTCAGATTTTCTTTCAGGATTGATGGAAGTGTTTGTAATTTCCACAGGTATAATTTCCTGGTTTAACATTTAAAAGCACCTTGGTGCAGGGTTTGAATGATGGCAATCGGATTGTTTGGAGGGGAGGGTCTGGTGGGGGTTCCTCCTTAGACTTCGTGGTGTGGTTGGTCAGTAACCATATCTGATTTCACTTGTTTTCCTTTTTATAGGACACTTGTCCATGGTCAGCCAAGGAGACCTAAGCAGGCAGGCGATGGGCCTTGGGTTTTCTCTTCAGAAACCACCTGTTAGCTTTGCAATACAGTGGCACCTCGGTACTCGTTGACTTCAGAACTTGTCAAACCTGGTACTCACAACCTTTGGGTGAGAAAAATGTTTCAGCACTTGCTAACCACTCACTGCACTTGCTAGAACTTGTATGAGTCACGATGCCACCCCCCAAGAGAAAAATGCTTCATCAATTGTCACTTGCTCACCACTCGTCGGAAAAAACTAATGAGTACTGAGGTACCAGTGCATTTAAAAAGTGAATTAAACTAAAGGACAGAAGATTAAAGGGTTAATTGAAGGTTTTAACATATTTAAAGCATAGAGTTAATTGTTATCAAGCTTTATAAAAAGTCACTCCCGCATTAATGCTTGCATGTATATAAAATTATAGTTTAAATATATGTGAACCTATACACATTTTCCACAGCTAAAATCATTGGAAGCTTTAGAAGTCTCTTTTGCATGCTCTCTCGCTGTTAAGAATCTTGAGAATGATTTGGGGTCTTGCTCACTCTGTTTTTCTGAGATTGGTCCACTGAACACCTGCCAGGGGAGTAAGCCAAGTTTTTACAGCTGACGGGGTTTTCGCTGGAGGAAGTGAGGGTTCAGCTGCCACTTGGTTTCCTGAACACTTCCGGAGAGCTTTCAAATGGGTAAGAGTTGACTGGAGTTGTCTAATGTATTTGGTTCTGACCATTTTAGCTCAATTTTCTAATTGTTATCTAACTTGTACTTAAGAAGGAAGATGTCAGTAGCAACCATTTGATGTGTAGGTGGTCATAAGCCTCCTTAAGCCTTCCTTCCCTAAAGGCAGGAAGACACCACTGCCAAATATAAACAGAAGTGGGGAGGAAGGGGGGCTGCCCTTGTAACTAGGAGCTCACAATTCCAGACGTAGCACAAAAATTTAGCATTGCACAGCCAAAATGAAAAGAATTTAATAAATACTTTTCCTATCATTGGAAGAAATATATATCAACTCAGTGTAACGCCCAGTCTCTGCTATTTTATGGTTTATCTTTTGAAAAGAACCTACAAAACACTTTAAACTTGGAACCATCCAGAATTTCCCCCCCAATCTGAACCGCCTCCTACTTAAAAGGTTCCAGAAATCTAGCACAGTGCACAGTGATATTTATGGCCTTTATTCTTAACCTAGAGAATAACAGTCTAGAATTTATCTGCAGCCAAAATAGACAGCCAAAAACTGGCTCAGTCTACTCAAAATAGAGTAGAAATACTTTAATTTAAAGTGGAAAGGATGATATATTAACTACATTTCAGGACATTTGACATTTATTTATTCATTTTACTTGGACTGGATGAAGGATGTTGATGGTTAAATTTAGGGGTTTTATGAGAAGTGGGCAGGTCCGTCCATGACGCCCTCTGCCAGAGCGAACAGTGACATAGAAAAGGTGCCTTGGGGCACAGCTGAGAGCCGGTCACTAAAGGGCTGATTTTCTGCCTCCAGTGAGAAGTATTGGCTTCCCCACTGGTTGGTCCTACTCTGGGGCCCCAAAGGAGAAGAACGGGCCCTGATTAGAATGGGTAGATTATCTCCTTGGAATTAGCTCAGTAAGTGCCAGTTTTTTTTTTTTTCTAGAAGGTGAGGATATAAGGGTAGTGGGACCGTGTTGTCACAAGAGGCTGGGGCACCCCTAGAAGAATTGGGGCCTGAGACGGGAAGTCCACAGGGCTATCTTAGCTTCTGCTTTCATGTCCCCCTTTTCTGGTTGGTTCTTCCGCCACGTCTCCCAGGGACCTCTTCCCCCAGTTACAGAAGACGGACAGTGTAACCCAGATGGAGGCAATTAGGCTACGTCTCCTGACATACGAATCCCAGAGGACAATGGTTTGCCGATGAAAATGTGAATGTTTAAGAACTATTTTTTAATACGAGGGAGGCAAAGGGCTGTTCAGTAGGAACCAAGAGGTCCAGACCCATCAGTCACCGTCTCCCTTTCAGAGTAAAACATCTCAGTTATACAAAATTTCTGAGAGCTAGCTGAGTAGAAGTCTCAGGGATGGGTCTCAGAACACAGGTTTTCCAAATGCAAAATGTATCACATGCCTGAGAATTAGGATGTGAGATATTCCCACAGCCTTTGTATTTATTTATAAGGCAGAAGTCATGGCTATTAGGAAGGGCCACCAAAAGCAGGTATTCTGATTTGGAGCAGAGTACCAGCCCCAGGAAAAATGAGGTGCTAGACCAGAAGTATTTTAATAAAGCTACTGCGTTCTTGCTGTCTCTGCTGCTAGGTAACCAGCAACTGTCTTCTCCAAATTCTTGTTAACAAAGGGTCCGCTAATCCTTACTGTCAAGCGATTCTCCAACCTTAGGAGTATCAGCTCTGTAGTCTCTCCTGTAAGCCAGCCGCCAGCCTTTGTCACAGACAGAGGCGCAGGACCGCCCGTACAGCCACCAGCCCTACAGGCAACGCCAGCACCAAGGGACAGCAGTGAGTCAACCCAGCTGGCCATGCTATTCACTCAGCTTGATTAATGCAGGTTCCATCCAAATCTGTAAAATCCCAGTAACACTAATAATCACTCAGAAAGTCAGCAATAACAGCTCATAAGAGAATCGGGAGATAACGAATCCAAGTCCCAAGAGCCCAAATCCGAGTCCGCGTCCTGGGGGCAGCTGGTCAGCGTCTTGCAAGGCAGAGTCTGCTGTGGTTGCAGAGTCAGCCAGAGCGGGGTCCTTTGGAGCAGCGAGTGGCTCTCCGCCTTCTCCGAGGTCCGTGCCCAGGCCTTCACTTTCACACTCTTGCACAATTCACTGTAGCACCAGCCTCTGATTGGCACACGTTGTCTTGTGCATCCTCGATAAGCACATGTTGATGGTGTCGCTCCACTGCCCATGCTCTGAGAGGGTGGAGGTGACCTTCAGATAAACACGTTGTCTATCACGTTGTTTCACGATTGCTCAAGGGACTGCATCATCCCCTGCGTCATCGCTCTACTGCGCATGCTCCAAACATGGCTTCTTCATTGGTAGGACGGACGCCACCTTAGTTCAGTCCTGCTCTCCACACCCACTTAAAGATGAACTGCAGAAGGGGTTTACCTGCCAAAGGATGTTTGCCTCCTAATAGGGAACTCCTGAAAGTCAAAAGGTCTGGCTTCAAAGCGAAAGGAAGGAGTCCTGGATGCTTCAGCCCTTCAAGGAGGAAGGATGATACTTCCGAGGACACACCTGGGTGCACCACCGGTCAGATTGCACGCGCAGGGGCAGCTGCAGCTGTCACTGAAATCTAGGCCCCCTTGTGCTAGGCGCGCCCTCTGCCCCCCGCAGCTCGGGGGCTGGCGGGCAGCTTGCATTTCTACCGGGAAGGAGCGTGTCCCCTGGGGGAAGGGCCCTGAAACCTGAAGAGGTCCTCTCCACCTCCCCGCCTTCTTCCACAGTGTAGGAGGAGTCGGAGCTAGGGGGATTCCGTTTCTCTCCGGAGGTGAGCAAGAACCCACGTGTTTTATTAACAGCTGTATCCTCTGTAACTCTCATCCAGACCACTCTCCACCTACTGTTTTCAAGCTAGTCTGTAGGCCTGCTATTATTTCAGAGAACTTTATCTGGGTGGTGCTTTCAGATGTGAAACCACTTGTGTATGTGTCCATTCTGTCCCATTGCTGTTCTCGGTGGGTGGAAGGAGTTAATGACGTAATTCTGGAGAAGGGAATCTGACAGGAGCCAGGAGCAGTGGTGGGCTAATTTGGTCATTGTGCACATCCCAGCTTGGTGTCTGCATTGGAACAGTAGTTCAAGTGCTAGTCATGCATGCAGATGTTGAGGATCTGACCTCAGGGGCTCCTTCAGGCTGTGAAGACTATTATACCCAGTGTACTTCATCACTGGGGCCTCCTCTCTCCAGAAGACACATAATTTATCCAGCACATGTGATCTGCTGATTGACAGAAAGACACAATTTCTAAGGCTAGCTGTCAACTTGCGGTGCTAGCGTCGATACATAATTTATTTCCGAAGTCATGCCATGGCAATGGTGAGGGCTGGATCATGGTCAACTGCGTGCACAATGTATGAATTGTTGGAGGTAGCTACACATTTGAAAGGTGCACGAATGAAAGCTCACTTTAAAATGGGCTTATATTTTAAAAAAAGAAGATGAGTCAATCATTTATTTGCTACGGTAGGCTGTATCACATGCATTTGATGAGAAAAACCATATTTTGCTGAGACGGAAACTGCTCTGATGGTCCAAGTGTATTTAGTATGAAAAGATTAAACAATATTTAGAAGATTTCCAAGTAATTTTAAAACTTACTAACTACACTTTTCTAACACTAAATTTACTTAAAAAACAAATCTTATTGCATAAGACTTAGTGACATTACTATAATTCTTGTTCTCTTTTTAGTAATAACATGTAGTATTATTCATTTGTTATTTAACTTAAATGTCTATGATATTCAAATTAAAATAAGAAAAGCTATGTGTTCCCAATACTAATATACAAGTGGATCCGAAAGCTCCGTCCTTCCTGCCTGAGTCAGCTTAGGGAAGAAAGGTCTCTTCAGTGCCCACAGACCTAAGAGTCCGTGTTAAATGAGTGGGGGTGGGCAAGGGGGCGAGGCGGCAGTTGCTTCCCACCTGTCTCATGGCACAGAATCCGCCCGTGTCCCAGGCTGGAAAGGACCAGCAGCTTGGCCCAGGTGACCGGCTTTATCTGGCCAAGCGCATCTTCTCCAGGCTTAAGCGAGCTTCAAAAAGTGGACATGCTTATTGGAGCTTTGCTCCCTTCCACGCTGAGATGAGGGCCCCCTGGGTAGGAACCAGTTTGGGGGGGCGTCTGAAATGGATCACTTCCCACAGCAACGTCGTTTCTGTGCTGGGCATCTGCTGGACAGTCGTCAGAGGGAATCTAACAACTGGTCACTAAGGAAGAGCGCTGGTGACTCTTCCTTCTCAAGAGAGATGTGAACGTAATGAGTGTGTCTCTTTCTGCCTCTGTCTCAGTGTCTGTCTCTCCGGCTCCCCTGGTTTTGCCAGGATTAGAGGACACGGTAAAATGGGCCGGGCGGCTGCGTGGAGGTTGGTCATTCCTGTCTGAAGTTAGTTTGTGAACAATATGTGTGTCCACTCATGGGACTTAGCGTGTTCTGCTTTGGGCTTCAGTCATTTGTCTGAACACCAGTTGTTCTTTGTTCTGGAGGTTTATTCAGTGGACTCTGACCAACCAGAAAGAGGATTTTGCCCTGATCTAGCATTAGGTCATTAAAAGTGAAATCTTTTCTCCCCCCTCTCCACCCCCTGCACGGGATCAATCGACAAAAGGAGAAGTCAATATTCTTTATTTTGATAAAAACAAACTGAAAGATCATAATGATAATTATGGTAGTTTTAATATTGAAGTCTGTATTTTCCTCACATAAACTGAGATTAATGTAATTTAAGGCAAAATGGCACATTTGAGCCCGAAAACCCAGCGGTCTGGGCTCTGTTGGAATAAATGACTAATTCATGACTGTGAGTCCAGCTAGGACTTCAGTTGTTTTCATCGGTGGAATTAAAAACCGAGGTTGTGGGAGCACTGAGTTACTTTGGCAATATAAAATTGCATATCTACCGTGAAATGTCGGTGGCACACGGGAGCTTGTGTTCTGAGTATGAAACAAGGCCGTTGAGGTCCAGTTGCTAATCTGGTGCCTGGCGCCCGGGAAGGACCCAGAAAGACCAGTGAGTGGTGCTTGGGCCGGTGTCTTGAATTAAGTTTCCACAGCAACCGGCCCTCCTGTGCAGCGTGTTATTTCAACAGCAGCCACAAGGTGGGAGTATTCACCTTCCTACCGTGTGGTTAAGGGTCTGTTTTTCTTTCATCCTTACTGCTGAAGGCCTTGAGCATTTTGCTTTAGCTACTTCCTTGTAGAACAAATGAAGTTTTTTTTTTTTAACCTGGAGCAAGAGTAGTCGTGCCACATACCTGGTCAACACATACCAGCTTTAATGCTGCTACAGGTTGCCTACCTTGCTAAATGTATCACCTGTGTCTTTTTCTGAAAAATTCTGAGTCACTTTTGGTTCCCTTCTGTGTGGGCACGATGCTTCTCTAGGTAATGGACTTTCCCTTCAGTCTTCACATTTGTTTATGAGAATAAGGGGAAAACAGAGGTTAAAGTGTGCACTCTGGCTGGTGAAATACCAGGCATGATTTAAATAGTATATGGCACAATCCAAGACGTCAGTCGATTTTTTTAGTAATAATTTTTTTGTTTGTACAACGGAAGTGAACTAGCTATAAACTGTTATCTTTGTTTAAAGACTCGTAGAAGAGGAACTCCACTTAAGACAAAAACCTATACCGCGGCCCTGCGCAGGGGAAGCGGGGCCCGCCGGGGTGCGTTCTGGCCGCGCCTGGCTCAGGGCGGACGAACGCGGGAGCTGCGCTCTTCCGCAGCAGCGTGGTTGTACGCGCTCATCGCTGCTTAGTGTCACAGGTTCAAGGTCGCTGGTGGGTCCCACTGCAGGGGAAGGACCCCCTTGAGTTCCGGGGGACACTTGCCAGTGAAATGTGTGTGGGGGGGTCACGTGCATACACGGCATTCCTGGTTAGCAAACGTTACTGTTAACAAAAATGGGCACAACGTTTGCTTCCTGTGAAAGGCTGTTTGTGTGAGTCGATGTGTGTGGTAAAATAATGCAGATGCTTTATAATGTACTCCTAGACAGCATTAAAGAAAACGGTTTTCATCTGAGTAAGGATGTGCAGACCAAGGGCCTCTGGACTTTTCATGATCCCATATTGAGAACCTAGGCTCTATTTTGGTGGCTTTCCTCCTATTCACAAAATTTCAGACTCTGCATACAAATAGTGGAGGGAAAAAATATCCCTAGAGCACTGTTTATACGGGTGAGAAGATCACGCATTTTATCTGCAGCTCCGCAATGGTCCCTTTTGATGAAGGCATATTATGCATATTAATTATTTACGTTGGAAGACAGGTTAATTTTTCTTGGGGAAGAAAAATTGTTTCCGAGCTCTAATGACCATGTATCGGTACAATCACGCATGTTTTACAGCAGAGTAACGAGTAAGGTTTTATCTGAAGTTCTACACCTTAAAATACTTGGGAATCACGGATCTGTTCTGGGTCTTCCTTTCAGAGCACGGAAGGCGCAGCTGTCTCCTCATTTTGCGGAGAAAGAACGAAGACCCCGGAGAGGTTAGTGGCGGACTCAGACCACACCGTGCGAATGGTGGAACTCCGCCGGAGCGGAGCCCAGGTGCGGCCCCCGCTGTGGCTTCGTGCCTCCCTGCCCTGCCCGGACCATCTCCGCGGAATCAGGCTGGTCCCTCTCCACGTCTCCAGCGCCGATCTCCCGCCCCTCCAAGGTATTGCTCAGCCTTGTCTCTCGTGGGTCCTGAGAAAATAGAAACTTGTTCTTCTGTAGTAATGGATGGCTTCGAGTAACTTCTGTTGACTGCAGATGATCTGTTCCGTGAACGTCACACAGTCTTTACCAGCTTGAGACCATTGAGTTGAGTTCGGAGGGTCACATGCCGTCTAGGCGTCTGGCGACCAGGACGGAAGTGCCGCGGGGAGTCGCGCTGCTCCAGGCGGACCTTCTGTGGGTGCTGTCATGCACCCGCGCTCTGTGGGTGAGAATCCCTGGGTCCAGACTGCACGCTTGTCGGTGTGGTGGGGTAGATCCAGAACTGTGCTCTGCGGAACTCCGCGCTCTGCCGGGAGGGGTGCCTTGACCCTCCCCTGTGGACAGGTGGGGTGGCCGTCCCCTCCGCAACACACTTGATGAGGCTGTTTAATTGCTGTAGAAAACCTCAGTGGGTTGCCGGAGAGGATGGATTCGCCCTCACTCAAAGGCACGCAGGATCTAGCTGCACGGTAAGTTCTACCCACAGAATACAGTTCTGAACCCTTTGCGGCTCAAATCCCATCAAAATCTTGGATTTGAGAAGATATAATTAAAGAGGGTGGGCTGAAAGTTATGCAAACCATCATATGGTGAAGTTTTGAAAATGTATCAAGCCATCAGAATGTTACATATTTATCCTTCCTAGTTTTAGCCTGTCCTAAAAATGTTTTTTTAATTGATTGCATTGGGCATGTGCCACTCATGGGCACAGAAGGAGAGGCTATGCCGAACAAAAGGCACTTTGCTGAGGAGGGTCCGTTGCATGTCATGTGCCCTTTTAATGAAAATAAGTAGGAGAGGTCCTGCCTGGGTCTCGTAACAAAAGAGTCATCTGTTCCTGAGGGTTTAAAGAACTTACAGATGCCATGAATCTTTCCACTGGTGTATTTCATTGTTTGCTTTTATTTCTAAGAAGCACTGAGTCAGGTGTGCAGCCTACCTTTAGGATGTATAGACGTGCCCATGAAATGCATTTTAAAAATACTAGCCGAACCCTTTTTCCTTCCTCTGCGTTTTCCCTTCCTCTTCTATGCATTTATAGTATTGCTTGTATTTTGAGAAATAACGATTTTTCCCAAAATAATAGCTATATCTAAACATGCATAAAGTAATCAAATCTTAAAAAAGATTGTATCCTGCTACTCAAGCTTATATAATGGTGTTGTGTGTCAAAAAAAACGCAATGAATAATTGCCATGAAAAGAGTATAAGAAAAGTTTCCAGTAGGGAGTCTGATTTGGAAAGGAAAATCGAGAGCAGAAGACTTTTAGGTGGATATTTAGGGCAGCGATTTTAAAAGTGCCAGTGTGAATAGGTGGTGGTATATTTATATGGGTTTCCGCGCTTTCTCTCGTCCCCGCCATTATCAAGATGGTCTGCCTCTAGTTCTTCATTCATCCCCCTCATCTCCAGCTTGACTTTCACTGGCCCTGGAACTGCAGCCAGAGAGAGAATGGTCTCCTGTCAGCAGGTCCCAGGACATCACATTGAAGGGTTAAGACAAAGGGGAAAACGGTTCCATGGATCCCTTGAGGGGAGAGAAAGGATAGAGAAGGGGAAGGAAGGAAAGTGGGAAGCAAGAGGATTTGGGAAAGTTTGAGACTGGACCTTCTCTAGGGGAAGGGGGAAGAAGGAACCCCTGAATCATAAGGCAGATACGCACTTCCCAGATCAAACCGCTTTCCGGGTGACAAGCGTCATGCATCTCTGCTGGTCCCACTTGGAGTCACCAACACCCGACCTCGATGCTCTTTGTCCGAGTGTGTTCCCTGTAGAATTTGAAGGCGTGAGTTTTCTGCCCAGGGTCACAAGGGCAACCCAGCAGTCAGGGTCACGGTTAAGACCCTGGGAATCTGTCCAGATCGCAGAGGGCGATTTGGGCTTCCAAAGGCCAAGACACGGTGACGAAAGGGAGGGGTTCTGGCCAAATTCACTTAAACCTCCAAATGAAGACAGGCCCAGTGATGTTCTGATGCGGTAATGCAACTGTGCAAGGGTCACCCACGCCAGGGCGCTCTGGGGATGACGGGGGTGTCCTCTGAACACATGCACTCAAACGGCAGGCACGCCCGTGCTTGTGTGGCACTCTGGGACTAGGGGTTGTCCCCAGCGCACACCTGGGAATAGTTCCCAACTGTTTGCATTCAGGTCTGGAGATGCAGCTTTGGAAAGTACTTGTTTCCATTAACTAGGAGCAAAAGCTCTTCAATACACCTGCTTTAATTACTCCAGCTCGATGCACTTTCCAGGCTCCCTGATTCTTTGCACCCCTCTCCCCTTTGACCCCAGACCTGGCCCTTCTGGATTGGGTTCTCTTTCTCTGTGAGCCCATAGACCTGGCCCGCATCTCACTTCAGTTACAAACCTAGACAGCAGTTCCTTCACCGTCCTTTGCTAAACTTCATCACTCATGGCTTATAGTCCTGTCGGAACACTTGGCACAAAAATGTATCCGGTCATTTGTCTATGAAACAAATGAGTGAGCTGAAATACCTCTGTAGGCAATGTCACGTATTTTTGAGTCCATCATTTCTTGTGTCAATATGAAATTATGAGTAGCAGGCTAAGCCTTATACTCTTGAATCTTGAACTCTTCAGGCCCTTGGGTTAGATGGCCAATTTCCAAGGTAAGAACCGAGCTGAGCAGTGTAATAGATAGAAATTGTTGTACGTCAATTCCCAGGGGCACCTGTGACTCAGGATTCATTGGTGCGATGCCAAGCTCTCTCTCGCTCCCCGCAGAGAAAGCATCGCAGCTTTCTGATTCAGAAATGACTGACTTTGGTTGGATTTTCTGATCTGATTAAATGTTTTCTTCTAATGCACCGCCAGCAAGCCACAGATTCTAAACACTGCAAGGTCTGTGATTTTTCATGTTTTGAACGGTGGTGCGGTGACAAAGATGTGTTGTGGGAGGCGTGAGCGCTGCCATAATAGGCTCTAACAGCTCTCAAAGCAACGTTACAATCTGTCTCCGACGGCAGATTTGTACGCCATCTAGGGTGGGGCTGAACGTCTTCCCTCTCATGCTTTAAAAGACTGAGCATGTCTACATTATTTATTACTATCTGCTTTTTAGAAGGCTTGCCATTATATTAATGTACGTTGAAGATTGCAATCTGAAGATTGCAGTTCTGTTTCAAGTTTTGTAACTTTTAATAAGTGCTCTCTCAAAACTGCTTGACTTTGGCAACGATGAGGAAAAGGGTGTTACACATTTCTCGTAGGTGTGTGAGACCCGGGAAGGTGGAAGTTAGGGTGCTTTTCCTGAGATGGCACCTGGTGGTGGGTGAGGTAGTCTGATTTAACTCTTTCTTGATTTCGTTCCGTTTCATGGGCCTTACAGCAACTTCCGAATCTCATTCACTGTCAGGCTATCATTACCTTTCCTCTCTTTACCATCTTTATGCTTCTAAGACGTTGTGTACAGCAGAGTAATAAGCATTTGTGGGATTGTTGTTGTTATTCTCGCTGGGCATCCAGCCCACCTCACATTTAAGAATAGCTCAGTTTTGGTTTGGGATCCTGAATGTCTCCTAATAACAGCCGAGTGTCCACTCTGCTCCAAGTCACAGCCTTCATCCGTAAGTGACTGGCCCCAGTCATCGAATTCCATCCTTCTGGCCAGTTCAGAAGTTGGCAACAAATCAGAGTTCACGAGATGCCAGGGGTTGGCGGCTGACGTTTCTGGAACACAGAGGTTTCCTCTCTTCTGCGGCTCACGCGGTGTGAGGATGGGAGTTCAGAGCTGCTGTGGCCGCCTGCTCCTGCCAGAGCGGAGCCCCGAGCTCTTAGGAGAGTCTGAAGTTGGCGTGAGCTCCACCGGTGGCACAGCCACGCTCCGGAACCCGAGTTTCTGTGACGCCCTGGGACTGGTGGCGCACGCTTCCCCGACAGAACGTCTTCTGGGTTTATGGCAATGTGAGCCAACTTCCTCAGTGCTAAGTGGGTTTGGACCGTTTGACCTGGAGGAATATCCGAGGCCTCAGAAATGCTTTGGTCTCTGGACCAGGGCAGTGATGGTTGGGATGAGGTGAGATTGGGATGGGGAATTAGGGTCAGTCTGTGGGAGGCAGGGTGTTTGGCCTTAGAAGGCGAAGTGACGGCACCACCATCTAGGGGACTGGGTAAGAGTCACCCCTTCCAAACAGACTCCTTTTCCTACCAGAGATCCTGGAACTGAGAAAGGGGCGCCTTCCATGGCTGTGGTCGGTGCTGTGGAGATACTGATGATGGTGTCTGTAAGATCGACTGTTGACCGAGACTTACTGAGACGTGATATGCAGCTTGCAGTGCGGGTGCTGCTTTATGGTTTCCGACACAAAATTACATTTTTCTTGAAACCATTACTGAAGAGCGTACTATGTAATCCTTGTTGCATTAAACGTTACTCGTTGCAATTTTTTTGGAAATGCCTCATTCATGTGTCTACCTCCTGAATCCTCCTCACTGTTCATTCTCTTTGTATTTTTCTTTTTTGGTTTGTCCTGTTTATTTTAATTTGTTGACAGTAGAGTCCGTGGTTGGCAACCACAGGTTTTTCCCTAGCATTATTACTAGTGTTACTAGTTGAGAAATTTTATTCTATATTAATTCCATGATACACTCTTTTTTATTTCCTACTCAAGCAACAACAGCAGGCTGGCGGAGGCCTCAGAGGTCCAGCACATTGGTGAACGACTCAGCCCCTGACGTCCTAACAGAGGCTTATGTACAGAAAGTTCAGAGGCCCCCAGAGCCTGTGAGGAGTGAGGAAGCCCTCAGGACAGGGAACACACGGTGGGGGGAGGAGGGGGAGGACCCCAAAGACCCCACAGCGACTCTACCAGCAACCTTTGTGGCGCCCCGGTCTTACTTCGTTATGGGGCTGAATCTCGTTTCCGTGCCCCAGGCCTTCAACAGTTTGTGCAGCCTCCTGATTTGGGGGCAAAGCTGTGCACAAGTGCCAACCGAGCTACATCCTGAATCGTGCAGGACCCTTGTGTCTGGGGGAGAACGCCTTCGAGAGAATGTCCGGGGCTCTGATCCTTTCCTGTGTGTGCTTCTCTATTGGGATTTCCACTTAAAATTCATCTCCCATCGGGTGCTACAGAAAACAGTCAGCCAATGATTATGTAGGTTTTATCTGTTTTAACATAAAAGTAAACAAGCTTAGCCAGTAACTCATAGTATACATAGTAGAATAATACTGAAGCAAGGAAAGTTTGGCGTCTGGGTTTGTCACACTGGCCTCTGGGAGCTCGTAAGGGCCAGTGGCTGGCGCTCTACGGCCAGCTCCAGGGGAGTTCCTGCCCACTTGACCAGCTCATCCATTTTTTTTAAATGAATGAATCTTTGTCTATGACCCTAAGACAGTACGCTTTACCAGAGTGCGCTGGACAAGCTGTGGGACTATTCACGTGACATTTATTTAGCATTTTCTAAGAATCTGTTATATGTCGGTCCCTGGGGACGAGAGATGTGTAACAAGCAGCCCAGGCCCTCGGGGAGCTGGCTGCCCGGCAGGAAAGGCAGGCCACGGAGACACTAACAGCACAGAGTTCAAGGGCAAGGCTCCCGAGTGGGGCCTGGGCTAGCAGCGGCCGTGTGATCTGGGGGAAGAACCCAACCTTGCTGCCACTCGGTTTCTGCGCCTGTGACACAGGACAACCACGGTGGCTGCTTCTTCCAATCGCTGTGTGGGTGGATTGGCCTTCATATGTAGAGTTTAACTTCCTGCAATTATTATTTCAGTAAACAGTTTTGATGAATTGACAAAAGCTGTAATAGTGGTCACTGAAAACGACGTTGTGGTAGCTGTGTGTGGCCTAGCGGGAATTCTCATGGACCAAGGATACCTTCTGTACCCTTGGTTCATCAGGTGAGCTCATGACATCTGCAGTAGGCAGTGTCCTTGGTGGCTGTGAGAGCTGCCATCACTCGGGCCTCTGCCTTCTCAGAAGGAGTCGTGCTTGGGGTTGTACATACTCCCTTCACTGAGGCTCTCAGTCCCGTGTCCACAGCGGTCATTGGTCCACACGCCATGAAGAGACCCCAGACCGTGACTCTGCAGTCAGCCGGGGGGGGGTGTGTGGGAGATGGAGTCCCTTTTCACTGTGAACTTCCACACCCACAAAGACAACCCAGCGAGCAGGAGGCCCGTCCTGGCTTGAAGGTCCCGGAACGTGCAGACCAGCCCACCGCACAGAGCAGCCCCGCCCCTTTCTTCTGCTCCGGCTCCGTGCTCAGTGTCCTTGCCTCGGATTGGCTGGGGCAGCTTCTCTCCTGCCGCACACGGAGCCGGGCGTCGGTTAACACGCGTCACCGGGGACTGCTGCAAAGGATGCGAGCAGGTTCTGCTCCCCTGTCCCCTGGCCAGGGGGGAAACGCACCGAGGCACCTCAACGGGACCGCAGCTTGGAGTGAAAGTGGTCCTGCTGACCCCAGCAAGCCTTCCGAGAGTGGGGGAATTGTTTTCCTGAGAAGTTCATTGTTACAGTTCTTGTGGTTAAATATATATATGCATATATATATGTTTATATATATATTTGCTTTTAATGGTGCAACGAGGCATAAATGATTTGAGGGTAGATCTTATGCAAAACCACTTGTTTTGCTCAACTCACTGATGGGTTCTAAACGGCTCATGAGCATCCTTTTAAATCCCTATTATAATAAATGAGCAAATGGCATCTTTTTCCATGCTGTCTAAATGGGTCACATTCTTCTACATATTGCCTGACGCCTCTAATAGTATAAAATAGGTTAGGGGATACAGGCTCTGGAATCCAGCCTCTCGGTGGATGGCAGGCCTCGCTGGTAAGTCGGGGCAAACTCAGGAAGCCAGCGGTTGGATGTGTAGCAAAGTCCCCTGCCCTCCGGATAAAGACCCCTTTTCCTTCTCTTTACGTCCTGATTTCTATGCGCTTCATAGACAGAGGTCTTCGAGGTCCCTCAGTACCAGTGAGGTGGGGACCTGAGCAGTCGGCGGGGGCCGTGGGCCCCTGCTGTTGAACTGCACTGGTCTCGCATCAGCGGGTTTGAAGCAGACACCGCTCGTTTCTCGGTTCCCACCCTAGGGTGTCATTGGAACTGGAAAGTGACACTGCCTCTGAACGAGAGAGGGTGGGGACAGACTTGTGTGCCCGTTGTCTGTGTGACGCACCCCGGAGCGCCGAACATTCAGGCCGTGAAAGGAAAGCGAGACGCTCAAGTCCCAGAGCCTCGTGCTGCTTTCCGGGCTGCAGGCCCCACCTGCTGCCCGGTTACTCGGCTTTCGTGTGCCGGTATGTATCAGTGGTAGGCTTGGTTCATTAAGTCAAAGTGTTTTCACCCGAGAGGGGCCCACAGAGGAGGAGGGAAATTACCGCCCCACTCCCCACAGTAGTCAGATCGCCCTCGGCTGCCGAAGGTGTGCGAGCAGGAGTCCCTGGCAACGGGCATGTGTTCAGGGCAGTAAAAGCAGGAGATGTCCTGGGTTATCCCCACAGGGTTGAGGCCCATCTGGGAGCCCCGACAGGCAGAGGCTCTCCCTGGAGCGAGCAGACGGGTGCACACAGGAGAAAGGAACGGATCTGAAGTGTGGCAGTTATGCTTGCTGTTGCCAGCAGGTCACAGGGACTCATCCCAGGTGACAGCCTGCAAGGAGGGGGACTCGGTCCTGCAGCCGGAAGGAACTGAATTTGGTGAGTGAGCGGAAAGAACCTGGAAGGGGATTTTCCCCTAAAGCGGCGGTGTCCAACCTGTGGCCCGTGGGCCGCATGCGGCTCAGGATGGCTGTGAATGCCGCCCGACAGAAAATCGTAAATTCACTTAAAACCTTATGAGATTTGTTGGTAATTATGTGTTGCAATGTATTTAATGTGGGGCCCACGACAACTCTTCTTCTCCCAGCATGTCCCAGAGATGCCCAGAGCTGGACACCCCTGCCCTAGAGCCTCCAGAGAGGAAGGCAGCCCAGCCGTCCTTCCGTTCAGTCTTTGCAAGACTCTGAGTCGCAGACCCCACCCAGCCACACGGTGCCCAGACTCCTAGTCTCGTAGAGCTGTGCGGTGTTTAACGGGTGCTGTTTAAAGCCCCTTTGTCCGTGGTCATTTGTTACAGCACGACAGGAAACCCATGTGCCCTGGCTGCGGAGAGAGAAAAGGTTGCAGGAGGTAACAGGGCGTGTGGCTCCTCAGTCCTCTGAAGCTGAAGACTGGAGAAGGGGGCACATGCTGTAAAGGGGGGCCCTCGGAAGGTGGTCTCCACACAGGGGGTTCTACCTGCCTGGGTGCCCGTGCATCATTACCTCTTGGCGAAGGCAGTGCTGTTTGCTTAGGTGAGAGGAGGCCTTGAAGTTGACCTTGGCTGGTCAGTGATTAGTTCCTACGTGCAGAGGTGAAACCCAGTAGTCCCTGCAGACTCTGCTGCGGGGTTTGCGGGACAGCGGGAAGCCAAGGTGGGGCCCCTTGGCACAGAGAGTCCTTGGGGGTCCTGACCAAGCGGAGCAGAGATTCTGAGCTGCCACAGTCGTGGGGTTTCACTGTAAACACGAAGGAAGCAGCCAGTAGTGCGGCAGATCCCATCGCCTCCGAGCCGAGGGCCAGTGGGCGTGGTCAGAGGGATACAGCGCAGCTGGTCCTCCCCGGGGTGCGGGGTGCGGTGGGAGGAAGCATGCAGCTCCTTCCCTCAGGCAGGCACAGCCCGATGCTGCTTTGGAGACCAGCCAGAGAGATGAAGAGGGGACTGAGAAGTCTGAGACCTAACGTTATTTTTCTACGAATAAGCTTTGCCTTCCTCCAGGAACCATTTAAATAATCAGATCACAGTGAAGTGAAAAACCTGAGCAAAGTGGTTTCTGTTAATAACTGGGGGCTCGGGAGGAAAGACTGCACACGGAGCTTTTTTTTCTTTGTGACAGTTAATTTGGGTGTCGACTGCGTGCAGGGATGCCCAGCCAGCTGGTGTGACATGATTTCTGGGCGAGTCTGGGAGGGTGGCTCTGGAAGAGCCATGCATTGGCATCGGCACCTGGGCGCAGAAGACTCCCGTCCCTCCGCGGTGGGCGCCACCCAGGTGGTTGAGGGCCCAGTGGAACCCGGAGGTGGGGGGAGACGGAGTTTGTTCGGTTGGAGCTGGGTGTCCACTTCCTCTGTTCCCAGACGTTAGCGCTCTTGTTTCCCCACTTTCGGACTCAGAGCAGACTCCACTCACTCAGCCCCTGGATTCTCAGGCCTTTGGACCTGGACAGAGTTCCACCACCGACTCTCCCGGTTCTGCAGCCTGGACAGCAGACTGGGGCTTCTTGGCCTCTATAACCACGTGAGCCAATTCCTATAGTAAATGTCCTCCTATAAATATACCTGCATAGACACTACTCCTCCTACTTCTCTGGAGAACCCCGGCTAATACCCTCAGATGGTGTCAGTTTTACTTTTGACCATGTTGGTGTGCGAAGCTTGCCCCCCCCCCCCCCCGCCATGACAGTGTTGGCACCCAGTGGCCAGGGCCAAGCATCTCACTGGGACACCTCTCTCGCCCCCGAGAGTGGGCTGGTTCAGTGTAGAC
>CM052540.1:189391024-189438285 GCA_028533065.1 Trachops cirrhosus | reverse complement strand
GGGTGAACTTTTCCTTTCAGATTTTGTGATGATCATTTTTAAACACACAGAAAACTGAAAGACTTGACATACCCACTACCTAGTTTCTGCCATCAGTGTTTTGCTGGGTTTGCATCCGTCACCCATCTAGCCATACACCCGTCCGTCTTGTTTTTTAATGTTCTTAAGATTCGTTTTCAGACCTCACCCCTGTGCAGTCTGTACACGCAGCACTAACTGGAGTCTGGTCTTTGTTTCCTGCTTTCTTTAAAAAAATAAATAAAACCTGAGCTGCACACACTTTGTGTCTGGAGCTCGACACACGGACTAACTAAAATTTACGCAATGACAGCTTAACCAATGGAGAGCTACTGTGATCAGTTGATGTTTGAGTTGGGAGTCTGTGGACCACGATGAAATTTTTGACCATCATGACAAAGAGAGATCCTCTTCATAGTCCCTCTAATCAGCAAAGTTTATTTCGAATTGACAGAAGAGAAAATCAGGTACGTTCAGGAGTCTGAAGTCTCGGGGGAAAGACTGATTCTAATGGACACTCTCCAGATTGTGATGAATCATGTAGCTTTCCCAGCAAAGGTTAAAGGAATATTGATGGAGTCAGCAACCATTTCGGCGGTTTTAAAACTCTCAGTTTTTTGACCTATGCTGCTATCAGTTTATGAAACTAATAATCTCTCCATCAGTTGAAGAACCAGCTGTACAAATCATTAAAATAGTACATTTAGATGACTGTCTTACTTCATCATGCAATTTGTGCAAACACAATTTTGTGGTTCTAACCATCGCTGCCACCTTGGAAACTTCATAACTTACACAACATGTACACCATTCTAAGTATCTGAAATGTTCACACAAAAGGAGGGGAAACACCATTCCTTTGATGATAACTTGCTAGTTCTTACAACACTGGTTATATTGCACCCAGTTGCCTCCACATGCTACATCTGGATGACATGCTCCACGCCCACCCCTTTCTCTTTTTTCGTGTGGGGAGGGGGATGGGCTTCATCGAGTCACGATCATAGAATTTCATTTTTACTTCTCCCATGGCATAGGAAAATAAAAGCAACCAAGGGAGCTGAAAACCATATAAAAAGCCTGCTATTAGCAAGGTTTAGCTCAGGAACAGCTAAAAACTGATTTGCTCTTCATCTATGAAATTTTATCTTTGGTCAGCTTGAGGTAGGATATGGCAAACAGATCAATTTGGCCTGTTCGATCAAAGTCTGCAAAAGCCTAAAGTGTGCTCCTACCTGGGCTGCCGAAAGGACACGGCTTTCTCTGGTTCAGCGCAGAAGACGTGCGGTCTCGGCGTAAGGCAGAGGTCAGTACCGGGGCGGGCAACGCAGGTTACATTACTAGCTGTCATCACCTAAGAGATAAATCGCAAGTGAGAGTACGGAATAATGGCAATAATAATAATATGAAGACAAATGACACAAATAAATAATATAATAAATAATAATGCAAGAATAAACTCTGTTGTGTGTGCTCACGCACTGTGAACCTACCTTGTCTGCTCCTGTGTGCGCTGCCAGTTGTACTTCCCAAGTGCAAGTGCTTTGGGGGTCTTTGTTTGTTTGTGGCATCTGGAGCATCATTGGATGGGGAGAGGCTCAGGCTGAAGAGGAGGCTGCACAAGTAAGGAAAGGCTCAGTTCATATTGGCACCCAGCCCCACTGCCATTGCTGAGGCACCATCCAGTCTTTCTGGGGAGGGTTTTGCCGACCCAGGAACTTTAGGAAGTGGTCCAGCCAAGGGCTACGTGTTCGCTGCCCGCCGGTCCTCGGTTCAGGAGAGAGGCTGCGAGCTGAGACTCGCCATCGAAGTCCATTCTCCATCGAGAGGTCTGGCTTCTGCAGGGTCCGTTCTTCCCAGAACAGGCCCACAGAGACGTGCCTTCATTCAGGCGAGTCCCGGCATGTGCCACGCCATAGCCGGCAAGCCTCAGATTTGCCAGTCTCCAGGGGCTGGAGGTGTGTTGTGAATGCCCAAAACACATGCCGTGGGCAAACCAGCACAGGCGTGGCCCCCAGACTTCAGGCCCAGCCTCAGAGACACGCGAGGGGGAGGTAGGGACTGCGGCAAAACGGGGAATCCCCTGGAACCGGGGACCTGGGCCGCGGTGTTCTGCCTTGGTCGCTGCAGCCTCATGAAAATGCACGCTCAGTACTGGGGAGTTTCTCATTTTTCAAGAGCAGTTGGAATTTGATTTGAAATGATGACTTTTAAAAATCCGACAGACCACCAGCACGCGTGGCCTCTGCTTCCTCTTTAAGGTACACAAGGTTCTCCTTTCATCTGGAGGCGGACTGTGCCTCCTCCAGCGGGGTCAGCACGCAGGCACGTGTGACTCGCAGCTCTACTGCACGGGTCCAGCTCCTCTCTGCTTCACCCGGCTTTTCTTGTGGTGACGTGGACCCCTGCCGCATGGTGACAACTGTGCCCTTGTAGTGTTGCTGAGGTGGATGGACCCCTGCCTCACAGCCACAGCCGTGGCCTTGTAGTGTTCAGACGAATCTAATCTCGGTGCTGGCTTATGCGGGTGCAGGAAACCAGGTTCCCAGCAGACTGAGCTCTCAAAGCAGGTCGGTGGTGTACCTGGGATGGAATGCCTGGTGTCCCCCATCTGGCTCAGTGTATGTTCCAGAAGAACCCGGGGCCTGCCCATGTGCAGTTTAATTTCACATCCGTTAGAAAGACTGCGTCTTGCCCTGGCTGGTGTAGCTTAGTGGATTAAGTGCGGGCCTATGAAACAAGAGATCACGGTTCGATTCCCAGTCAGGGCACATGCCTGGGTTGCAGGCCAGTTCCCAGCAGGGAATGCACAGGAAACAACCATACATTGATATTTCCCTCCCTCTCTCCTTCCCTTCCCCTCTGAAGGTAAATAAATAAAAACTTTTAAAAAAAAAAAGAAAGACTGTGTCTTAAAGACTGTCAGAGCAACTTTGGTCTTCCTAACTTCTACAGGGCCTGTAGCTTGTTGCTGGAAGCAAAACAGCCCTAGTTGCATTGCTGGGCGGATGCGGCACCCTCCCTCCGCGCTGCTCACCACCGAGGGGACGTAAGGGGGACGGCGCTCACAGGATGGCTGGTGGGAGGAGCGGACGGAGGCAGGCCAGGAGAGGAGCCCTGGGAGCAGGCAGGCCCTGTCTGGAGCCCGACTCATCCCCCAGGTCCGTGCCGCCCCGACCCCTCCTGCTGCTCCGCAGGAGCCTCCAGCGCCCCCCTCACAGGACGCAATCTAAGCAATTCTCTTAAAGAGGACATTGATGATCACACACCTGTAATGCCGAGCTCCAGGCAACTTCCTAGTTCCGTGAAGAAGAAACTTCAGCATGGGATGTCGCTTTTTAGGCAGTTGATACACACGAGGTCATGATTTCTCCTGAGCATGTGGCACAGAGTTTGCACACCTAATGTGAGATGTGACCTCTGTGTTGGACCACAGGCAGGACAGTGAGCAGAGAAGAAGCTGCAGGTGAGCAAAGCTCGGTGTCTAGGCCTCTGATGTGTGGGGACAGGATGCTGAAGGAGGTGGTGTAACCAAAATGCGGGTCCCGTGCCCTCCTCTACGAAAGCCAGTACTTGAGAGAGAGGTGCTGATGTAAAGGCAAGTGGTTTATTCAGATGCCAGCCACCTGGAAGATGGGGACTCTCGTCTCAGAGCCTGTCTCCTGGAAGATGGGGACTCTCGTCTCAGAGCCCCTCTCCCCTCTCAGAGGAGGCAGAGGTTTCTATGAGGAGAGAGAGGGGAACAGAACAGAGATCAAGGGAGGGGGTTGAAAGTTCCCTATGTGCTGACGAGCACAGTCCACTCCGGTAAGGCAAGGACGGTCCGCTGTGCGTCACCCTGGTTGGTCATCCCGGCTTCACTGTGTCCCGGCTTCACGTCATCCTGGATCCACGGGTGAAGGTCAGCAAATCCCCCAGGGCTGGGATGCCTGGAGGTCGGGCCCGGGTCTTCTGAAGTCAGGTCCCAGGATCCTTACACACACATGTTGCTCCTCTACGAGCTACAGACTAGTCCGAGTCGGCACCCCCGGGAACCAGGTCAGAAGAGAGGTGGGTGGGTGACAATCCCCACTGTGACAATCCCCACTGTGACGATTGTACGCCACCCAGAGTGGTAGCACATGCTGGTCGCAGGCAGGACGTGACACTGTGGTAGAAAGGCAGGTGGTCATCACCCCAGCGTGGCAGGAGCTCCCAGGCAGGATCCAGATGGACCGGAAGGACCGTGCCACGCCTGGGTTTGTCTGGGATTAGAATCGCCTGAACCTCCATGGGGAAAAGTGGCTTATAGTTCAGAAGAGGGTTATTATTAGCTTTCTTTGGCCAGTACCTGGAAGTTACTGTAGTGGGTTCAATTGCCTGTCACAGACAGATATGTCCAACTCCTAAATCCCAGTAATGAGGAGGGGTTGTGACTTTATTTGGAAACAGAGTCTTTGCAGATGTTGTTAAATTAAGGATCTCAAGTAAGGTCATCCTGGATTTAGGCTGGGCTCTAAATCCAAGGATGTATCTTTGTATTAGAGAAAGGAGAAGAAATTTGGTGCAGAGAGAGGACACAGAAGGATGGAAGTAGAGGTTGAAGTTATGTAATTTCAAGCCAAGGAACACTGAGAGCCCCCATAGCTACCAGGACTTGGGGGGCAGATGACGTGGGGACTGATGACGTAGAGCAGATTCTCCCTCAGAGCCTCCAGAGGGACCAACTCTTCCCACACCTTGATTTTGGATTTCTAGTCTCCAGAAAGGGGAGACAATAAGATCTATTGTTTTAAGCTCCTGGCTCGTAATACCTTATTCTAACAGTAGCTCTAAAAGAACAAGTCCCTTACCCATGCCTGACCCCTGGCGTTACTGCTCCCTAAATCTTATTTTCTAGTTAAAATGAATGGAATATTTTTAGAAATTGCATTTCATTGCCCTTTCCTCTTTTATTTATAGTGAAATCTGGTTTTTAAGCCCTAGGAATAAATTAAACATTTAAAACCTCTATGATTATAGTAAAAAAAAAAATTGGTGTCTAGATGAGTTAGTCTAGCAAGCAGAAAAGGTTGTCTCCATTCTATAATTAATTCCAGGATTCATTCAAAAATTTCTTTTTTATTAATTTATTCATCCAGTCTCCAACTCATTTCAATCAATCAAATATTTACCAAACGCTTTCTCTCCTAGACATTATTCTTCCAGTTACTTGGAAACACATGATGAATGAGAAAGACGCCGTGTCTGCCCTCTTTGCAAATGCGTTTTGGTGATACAGACAGGAAGCAAACAATTCCCCAAATACATAAACAATTACCGGCTACAACAAATGTTGTTGGTGACGCCCCAATGTATTTTCCATTTTAATTCCTAGTTATAATGGTCACTACTCACTGCACTGAATGGAGAGTCAAAGCTGAATACACAGCTATTTAAAGGAAATCCGGTTACTCATAGGACCCCTGTTACATTTCCCCTCCGCATGTCTGGTTGCATCTATACTTGAACTTTGAATTCACACTCAATGGAGAATCAAAGCTACTTAATTCACAACACGGCGCTGCTGCTGTCATTTGATACATAATTGAAAACAGATAAACTCAATGGCAGCCCCAAGACTTAGATGTCAGTGAGTTTAATGTCCCTTCTCCTCTGATGCAAATCGTGAGGCAAGATCTGGAAAATGGATTCCATGTTACGGGACTGTACAGAGGTACACCTACAGTGAAAACGTGTTGAAAAGCTACAGTATCACAAAACCTCAGGGGTGAACATCATTATATAGATCAGAGGTCAGCATTTTTTGTTTATTTTTCCATTTGCCCCCATGTAGAGTGACTAAGCTCTCACTGTAACTCGAAAAAGGGTGACCACGACTCGTCGTGGTTTCATGTGAGGTTGCATCAAGATACCGATGTATTGGAAGATAAGACCCTCCCACCCCCACCAAAGTACACAGAGTGTCTAAACAGAAGGGAGTTGTTCCCCAAACTCTTAGACTCTTAGACTCTTAGCCAGATCAAAGATTTTCACAAGGGGCCCAGCAGAGGCTTTTGTGGAAAAGAAACTGGTGAGTAGATGTCTTTGGCAGGAGCAGCCACCGTACCGGGAGGCCCCTGACTCATCTCTGGGAGAAGGGAGGGTGGACTCACACTAACTCCCACCTCGCTGAAAGGAGGCTTTGAGGGACCTCCTGGAGAACACTGGGAGACACTGAAGATGGTATCTTTCTGGGAAATCCAGAGGCAAGGGAAGCATTGACTTGGCTGCTTGGTTGGAAGAGCCAGAATAGCCAGCGGCGTGGTGTGGGCAGCAGCCCAAGAGTGTGCTGAGTCAAAGGATGCTTGAGTGCTTCCCAGTCAGATGTGGCCACACTGCAGAGACAGCCAGAAGGGAATCAGCTTGGTACCCTTCCATAGGGTCTGCAAGAGGCGAGGAAGTCTCAGTAGGAAGAGCCTGGATTTGCCAAATGCCCAAGTTCAGGTTCAGAGGAAATGTCCATCCTAGGTGAAGGACATGCAAGAGAGGTTTAACAGGGAACCTCCGTGCAGCCTCAGAAGCACCAGTGAATGAGCTCACCTGTAAACACCTTCAAACCTGCAAAGGAGGGGCCTACTGAGCCCCACGTGCCTTGTCCTACCCTGACCGGCAAGCAGTGACCATCTCTGATTTCCCACCTTCGTGGTCCTAAATCATGTTCAAGTTTCCTTCTAGTTCAGCCGCTCAACATGGCCTCTCACTGGCAACATTCACCGTGGGTTTTGTGCACGTAGGGGCCATGATGAATAAAACGACACGAGGTTCAATTAAGCACAAGAGAAGATGGTGCAATCGAGAGATGCGGTCAGCATGAAACCTATGAGGCAGCTGCCGGTGTAACGCAGCACTGTTTTACAGAGGGCTTGTTTAATAAGGGGACTGCGCACACTCTAAAATAACAATAAACTACAGCACAGCAAACACCTAAGTCACTACCATGGTCATTTACTATCAAGGCCTGCACACTGTGTGTAGCTGTGCGTGCTGCACTTCGATGTGACCGGCCTGCAGGAGGCCTGCTGACACCAGCATCTTACAGACACGTGGGCCATGCATCGAGCTGGGACGTCAGGACAGCGACAGTGTCACCAGGCGATGGCAGTTTTTCAGCCCCATTGTTGACTGGAACGTCGGCACGCAGCTCAGGGCCGAGCATGGGCCTCACTGTAGCTCCTGGAGTGATTTTTTCCCTCTTCCTGGTGTTCCGAATGCATCTTTGGTGGGACTGATTCTAGAAGTATAATATCAGATGAAGACTCAGTCATAAGTTAAACTATGGAGAAGCAGAAGGATGTGATTCTTTAAAAGAAAACAAAAGAGCTATTTTATGTTAGAGACTTTAATTCATCAAAGTTGAACAATTGGGCATGGCAGTTAGCTGCTCATCCACACACAGTATCAAGTCCAAGTGCACTGAAGAAGCTTTCAGTTTAGGTCCAGTGAACACACTTATATTTATGTCATATTTACCAAATACACATAATTTAATATGATAATTCAAAGAGAACTAGTTAAAAAAAACTATTGTAGTAATTAGCTAGAAAGTACATTTAACAAAAGCAGTTTAAAAAGTTAATCCTAATTTTATGAAGATAATTCTCGTTCTTAGGAGCAGTTAGTTAATGGGAAAAGGCTTCCTCAAGCTTTTGCACACTTAGAAAAGATGACTGATGAGTATAAAAGAAAACTATTTGTTTTTATTGTAGTTGAAGGAAAGATTTTATGCATGCTTCTCAAATAATTTTGCAGATGTAACTTGCTTCAAAATCAAGAGTTCAATACATACATTTTGAAAACTAAGATTCATTACTGTGTTATAAACCGATGCGGTGAGCTTTTGAAAATAAACATTCAAAAATACTTTAAAATTCTTCTCTCTGGCTTCAAGTAGATTATGATATCTGAATGAAGATTTAATTCCCAGTGCCCTAAAATCATTATTTTTCACATGTTTGTGTCTCTCACATTGTGGATTTTATCTTTAGATTTGTTAGCTAACATATCTCACTTTTGTATTTAATTTCGCGATCTGGAACTTGTTGTTGAACTCGATTAGTTAGGAGGTTAGACTTTAGTGAAGGTGCCACGTACACCCTGATGATAACAGTTTAGTGAGAATGGCGTGACCTTGTTTTTCCTGCTATGTGAGAATAACTGCATCAAAAATTGTTAAAACCATACATGCTTTTAATTAAACCATAAAATCATTAAATGCGATCTATGGATTGGAAGTCATTTCTCCCTTATTTACATTATAGCCCCATATCCACTTGCTTCATTTTCCCCTCCACTCACTTATTGTACGCAGTTTTCCAAGGCGTCCGAACATGGACTTGTGACGCCTCTGACTGACGGCGCTCCCCACAGCCCGCCAGGGGGCTGCTCTTGGCCTTGTCCTGAGTTGGTGGGGTCCATCCACTGCTGTCTGTCGTTTCTTGTTCTGCTGCGTTTAACGTCAGGTTTTGTGTATAATGGCTTCTCAGTAAATATAATCGGATGAGGGAAGTTTAAATGCTTGCTTATTTCGTGCATTAGGTCCTAGAGCTGGGAGTATTATCTGGATTTTTCACTGTTAGTTTGATTAGTGCCTATGTTAGGGTGTTGCCTAGCATGTAATTTTTCTTCCACTCATTCAAACAAAAAGATTAACTGCACCCTTCCTTTGGGCAGGGAACTATCCTAGGTTCTGAGATTGGAGTCGTAAACAAAAGGTACATGGTCGTTCGTCTGAGGAACTTCATAGTCTGGTGGGAAAAAACAGATTCCAGTAGTAAGTGGTAGTCATAGTGCTACAGAATGCAGGTCCGGCCGCCCGCCACTACAAGAGCCAGGACCCGAGAGGCAGGGGCTGATGTAAAGAAAAGTGGTTATTCAGGTGTTGGCCACCTGGAAGATGGGGGACTCTCATCTCGAAGCTCACCTTAGCATCTCGGGCGTCCTGGCTAGTTTACGTAGGGAACCGTGGGGAGAGGGGAACTAAGGAATTTCTGGTGACCTGCAGTTTCTCAGCTCTGCTTTCGGGTGGCTTCAGTGCTGTCTCCTGGGGGCGTCAACATGGCAGTACCGCGGGTTCCCTGCTGATGTCCAGGAGCAGGACGTGCAGGCACAGTCTCTGCTGCCACCGCATGAGTCGCTGGCGCTCGCCCTGCTTCCTGTGGTCAGGGTCGCTCCTTGGTTAAGCAGGAGCTGCCGCTGCCGATGTCTGTGCAACACTCACAAAGAAACGTGTGATACCCGAATCCTCTCTGAGTCTGTTAGTACAGCCTCGTCTGTAATTACTGCCGGGTCAGTAGGTGTTGCTCCCTTCAGTCACTGTTGAACAGAAGGCAACTTTTTGCGCACTTACTGATGTTCTGTGCCAGGCACTGTGCCCAGTACTCTTCATACATTATTTCATTTTACTCTTAAAATGAACTTGTTAGTTCTGTTCATGTATTTATCAAATCATTTTTGTGAATACCTTGTGTGCCGGGTACTATTTTCTACAGTGTTATGGAAACAATAAAGCATCAAAAGGGATGGGGGGGGGTGGTAAGGAAAAGGGGTCCTTTTTTTGTTTTAGTAGATCAGTTGGGGAAAGTGTCTCCGAGGAGCCCGCTGTCCAGCAGAAGAGAAAGAACAGCCCCGAGGGGAAGCCCCGGGTCAGGGTTTGGGTTACGGGGTGAGGACAGGGGGGAGTATAATGCGGGAGATGCCGGCAAGGACCAGATCGCGCTGGGCCTTGTGGATGCTCGTGAGAAGTTCCGGTTTCAGTCTGAACGTGATGGGAAGCCCCGGAGAGTCCGCTCTGGGAAGAACTGTGAGGTCACAGTTCACAAGGTCTCTGGCTGCTCTGCAGGAACCCCCCCTCCCAGATGCCGCTCGGGCTCAGCTCTCTTACACTTACATTTCTTTATCTCGTCATTTTCAGTTCCCATTACTTACGTTAAAATAAAGACACCTAGGAATATGTTCATAAGCTGAAAAGGGTTCACTGATTTCATGCGGTATTCACGTCAGCTACCTCCGATGAAGGGAGTTTGTTTTGTTTTGAAAGGTCTTCAGATACCCAGTGAAACCACTGCCTACGACTCCGATGCCAAAGGCAGATTTCGTGTTTCTGTCTGGAGAGACCGCATCAAGGATGCCTGATTCCAGATGGCGTTAGTGTTGCTGCTCACGACAAGGAGCCGGGAGCTCACGCTTCGCTGGTCTGGAGAGACCAGGCCCTGTGCTCCGTGGCCGGGAGCTCTCCGCGTCCTGCCCGCCCTGCGTGTCCAGAGGGCTGGGCCGGGAGCAGAGTTCAAAGCTGGCGTTTGTTCAGAAATTTCCAGAGAGGGAGCGAGCGTCTCACTTTGAGAAGAATGGAAGAGAAAAGTGGAAAATCAAAAAATAATGACCAGGCACTAAGAGGAAGGGCAGCAGAGGTTCGGATCAGAGGGCAGCCAGCGGGTGGCGGAGCCCAAGGGAGACGCAGAAGGAGGCGGGGGGCCAGCCTGATGCTGAGCAGTGTGGGGGCTCCAGAGGACGTGAGTTCCCCCTGAAAAGGTGAAAATCAAAGTCACGGCACATTTAATACTTCATCCTGGAAACACTAAGGTCGTGAGCAGAAAGGAAAGTTTACTGGCAAATGATTTCATTCTGAACCCCAAGGAACTGGGTGAGCAACCAGTCAACCTCGAAGGAAAATCACAAAACCGGTCGATCATTTGCTAAAGGACAGTGGAGGTTTCAAGCAGGGTTTTGTTCCTGAATGGGGACAGTTTTCACTTGTTGCACTTTAGTCGTGATGCTCCGTGTGTTTTGAGTGTTCATGTTTCAGCCTGTATTCTTCAAAGGTGAATTTTATATCCGCTTTTGCCATGTAAGATATCCTCATTTGTTTAATGCGTTCTTATCTCTTTGAATCATATGAGCTCTGATTCAATTAGGGAGCTGGTGACTCCTGGCTTGCCTTCAGATTTATGGAGATATATTTATCATTTTTAAAACAAATCAGATAAGGAAAGGTCTGCTCAATGAAATACAGCAATTTATCATTTTCAGGAGAGGGAAATTTGTTTGCTATTTTATTACTGCTGTGAATCCAAATTATCCTACAGGTGTTTCAGAGGTCTGTCTGGATCTGATAAGCGATTTCCATTTGCAACAAATTGGTTCTGTCCTCCCACCGAGGAGGACGGTGCCACACGCCCTGACCATTCAGAGAGCAGTAAACCCTGGGCACAGACACAAGAAATACAACGGGCTGTTGCATTTAAAGGAAGAAGGAGTGTCTTCCAGAGTCTATAGCTTTCTAATAAGCGGCTGGTTATTAGTTATTATTTTAGACCTTTGGACTAATCATAAAGGAGGCTATTAGCAGGCAATGGATTAAATAAGGTGGCTCCCATTAATGAAATATTTTTAGTGTAAAAGAAGAAAAATGGCCCATGGTAGATCAACTCTTGTCAAATCTCTCCGTAGCACGTGAAACGTTCTTGAGGGGGTCTGGAAGCCACGCACTTGCTTCTGATTAAATGTGAAGGACTTGGGCGGCTCTTCTCTTCATTGGAAGCACTCCCTCCAAGCCTGAAGAGATGTGGCTGATGAGGAAACCAAAGCGGCAGGAGCAGAAACGGCTCGTGGGAAGTCCGAGACCTCGTGGCTGCGACTCTGGAATGGACACCCGGGTCATGTGAAACCCACTCTGTGATTCTTCTGATGGATGCCCGGTCATTTTTGTTTCTCTTTCAGTCTCACCTGAGCATCCGAATGAAGCGCCATCCTTGTTTCCTGGCCGCGCTGCTATGAAGAGTAGCTTTCAGTGTTGTAGGACAAAAGCCAAACCAAGTACCAGGAAGAGATGTCAGAGGAAGTCAGAGAGGCCAGCAGATTGCTTGATGCTATTGGATATTTTCAGAGAATGAAAGCGTGTGTGGTAGATATACAGCAATATAAAAACCCCATTTTATCCCTTTGCTTTTCCAAGAGGAAAATATTTCCTTCCCCCTATATATTGATAGGTAATTTCTGGCAAGTGAACACAACCTTTTTCTCTGTATTTCATTTTCAGAATTCTATTTTTTAAATTAAATTTGTTATGGTAACAGTGATTACTAAAATTATATAGGTGTCAAGTGCACAGTTCTGTGATACACCGTCTGTATGTTGCACTGTGTGCCCACCACCCAAAGTCAAGCCTCCTCCCCTCACCATATATTTGACCCCTTTTACCCTTTACCCCCGCCCCCACCCCCTGTCACCACCACACTGTTGTTTCTGTCTGAGTTTTTGTTTGTCTGTGTTATGTGTCTGTTCGTTGCTTTCAGCTTTATAAATGATCGTGCACAGTAATCGAGTCGTTTCCATCAACCCTGTCCCCAGTTTATGTGAACTTCACTAGATGTTAGCGTCACAGTCGTCTGCCTGTGTTTCCTGGGTATCCACTGTGTCGTTGAAGACCCTCTTCCGAAAGCTCAGCTGAGCCGCCACGGTCCGTCTGGGGCAGGTGAGGCTGGGGACAATAGTCCCACACCGCAGAGTTGCTTAGGGAAGGCAGAGCTGGGGATGCTCCGGGGGCTTGGCCCAGAGCATGGCGTGTGCTCCATGTTTTCAGCCCCTGGCTCGTTATTGGGCGGGCACCCCCCGACTGTGAGCCGTTTTTGTTCCTGGCAGCCTGCTGATACTGGCTTTGGTGCCGTCATTGATTTGAACCTAATCTGTGTGTTGCATCTTTATTGGATTGCCATGATTCATTTAAAAGGAAATGGTTTTGATCCTTGCTGACTGGCTTTCACCGCGGGGTGGGGTGGGTAGAGGGTGGGGGAGCTGCCTAGAAAAGAAAACACTTTGGATGTTGCTCTTGGGTTTATTGCTGGAAGGGAGAGCGGCAAAAACACATTAGTCCTTTTGCTATTCAGACGCTGCCGCTTTAGCTGGGGGGCCCAGATGGATGGTCCATTTTCCTTTTCCTGTCCAGCATCTATCGGATGCAATCTGCTTCATGTCTCTTTTCATTAACTGAGACCTATATGATGTCGATTGAGAAAAACAGTAGCTGATGTTATGAAATACATGCAGTGGCTTGACAAAGATCTGTTATAAAGGCCTTTTACTTTGTTCCATTGTGTTTTATGCCTGCAGCTTGGCTGTATTGAAAGGAAATATTTCAGCTGGGCCCTGCTGGGGTTTTTTAAACTTGCCTTTGAAAGGCAAGATAAGAGTGAGCTCCAGCTAAGGCAAACTCCTGGCATTGACAAACACGGGACAAGTAGCCCCCCACCCCGGGGCACCTAAGAGCCCCCACCAATGCTCTGCTTAAGGCCAAACCTCCCCACAGAGGCATGGTCCGCTCTAAGGGTAAGTGAGGTTTGGATTAACTTCAGTGTCCCAGATAAAGCACCTGGTGGCTGCAAGTGATGTCCTGCCACGAAGAGGGAGGTGCCATCCTATCAGAGGACCCCCGCAGATCTGCTTCTGAAATGGGAAGAATATGAAGCTTTCTGGTGAACTCAAGTAGACGTGTATACGGAGTCCAAAGTATCAGAAAACCGCTGCTCTTCCGCCTTGCTAGGCCGTCCTCGGACCAGGTGCTCCATCTCCCCTTGGCCTGGTCAGGGGGAGGTTTAGCGCGGTGCTGTTGCGTCTCATCAGTGGGACAGTTGGCATGGAAATCTACCATCGCAGGTGCAACTGCAACCGTGTCACGTGAGGCTGACACAACGCAATCAGGACCCGGCCAGTGGGCTGGAGGAAGGTATGGAGACGAGGAACAGATCCCAGCTCTCATGAGACACACCAGTTGCGGGAATTCTGATCTGTGTTGCTCTTCGAAACTGTGTTTTAATTGCTAGATTAATTAATAAGTACTGTGAGTGGATTGCGAATGCATTATTCATGTAGAACCATAGCATTCATAAAGAAAATACCCATTAAAGAGTTCCACACAGTACATTTATATTAGAAATACAGAAAGTTCTAAAACAGCCTAATAAGCAATTACTTTTGAAGGATCAACAATTGGCGTCACTACTGAATGACACAAATGCATTTTAAAGCCATGTAATTAGCAATATTAATTTAGCCTGATTAGTGTTTCTTTCTTCTTAATTTTTGGAGGGATGTAGAAAGTTTTTCTAAATGTGACATTTTATTTAAAGGGAAATCTGGGTTTTCCATACTACTGATGAGAACAATGAGCTCCTGACAGACGGGAGCCCACGTGTACTAACAGCTCAGGTTTTCATGACAGCCTAAGAGCTGCCTCCAAATCATTACAACTCGTTCAACGTCCCTTTGACGCGAGGGTCACTTAATCTCCTCTTCATGTCTGAACTTCACATCACTGTATCTAAATCCGTGGGTCTGTTATCAGTGAAAACTGCACAACAAACTCCAAACACCACTTGAAGGGTTAAATTTTTGGGCGTCTGTCTCAAGCATCATGTCTTTGGCAAGCTCTCGCTCTAAACTCTACATTATCTGTAACACTAGTCCATGAATGAAGATTTTAAAACCATTAGTTGTCTCGTTTCTATGGAAACCAGCAGTAATTGACACTGATCACTGAACTCAGGGAAAGTAGAATCAGAAGGTACCATTATGAAGAAGGCACCTCCATAAACTACGAAGGTAAATTAGCTGCCAGAAATCACTGTTTTGCGTTAGGTTTATTATCCATGTAAAGTAACTTTCTGTGTATAATGCCCAGTTTATGTGCAATGAGGTACTAAAAAGCTACTTTCCCTTTTCCCAGAAAATGCATCTATTAAGGTGTGAGTGTGTGTCTATATGTATGAGTAAAAAGTGTGCTAAACTGATAGTTTTTTAAAATTGAAGATACCAATAATGGCCCACCATTTCAGTAGGGCCTGGGCTACAGCAGCAGCCAGATGCTGTTCTGAGTTATCTTTAAAACAGGCTTGAAGTTGCTATCACATGGGATACCCCCCTGAGTTCATCAGCAGCCATGCAGAAATGTAGAAAGCCTACATTTATATTCCTTGCCTTTGTGCTTGATGGGAAACAACAAAACTGAACTCACCAGGAAATGAGCATCCAACCAGTTCATTCAAGGTCAAGCGTGTCAAAATTTAAATAATCTTTAAGATTAATTTATTTTTTATTAACAGGGAAAAAATTAAAGGGGCAGAAGTAAGACTTTTGAGAAATTGCATTTCTGAACCTTGGTTATAGAAATATCATTATTATTTAAATGATTTTCTTCTTAATTATTTATGACATTGTGTGCAGCAAGCATTATTTATGGACACTAGAATCTTATTTTTTAAAATAAGTACTATACACGTTTAAAGCTTCTCAAAATTTTGCAATAGAAAATTCTACAGTGATAGCCAATAAAAATCCATGGACCTTAAGTAGGGCTTATTATCTCCAATCTAGGTGTCCATGGGTGCCTTCACGGCGGACTGTGAACCTTGAAAACCGTATATAAAGCTTTTGCATCTATACATCTGTCTAGAATGGGGGTGTATAAGTTTCTGCAATCCCTCAAGGCTTCCATGACCACTAAGTAGAAAAACACACAATAGCAGCAGTTTTTAAAGGCTGGTTCTTAAAACCCTAGGGGTCCTCGAGACTCTTGTAGAGGGTCCAAAGTTCAAAGCTATTTGTGTAATAACACTAAGGCATACCTTGCCTTTCACTGTGGCGTGGCGCAAGTCGAGAGTGGACAAAATGGTAGCCCCCTCGCACAGAAGCCGAGGGTTTACATGGAACTGTCCCATCCTCAGTGTACTTCTCACCGCCATCCACTCACCGCTGAAATTAAAGGTCATTTTAACCTACAGTGACACAGCATAAAAATTGCTATTAATGAATCATGACTGTACAGTGCCTTTTGCATTCTCTCCGTGAGGAATTGGAAGGTGTGCACGGCACACTTGTGCTGCGTACAGAAGCAGGGGGCACCCCAAGGAGGGCCACGGTGTGCGTACTGCACCGGGGCCCTGGACCAGGTCCTTTTCCCCCCAAAGCACCATTTTTACTTTAAAGAACAAGTGAAAAACTGGGGTTATTCAGACTGGGGTTATTTGACACATACTTCCTGGAAAGCAAAGGACACGATCCTGCTAAAGTAAACAACTGACACTGTAGGGTGCCAACAACGAAGTGGGAGCGACCGCGAGGACACGGGACTGCTGAGAGCCTTGAACTTGCTGTGATGGGCTGACATTTCTGAGAGGGCCGGCGGTGGGGCGGTTCACTGTGAGTTTTTGCTGGGGCGTAGTGTGCGTCCGCGTTTGAAAGATCTGGAAGACTCAGGGAACTGACAGCTTCCAAAGAAAGAATTTCTGACAAAAATCATTTATGTACCCCATCAAAGAAGACATAGAGATGGCAAGTGAGTGTATGGAAAGATGCATATGTCTTATGTTATTAGAGAATTACAACTTTAAAAAAGTTAAAACAACAAGATACTGCTACACATCTATTAGACTGGGGAAAACCCACAATTCTAATACCCCCCAGTGTTGACAAGCATGTGGAACAACAGGTCTCTCACCCATTGCTGTGGGGAGCAGATGGTACAGCCACTTTCCAAGACAGGTGGGCAGTTTCTTTTACTACATCATGCAGTGATCACAGTTTTGGGGGGTTTACACGAATGAGTTGAAAACTATCTACACACAAAAACCTGCACATGGATGCTTACAGCAGCTTTGTTTCTAATTGCCCAAACTTGGAAGCTACCAAGATGTCCTCCAGTAGGTGAATGAATAAATAAACTGTGATCCATCTGGACAATGGAATATGATTTAGCACTACAAAGAAATGAGCCATCGGGGACTTCTGGTCAAGATGGCAGTGTAGGCAGACGGCTTGCATCTTTGCACAACCACATCAAAATTACAACTAAATATACAATGAACACCATTCAGAACCATCAGAAAGAGACTTGAATGGAAGTCTGATAACACAGAATTAAAGAAGCCACATTCATCCAGACTGGTAGGAGGGGTGCATTGCAGAATGGGTGGGTCCTTCACCCACATGTGGTGGATAAAAATTCAGGAGGGATATCTCAGGAGAGAGGAGTCCCAGCCCCAAACCAGGCCCCCCAGCTCAGGGTTCCAGTGCCAGGAAGATAAATCCCCACAACTCTTGCCTGCAAAAACCTGAGGGGATCAAGTCAGTGGAAGAAACTTCTGGAGCTCCAGGCAGTTCCTCTTAAACAGCCCGCAGACAAACTCACCTACTCAGACTCACTCCCTCTGAGCTCCAGCACTGGAGTGGTGGCTCAAAAGGCACCAGTGGTATATAAGGAGAAACTGAAGTGTCTGGCATCGAGGCGAGCAGAGGCAATTGTCCCTTTTCTAGACCCTCCCCCAGCAGAGATGGCAAGCTGGTGCCATATCTGAGACTCCATCAACCAGGCTAACACTGATCTGCCTTGAAGATCCACAAAGGGTCCACCCCACCCAACTTGCTTTTCCATATGAATGGCTGGTCTTGGCTCATGCTTCAAAACTTCCTAAATCCTTTCAAACAAGCAATAGCTGGCCTCTGTGATCCCCAGGCCTGGCACTAGCAGCATCCAGCCTAAATTGATATCTTGGCTTTACCTGGGAATCTCCAATCCCAGGACAAGTAGCAGCCATCTCAGATTGCTTTATAGCTCAGGCAGGGTGGCCCTGGGCAAAACACAGGTTGGGAATGACCTTGGCCTGCACCACCCGGGCAACCCGAGGGGAAAGCACACCCAGTGGATAGCCATAGCTAGAGCACCACCACACTGTTCCTGCACAGCTGATCTTCCATGGAGGGTTTGTGGTGGATAGCCACAGCCAACCCTTGCAGCTAATTGGCCTGGGTAAATCCCTCCCATTGATCTGCCAATAGCAACCAAGGCTCAACTACAGGAGGAGGGTGTACTCAGCCCACATGAAGGGTGCACCTTGAGTACCCAGCTAGGGTGATAGGGGAGGATGTGCCACTGAACTCTACAGGACACCTACTATATTAGACCACACTACCAAGACAGGGAGTCATAGAAGCTCTACTGAATACATAGAAACAAACACAGGGAGGCTGCCAAAACAAGGAGACAAAGAAAGATGGCCCAAATGAAAGAACAGATCAAAACTCCAGAGAAAGAACTGAACGAAATGGAGATAGGCAATCTATCAGATGCAGAGTTCAAAAACACTGGTTATGAGGATGCTCAAGCAACTTAGTGAGGATCTCAGCAGCATAAAAAAGACCCAGTCAGAAATGAATGATTCCATAATTGAAATAAAGAACAATTTACAGGGAAACAACAGTGCAGTGGATGAAGCCAAAAAGCAGATCAATGATTTGGATCATAAGGAAGCAAAAAACAACCAACCAGAAATATAAGAAAAAAGAATCCAAAAAAATGAGGGTAGTTTAAACAACCTTTGGGACAACTTCAAGATGTCCAATGTTTGCATCATAGGGGTGCAAGAAGGAGAAAAGAAAGAGTAAGAAATTGGAAATCTATTTGAAAAAATAATGAAAGAAAACTTCCCTAATTTGGTGAAGGAGGCCCTTCTATACAAATAGATCCATCTTGTGTGTTCTCTCTATGTATCTCTTTGTATCCATCTTGTTTGTTCTCTCTATGCAAATCCATGAGGCATAGAGAGAACAAACAAGATGGATACAAAGAGGTCCACTCCAAGATGCATCATAATTAAAATGCCAAAGGTTAAAGATAAACAGAGAATCTTAAAAGCAGCAAGAGAAAAGCAGTTAGTTACCTACAGGGGAGTTCCCATAAGACTGTTAGCTGATTTCTCAAAAGAAACTTTGCACACTAGAAGGGATTGGCAAGAAATGTTTCAAATCATGAAAATCAGGGTCCTACAGCCAAGATTGCTCTACCCAGCAAAGCTATCATTTAGAATTCAAGGGCAGTTAAAGAGCTTCCCAAACAAGAAAAAAACTAAAGGAGTTCATCAACACAAAACCATTATTATATGAAATGTTTAAGGGACTTATTTAAGAAAAAGAAGATCAAGACTATGAACACTAAAATGGTAAAAAATACAAATTTATCAACAATTTAATCTAAAAAAACAAACAAGAAATACAGAGACAGAATCATGGATACAGAGAGCATTTTGATGGTTACCAGATGGGAGGGGGAGTATGGGAGAATGCGTGAAGAGGTGAGGGGATTAAGAAGCACAAATAGGTAGTTACAGAATAGCCATGGGGATCTAAAGTACAGTATAGGAAGTGAAGTAGCCAAAGAACCTATATGCATGACCCATGGACATGAACAATGGTGGAGGGATTGCCTGAGGGAGTGGGGGGTGCTGGGTGGAGAGGGGCAAAGGGGGAAAAATCAGGACAACCATAGTAGTGTAATCAATAAAATATAATAAAAAAAGAAATGAGCTATCAAGCCATAAAAAGACATGGAGGAAGCATAAATGCATATAACTAAGTGAAAAAAGTTAATCCGAAAAGGCCACGTACTGTGTGACTCCAACGTATGGCATTCTGGAAAAGGCAAAACTATGGAGAGAGTAAAAAGCCCACTGGTTGCCAGGGTTACAGGGGACAAGAGGGAAGAATAGGCAGAGCACAGAGGATTTTTGGGCCAGTGAATCCATTCTGTATGACACTATAGTGGCAGCTACATGTCACTGTACATTTGTCAAGACCCATCAAATGCACATCGCCAAGAGTGAGCCTTCATGTAAATGATGGACTCTGGGCGACAATGAGATGTCAGCGTAGATTCATTGGTGGTAACAAATGTACTACTTGGGCCCGGCATGTCGATGGAGGGGACTCCGTGCATGTTCGGTGGCAGGAGGTCCTTGGGAACCTCTTACTTTCTGCTCAGTTTGGCTGTGTGTGTACCTAACTACAACTTCTGTAAAAAAAATGTGTATTTATAAGTCACTTACAGGTGAAAAGTCAATAAAAATATCATACATAAAAACAATTCCATAAAAACGCTGGAGCAAATAATTTTAATGTAAGAGTACCAAAGTTAATTGATATGATAATAGAGTCCACATTGCAACTGATTCATAGGAAACAGCCGCTTACTGAGTTTTGCTATAACACCGAAGAAGAGCATCCACACTTTTGGAAAAATCTGTTGAAATACTCCCCCCTTTTCCAACTACAAATCCGTATCTCATTCTCTTCATTTACTCCAGCCAAATTAGCGTATCACAACAGATTAAATGTAGATGCGAATGCAGAAGTCCAGCTATCTTCCATTAAGACACGTGTTAGATTTGAAAAAGAAATTGTGAAACAATACCATTTTTCATTATTTTTTGGAAAAGGGTAGTTATTTTTCTTAAAGCTGTTATTTGTTTTGCATAAGAAATGCATGTTATTGTCACTTAAAAATAATGTATGCATTTTTAAAAGTCTCAGTTTTAACTTGTTATGTGGTAAATATCAATGGGCAGAACTCACATAGACCCCAGGTCTGCGGGCCCTCGAGAATTACTCAGAATATACAAGTGCCCCGAGACCAGACATTCGGGCCCCCCTGACCTGCAGTGCAGTGGGGCCTCGAGGGGCTGTGTCAGAGAGAGGTGTTGTACTCACTGGACACCATGCATGTAGATTCCTGGGTCCTCATTCTCATTCCTTGGGCTTCTAGAAATTTACCAATCAGTATGAGTTTACTTAATTTTGCCATGCCCATTCCTGTTTTAATCATGGGTTTTCCAAGGTGCTTGGAGCCAGTTCTGCCTAATCATATGGCTATTTATCCTGTTAACTTGTTTTGCCCAGAAGATTTGTGTTATTCTTCTTCAAGTTATGAAATTAAAGGGTTAGTGCTTATGGAAAAGTGAATCTCATCTTTATTTCTCCAGGAGGAAGATACGTTTTCTACTTAGCACATGGGGTCTCTTTGCATACTATGAAGCTAAATAAGCATTAATGTAAATTCAATTGACTAGTTTATACTGTGGGGCAAAATACATATGGAGGCAAAGTTCTCTAGTTTATACAGAATGAGCACAAAACCCAAACAAGTGACTGAAGTGTCAGTCAACAGGCAGTATTAATATGCATGCCTTGGCCAGAAGTAAGAACTATTTTTAGACGAAATACATCATACACACCACAAAATCATAACAAAAATCATTGCACGTTTTTCCCTAGCGACCTTGATAGAGTCACTTTATATTTAAAGGAAAGATAAGCCTGATGTGAAAACTGTCCATGTCAGATTTTCACCAAGTGTCCGAACCCCGTCATTGTCGATGAGCCACAAGGGCACGGAAGGCGCGGGTCCGAGCCCCTTCCTTCCTCAGAGACCCTAACAGCATTAAGTGGTGTGTGCTCCCCCCGCCCCGCCGCCCCCACCCCATGATTTTGACACTACATGAGCTGTGCCTGTTAGGTCAGATTCTCAACAAAACCAACTTTGAGTTCAAAAGACACTGAACTTGATTTGCAATCAATCACATCACCCCATGTGGTCATCTCAGGTTAGTGTGGGGTCTCTTGCCCATTTCATGCCTTTGCTGTTTTCATTTTAGCTTGGAGGAAAAGCTACTCCAGCATATTATTTTTCTGTTTTTGGTGGAACTTTATTACCAACCTGTCCTGGAATAGTTACTGATTACAAGTCAATGAAGCATAATAGGATGTGGGCGATGGGAGGGTCGCTGAATTTCTCTTAGGCCGACCCCCCATGTTGCTGATAAGGAAACTGAGCCTTGCTGGTTAACGGTTTCATCAGCAATTCCTTACCGGGGAGGAGACAGATGACAAGAACATCTACGATACTTTTTCACATTCACTGTACCTAAACATGACGTCCAAAGGCATCGTTATCTTTGTGAAGGTGGGGCTAGGTATTTTCACCTGGTCCTTCTGCTGTTTCTGTGACAAACCCTTCTAGTCTTTGAGGCAGATACAAGGTATCTGAGTGGATTAGTAGATCTGTCTGTATATCTGAGTTGGGGTTCTGGCGCGCAGAGTGGGCAAGGACAGATGGCACCTGGGCCTGCCCATTCGGGTCCATTGTCCCAGGTCTCTCCCCAGAGACCCCGACTTGCTCCGTGGCCCCCCTGTGGAGCTCGGACGCAGTGTTGATTATCCTGGGGCTCACGGTTTTGATAATTTAGTGCTTCGGCAGAGTATCGCGTGTCGCAAGCGTGCCGAGAACTGCCAAGAAACCCCTCGGTGGGGTCTCAGCGAAAGCTATTCGCAATAGTCTGAGGAGAACTTCCTTTTACATAACAAAGCATTATTTCCAAGATTTAATTTTGTCATTGCTTTTTGTTTTCTGTAAAGACTGCTTGATACAAAAGGTCAAGATATCAGCAAAACATAGGCAGATTTTTGCTGAATGACATAAACCTGTCAGAAGGCCGAGCTTTGATGTTCCATTAAGTGATCGATGTAGATTACTGACTTTTGGCTAAATGCTACTCAACCAGATAAGGTCAATACCTGTTAGTTCATTGGTGGAATAATTAATCAATCAATACAGGATGCTTGAAGTCAGGGAGAATTATTGCCAGGCTTCTGTCTCCGGCTCTGGTCACAGGAATTATTTAAAAACATCCTTGCAGCATTAACCCCTCTGCGCAGGGCTTATTGTGACATTATGTATCCAGGGAAGAGGAAGAAAAAAAATTCCGGCGAGCAGCACTTCTTGTAACCTTGAGCTCTGCCGAAGGAAAAGCCTGTAACAAGCGGAGTGCATCATCATTAGTTCTTCCTTTCACATCGCCGCACTCTGCTTGTAAAATAATTACATGCAATTTTTCTGTTTTACAGTTGGACCACATGACTCCCTGTTCTTTTGCAGAGCCGCTCACCCCTCCCCCAGCCTGGCGGCTGAAGGCCGGCACTGTTCACCTTTAAACATCTCAGCCGGAGGCTTTTATGGTGGCTGGTTACAATATTTCCTAAGAGCTAAAAAATAATCCATCTGGTTCACAGAAAAATTCTCTCTCCTCGCTACTTTCTTTCTATTTCCAAAGCATCCCAAATGTTTCTTCTCAGAAATGCACTAGGCAAAGATTCTTTGTGTGTTTCAAAGTTGTCTATGTTGCAATTTCTTTGAACATGTGAGTTTGGGACAATTCGTAATATTTCTTTCTCGCAGATAATTACTTATTTGTTTTAATTACTTACTGGTTCTTGTTCTGTGGGATCGAGGGATCTTTTCTGTACAATTTACAAATTGCTATTAATTATTTTGCAGAACTAATGATAATAGCTTGATTTATTTCAACAAATAGTTATTGCATGTTTAGTATGACCTAGGCATGGTAATGACCTTTGCTCTCAAGGAGCTGAAACATTTTACCAACACTCTCCTTTATTCTGGTTTTCGCATCACTTCTCCATGTCTTTGTTCATTTAATCAGTGAGCTAGGTGGTAGGTGATTATTAATGCAATGTGTCAGGAGAAACTAAATCACGTGAATCTTATTTCTTTCAAGATTAAGTTATTTAGCAAATAACTTGGAAACAGTATACAGGACTCTTGGTTCTTTAAGCTATCGACGATTTTCGCTCAGGTGATATAAACAGTATGATACATCGTGAGGGTCTCTGTCAGCCACGTGATCCCTTTGTGTGAAGACACCCTTTGTTCATGTAAAAACACGAGAAGTAGAAGGAAAAAGATAAGAAGAAAAACTAAATTAACAACTGAACCAAAAACAAAAACAAACTAAGCAAACAACTAGAACAGGAACAGAATCACAGAAATGGAGATCACATGGAGGGTTAGCAACAGGGGAGTGGGAGGAGGAGAGAGGGGGAAAAGGTACAGAGAATAAGTAGCATGGATGGTAGGTAGAAAACAGACAGGGGGAGGGCAAGAATAGTAGGGGAAATGTAGAAGCCAAAGAACTTATATATATGACATACTAATGTGCCCACTTTTAAAATGGAATATAAAGAATAGAAAAATGACTTCTCCTAATCCGTCCATTCACCGATCAACCCAAGAAGCAGTCTGAGCAGGTGGGTTACACCACGAGCTGGCGACGCTACCTGCCTCAGACTCATCTCCACGCGCCTTAGAGTAGCAGCTCGGCTCTGAGCCTGGGTGCATTTTGTCTGAGATAGTGACGCTTGGTGAGAATAAGTGGAAGTGTTTCAGTAGTTATAATTCGTTCAATTCATAGATGTTCTTACATTTTCATGAAAATTCAGAATGGACACCTCCTTCAGAATGAAAAGATAACATTATAGAATATATAAACTCTCATAGCATCTCCGGACACGTGATTCATCATTCACCAATTTTCTTAAGACATTTCAGGAATAAAACCCAGAGGGAAAATAAGGCTGTGATGGTGAGGGGTGAGGAAAGGCCATTTCTGAACGGTCTGGAGGACCCCGGCCAGACCCCTGGCCAGTCTGGGCACAGTCACGGTGCAGCTGCCCCGTGGGGATTACATCCTTCCACGCCCAGACATTCAGGCGAGAACAGCTCCCTGCCACCCGAGCCCTCCTATGATATTATTGTAGAGCATCGATGCTCTGTTTGCTGCCTGAGGTTGTCATTTGAACAGAGGACAGTTTTAACCCCCTGAAGGAAACAAGAGTTGATAGTAAAATGGCCCATGGCCAGAGCTCACCTCCCCCACCCCTGGCCTTCGACTCCCCGCTTCCTGCCATGTGACCCCCGGAGCACTCCTGGAGAAAAACCCGGCGCTCCCCACATGTTGCGGTGAAGTTGCGTGTGGGTGGCTGGGAACCCAGGGTAGAAAGTCACAGGCGTATGCTTGGTTTTCACTCTGCCGTTGACATTCCAAGTTTGAACTTGGAACTGGCCAGGAGCAAAAACCTGTAATACTCTTCAACAGGACAAATGTCACCTGTACTCTGTAGCCTCTTCTTTATGAAAGAACTACTTCGTCCTTATAAGGAATGTTTTAGAAAATTGAAAATACCGATTATTTTCTACTGTTAAACAGTGACCTAAACATAACATTAAATGCTTCGATTGACACATTGTAGAGAATTTAAAGGTACACTCAAAATTTTCTAAGATCCCTTTTTATTAAAGTTGCATTTTGGCATTTCTATAGAATCAATTCACTGACATGTATAATTGGTGCAGCTTGGCCAAGGTAAGGTCACATGACTGGAAATGATCTAGGTGGCCTCCAACCAGTCCCGAGTGGAATTTACTTGTTCAAAAATCGTCATGTAAATCATTGGCATGGTTGGCTGTTACATTGGAAGGGGCTAGGTTGTACTGCAGCCTTGGACAGGTCCCCGAATGTAAATGGCTCAACGTGACAGAAGCTGCCTTCTTAGCTCCTGCTAAGCCTGCTCTCAGAACTGGTGTCTGCGTGGAGCAACTCTCCACTCAAGCCAGAGGCCACGCCCTCGCTCTGCGCCCCTCCTCCGCCAGGCCCCTCCCCCCATGCACGCAAACGTGGTGCGCCCCCTGCCGAAGACTGACGCCGTGGGGCAGAGGAGAAAAAGTCGTATTTTCAAGAAACGGTGTTTGGCCAGTTGAATATCTACATTAAGTAAGTGAAATTTGACCTTAAACTATATACAAAATCCATTCCAGATCTAAATGTGAAAAATGAGAAAAATAAAGATTTTTAGGAGAAAAATATGTTTATGATCTTGGGGATGAACAAATATTTATTAAGACTTAAAGGAAGCTTTGGAAAATTGGACTATCGTAAAATTAAGCATTTCTTAATTATCTATTGTTACAAGACAATAATTTATTATTAAGAGAGTAAAACAGTAAGCTGTCAAGTTGAGGGTATACCTGAAGTATATGCTTCGTGAACACTCAGATCCACAAAATACAAAGAGCTGCTAAAATTCAGAAGGAACTAGGTCAGAGAAGGACGGGGAAGAAAGCAGAGGTAAAGGACTAGGATAGGTACTTACAAAAGAGGCTGATCGTACACGCTTCTCAGTAAATAATTTTAAATTGAAAGTAAAACATTTATTTCTTCGTTGGTATCATTATATAAATTCAAGTCAGTTAAAAGAGTCATTCTTCAACCTGCGACACACGAATGGGTCAGCCCACCTCCTAATTTTATGAACTGGAAATCATAATCAAATTCCTCATTTTCAGCCATCCCGAATCACGGGGCCCCCCCCCCAGTCTTTAGGAAGCTGACAGACTGAAGTCTGGCACTAATGTAACAAGTTCAAGAAACACGTAGTTTGCACGAAATGAAGAAAACTGAGTACTGTTTGCTGATTAGGGCAATTTTCTCTCAGATACAATAATTTCATGAAGATGTACTGTGCCATAAAGAGATCAAAGACCGCATTATTGTTCCAGAAAATGCTTATCGGTAATTATGTTAAATGTATTTCACATTAAGTAACTAAAATTATTATTACTGCTGTTTTCCATACCAACAGTTAATAGTGGGTTATTGATCACCACTAATAATGTTTTTTTATTAAAATTAATCAATGGTTAATTAACCAGCACTAAGGAACAGAAGTTAATTGATTGTTATTTGATGATGATTTTTCCTCTGGAGAGATATGCCATATGGGAAAACATTTATATATTGCAAATCTCAAAGATTGTATGAATATCCAGTACAAATTTATCAGCACCTACATTAAACGGATTTCATATTAAGGACTAGGGCAGTATTTTTGTGTGTTTTTCACATGTCAATATTTTCCAGTGATACATGTCATTTGGTTACTTATAAAAGAAAGCTACTTGTAGTACACACTCCCAGTAAGTACCTCAGCGCAGACTGGGGCCCAGGCGGCCTTGCGTCCACCCCTTCGAAAGTGGAGCTCAGACTGGAGTTGGTGTTAACTCTGTGAGAGCCAGGGGACCAGGGGACAAAGGTGCCCGCAAAGCTCTAAAAGCTTACTCCTGACCCTTTGGCCATGGTGAGCGTGTGGAACAGGGAGGCGTGTTCTGTCTCTAAGGGACCGGGGCTGGTCGACTCTTGCTCCGGGTTCGAAGATCTGATTTCAAGGATCTCTATGGACAAAGCCACGCCCAGCGACCTCTAATGTGCATAGAACCCCATGTCCATCTCCGTGGCTGGTCACCACCCACTACGACCCGTCCTGGAGACCATGCCCTTCAAGAAACCACCCCCATTAGATGGGAAACACGAGAGTGCTCCGAGAAAATGGTGTCGTCCGATATTCAGTCGTGTGTCACCCAGGCAGCTGAGCTCTCAGAACGTCAGAGACTGGACATCTCAGGCCACACCAGGACGCGTGCACTGACTGCTTTTAAACGTTAAAATCGGTCACCCACCGGGAAACTGGGAAGCGAGGTGCGCGCCAGACTTCTTTAGGAGACGGGTTTTGAGATTAGAAAGACATGGTCTGAAATCTTAGCCGTTCCACCTACTGTCTGTGTAGTCCCGGACAATTTGCCTAAGCTCTCTGAGCCTTAATTTCCTCATCCATTAAATAGAATTAATCAAAGTTATGTCATTTGTTTATATGTTAATTTTTTACAATGAACATAAGTTTATTGAAGACCTATTATATGCCTGGTGGCCTCCTGGGTAGTGTGGTTGTTATTATGATTAATCAAAATAATATTTAATCAACTGTCTGGCCTATGCTGATTGATCCACAAATAGCAGTGGCTGCTATTGTTTTCTTTGTTCCTGTTATCATTTCCAGGGGCTGAAACATGAGAGACGCGTGGGGCTTCTCCACCTCCGTGCGTCCTTGGACCTGAGAAACCTCAGTTCACTGCACCCTGATCTGGGCGGCAGCTTGCTGCCCTGGTCTCTAGATGACCTGGCCGGTAGATGGCGGTGCACCTTCCTGCCGGTAGGTGGCGGTGCACCTTCCTTGTTAGAGTCTCCGACTTCATCTCACACCGCCCCTTTCTCAAGCCCCATCTCTGCGACTTTGCTCAGAACCCAGCCTGCGTCCACAGGCTGCCCAAACACGAGTTTCCTATCACAGACTTGCCCAGAGGGAAACGTTGGAGACTTCCTAAGAGTGACACACTCAATAATTCTGTCCATCAATTGCTGAGGGGTTGGCTGGTCACAACCTTGCTCTTTGTGCAACCAGAATACCCCCGCCCCCAACAATCATTTACATTCCTTGACCTAGACTTCCTGCACCCCTCTAACGTGGCTGTCAGGAGTGCATTTCGTTTCAGGCCATAGAATGCTGTACCAACAATAGCTTGAACAACAGTGACACTTAATTATTGTAACAGGAGGTACGGTGGTTGGAGGTGGATGCTGCAGCTTGGTGGTGTTGCAGTGACTAAAGTTCCTTCTGTCTTCCTCCTCTTCCCTGCCCAGTGCTCAGCACCACAGGGAGCCGCGGTGGCAGCCAGACTGTGCTCCATCCCTTCCTACAGCAGTCTCCTAAGAAGAAGACAACAGGTAGGTCAACATGGAAAAAAGGAATCTACCTTACATCTATTATTCTGCACACCCAGCCAATTTTCTGCTACTTTCTCATTTAGGAGATTCTCAAACGTCTCTTTAATTGTATTACACACATATTCCTACACAGATAGGGAACTGGGCCAAAGGGAATAGGACCACTAAACATGATATATCCCGGGCTGATTACACCTTTGCACACACTGAGCTGGGGCTCTGCCAGCAAAGGAGAGGGGTGATGCTTTGTGCACAGTGCGTGAGCCTGCCTGCCGGATGCTGGTGGTAAGTCCCGGCTCGGACAAAATGTGCTCTGGATGATAAGGCTGCCAGTCCACACCCGAGGTATCAGGCAGCGTCAAGAGGGCCCCCAAAGGCTGGTATTTTTTACCATTTTTCTGACCCATGGGCACCACTGGCCCATGTTGGGACAATATGGTAGACTCTGTGAGCTCATTCTGCCTTTACCCCGTTTTTTTCTACAGCTGCTCTCACTCAGCATATACCCTCTCCTTTAAATACCTTTCTTCCCACAAAAATTCCACCTTCCACCAGGACTTCCCGTAGTCGGTCTACTGGCCCAGGTGGGGAACCCAAGTTCTCAGAGAGAAGGAGCCCAGTGTCGGTGGCCTTACCTGTGTATTGTGGGAGTCGGGGTGGATAAGAGTTACCCCGTTTCTGCTGTTCACATATTTCCTTCTGCGGAGGTCCTGGTGTTTCCTCTGGCCCCATGCACACGGGCTGGCAGGAGACAGCCTTCTCCCCGCCTCCGGAGCTGGCCCCTGGTCCCCGGTTCCACACCGGCCATCGAACAAAGCAGAGCGACTGAGGCAGTCACTCTGGGCAAGGCAGAATGGGGCTGTCATGCCAGGCTTTGAAAGATGGGCATGTGGCAAGTTTGACTTCCCAGTGACAGTAAGAGTGGACCGTCGGCAGCGACCAGTAACTGAGGAAAGCTGAATTGCTGATGGCCACAGAAGTTTCAGCTCTGCCGGAAGTGGCAAAGTCAGCAGACTTTTTGTTTTTAAGTGAAAGAATCATCGCCATGTGTCTCGCCCACTGTGTTTCAGCTTTTGTCCTCAGTTTACAGGTGATGACGCAGTGGAAACCGCTTTGGGGTTGCTCTGGGAATCTGGAGTCACTTCTTAAACGTGGTGCCTGCTGACCTATGTGATTCCTAAAATCTCAAGACACTTACTCACACACATGTATCCGTGTCCGAGCCTCCGCCACAGCGATCGCCGATTCTTCCTTCCCCACCTCACCACAGCCCTATCTTCGTGGCTGTGCGCGTCTGTAGGTTAGAGTGGCCCAAAGAACTGCCAGCACTTCACCTTGACTTTTAGGAATGCAATCCTCCCACTGTGACATGACTCAGTAAATACTGGTTACACCAAATGACAATAGGAGGGGACCGAATGTCAGGTTGAGCGCTGCTGCCGGCGGGCCTCCCTGGAATTGCGAACTGCCCTGGACCGCCATGTTGTCATCCTCCGCCACTCCAGAGGAGCTGCCACCCAGCCTCTGAAGCTCCATCCGTGCCTTCCCCTACACTCCCTTCAATCACACGTTCCATGTCTCCAACCCACCAAGTCAAAATCCAGAGGACAGCAACGACAAAAACGCTAAATTAAATGTAAAATAAAGCAACACTCCCACACGTGTGCACAACGTGTTAGAAGTAGAGGAAAGCACATTGGGATTTTTCTTATGTTCTTATTTTTGCTGGTTCTTACTTGTTTAGCAATCATACAACATTCCCTGAAATGACCCAGTTTAGTCTGCAGGGTCCTAGGAGACTGAATGCTCACTCACCGATGCTAGTGAATTCAAATAAAATCAACAACCACAAGAAAGTAATAAATAAGAGTGCGGTGAATTCTATACAATCCATGTGCATATTATGGGATTTTTCTATGCTTTTTAATGCAGTATGAAATTTTTTACTGCCACAGTAGAATTGCCGGGGCCTCAATAGAAGGCAACATATATGCATAGCTAAAGACATTCATTTAATAAAGTAATTTGGAATTTTCATTAGATTCTGGCTTCTGTGGGAGCGAGTGTATGCAATGAGGTCATTCTGTCTAGACAAACTCTATTTCATTTGCTTGCCCTAAACCAAACAAATTACTTATCTATAGATCTAGGCTGACTCGACAATATTCAATATGGTTTGTTGCACCTGTATATTTAGACTCCTACATGAAGACCACATAATTTAGCTCCATTTATACCTCATTGCCACGGTGGTCTTCTAACCCAAAGGCTATCCAGAAAGTTTTGTTCCAGAAACGTGATCGGTGTTGATCAGGTGACAATTTTCGTTTGCCGTCTGTGTGGAGATATCTTGTCCCTTTTGAATCGTGGTCACTGAATTCAAACGTACACAATTTAAAACTAAGATGGGGGTTTGAGTGGCAATACATATTTATAAGCAACATTAATTCAGTTAACAAACATTTTGCTTTAGACATCTAGAGTTCATGGAATATGTGTGAGTAGAGTTGCAAAAATACTTAAAATGGAGTGAAGACCACTGATTATAAGATTCTATATATTACATAGATATGTTATAGATTATACTACATTTACTAAAATTATATATGTACTAAAATACATTGATGCCTGCTAACGTCTGAAATTGTTCGCCCTAACTCTTGATGTGTTACACAGCCAAAAGTTTTGAAATTTTCTTTTAATGTGGAAGGATTATAAAACTTCTGCCCGCACATGACGCTGCTGAAAATCATTTGTCCTCCCCAGTGGAAGATTTTAATGTCATGAACAAGATTTTCTGGAATCCATTTTTTAATACGCTCAAAAACACGTTTTTCTCAAGCGAACAGGGGTTGTTATTTATTATGAGCACTTTGGCCACAGCCGGGACTAAGCCACTTCATTGCTCTGGGCGCTGGTGGTGTACTCCAGCACCCCGGAGTTCTAGGCTCTTCCTCACTCGAATTCTGTGCGGCCATTCCTTGCATCCTGTTTTCTAGATTCATCCCCCCAACCCTGGGGCTCATGCCCCCCAGGACCCTGGCCAGGTTTCAACACTCCTGGGCCTTTGAGCCCCGCTGTCCTTGATGGCGACTTCGATCATCTCCGCAAAAGCACCCACATATTTGATTTTGTTGATTTTGTTTTCTGTTTGGTGCCAGCTATAATTTATAGTTGTTATTATTATCAAAGTTTTACATTTGCAATGACACCTTTTTGTTGATATTTTAGTATTTCTGGTGGAAGAAAGGGATCATAGTAAGTGGCAGAATCAAATATGAGATTTGACTGAAATTATCTACTTAAAAAAATCTCTCCAGGCTCACCAAACATGCACACCTGTGAATAATGGTGATGCTATGTGTAAGTTCCAATGTTATTGCAAAAATGGGTATAGATACAGTAGAAACTACAGTAAACTCAGCGCTGCTTTTTTATTGTGGTAGGTTAGGAGTGTTCTTCGTGTTTTTCACAGTTAAATTCATTACCATTTCCCTTACTACTGAACATTTCCACGTACATAATTGTCACTGTTTATAAGGTTAAATGAAACCCCAACTATTGACGATAACGTTACCATTTTCGTTTGTAGGGCTATCATGTAATCCGGATTTGCTGTATTCAATGCAATTACATTTGCTCGGTATGCCGTTAAATAATCCTCTGCAAGATAACATTTCTTGCATTCATAAATTCAAATAAATCTCCATTTTTTAAGAAAACAAGACGTTTGGTAATTGAATCCTAGTCCTTTGTTTCCTAGCCCGAGGCGGTGGTGGAAACAGACAATAGTGAGACACGCAGACGGGAGTGCTGTTGCCCACTCGCTCCAAAAGGGGGCAGCAGAAGTCTGTTGGACAGAAGCCTCTGCTGAGGTTGAGGGATCCATTCTGTTGTAAAGTCGGAGATGTTCCTTCCCTCTACTCAAAATGCGGAATGAAAGTAGATACCAAACAAACAAAAAAAGGCTATGGAGGAAATATTTAGGGAAAATAAAATACATCATTTCACCGGAAGCAGGTAATCTGAGATGTCAAAAGCAGAAAAGTCTTGTAAATGCCATGGTTTTCTTTGTCTCACTGTTACTGAACTCAGTTAAAACCAGAATGTCATCATTTTTTTCTCCATTTTTTTGTTCCTATTATTATGATACATAATCCCCCCAAAACTATCCATTTCTACATAAGGTATCAACATACTGCTTTTGTAAAATGATCGTAGATTTTTAAGAGAGAATATAATTTTTAACAACATTTGGGCATTAAAAAAATTAAGATGTCTGTATTCAAGTTCATTTTGATGAGTTCCTCCTTACAGGGAAGTTCAGAAAAGAGACAGCGGGCTAGGATCGCCTGCTCTAAAACAAGCATAGGCGTCACCCCATCACTTCAAAGCAAACTTCTGCCTTTGGTGGCCACAGGCCTTCCCCAGAGGCCACGGGACTCCGGGTCAGCGTCCTCCTCGGCCCCTCTCCGTGCGCTCTGTGCTGCACCCCACCTCTCCCTCCTCTCCTGTCCGCGCACTGCAGTCGGACACCCCGGCCCTTGCTCCCTCTGCCGGCTCCTTTCGGGTCGCCCTCCCGTCCCGGGAAATTTGTTTCTCTTTCCAGCCCTGTTGAAAGGTCATGTCCTCTCTTCATGACATTGGAAGTTTTCTTTCAATGATCAGGTTTATACTTTGAGAAATCTGACACATAGGAAATTAAGAAGCATAACGGTAAGTCGAACCGGGAGCACTCCAAATAACGCGAGAACTGGCCTTGCCGGGCCCCCAAAGCTGCCTGGATGCGCCTGCTCAGGCCTGCACCCCACCTCCTGTTCCGTGGGCCCCTGGTGCTGAATTTGGGCTCCTGTTTCTTTTGCACTTTAAAACAGTGTAGCCAGGGATGCATGTACCTTTAGAAATGTAATGCATGTACAGTCTTGCTTCTGAATTTTACTAAAATGGTTCATACTGTATGTAGCCTTCACCCAGGTTTGCCCACTCCACGCTGTATTTCTAACTTTCTTTTATGCTACGGCCTTCGGTCAGAGGGTAAGCTATTTGCCCAATTGCATTGTATTCCATAGGCAACTATTGTACATTTAATTTAAATTCCTTTAAAAATGAAGGCTTGCGTCCTCAGTTTTTAAATATTTTGTTGGTAGGAGCACTCTTGAGCATTCCAAGAATGAACACATACAAGAATTACTTTGGGGGGATGTAACTATTGGGCGGTAGAACATATTCCTGCTCAACTTCAGAAGAGAAAACTAATCACAAGTGTATGTGTCAGGGTGCACTCCCAGCAACAGCGGCCGCTGCCTCTTCGTTGCACAGAATCCACACGCTGCTGTTCTCGCGGGAGCCCTGAGCCCTCACAGCGAGGAGCGGCATCCCACCTGCCCCAGTAACAGCTCGCGTACCGAGCTCAGGGTTTAGTACACATAGGTCCGTGATAGATGTGAAAGGGTTGCATTTTCAGTAGCTTAAGTACCAATTAGGACAAACATCAAGAAAAGACACGTGGTAGGTAAGGGCAAGAGAAGAAAATGTTTGTCATTCAACCTAGGGTATGATTTCATTTTATTACCAGACCCCTCCTTTCTTCCCCCCACCCCCCAGGACATGGGACCAGAACAATGGGGCCAGAACAAAATATTGGGTTTGTCTTTTTAACAAGGACTGTTTCTTAATATTCACTAATTTATATGGAAAAATTTGTAGTATTTTGGATTTTTTATGTAAGTTGTTGACATACTATTTTGATTCCAGAAACTTCATATTTATTTATATTATTTGCTTTTCAAGGCAAGAAAGACCCTATTACATTTTGTGGAAACCTTTTATGTAGAACTGTGCTTTTTAAATTTTCCTTTTATTCTGTTTCTTGATCATTTTGGTAAAGAATATAATGCAAGTGAAAAAAGAACATTCACCATTTATAGAGCTTTGCTTTCCACATGTGTGTTTATATAACAATATTACTATGGTATTTCCCCTAGACGCCCTGGGCGTGCAGAGCCATCCAGCCAATGAGGAAACAGAGGCCCGAGGAAACCATGTGATTGGTTTGTGATTCGGCTTTTCTGACTTTGATCTGGTTCCCAATTAATATCACTCACCTCTGAAGATTTTTCACAGCTCTCTCTCCACGAACGTGTTACCGAGTGGCTCATAATCACTCCGTTATTGAACATCACCTCTGCATAAGCCTTCAAAATGTTTCTGCATATTGATTCTCATCTGTTTTTGTTTATTCTAAAAGTAATCCTATGACCTTGATACACTTTGGAGTTCCCTTTTTCTTTATGTTTTGAATTCTTAGACATCAACAGATATTTTATTTTTCCTGTGCATCTTATTATAGAGCGCTCACCACTGTGCACAGTGCCCATCTCCTCAAACTGCACGAAACCAGATATTCCCCGTAAAGCGGGATGGCCCTTGAGTATCAGTTTCCGAGGAGACCGGGCCATCTGGCCGGTTGTGGAGAAAGTGCTGGGGAGAATGCCCAGACTTCTAAGTGGGGGAAGGCGCAGTCAGCTCTGTGCACGAGGTCGCACCCTGTCTCGCAAGGTTCTGTTTTCCTAAGACCCTCCAAGTCTTTTCATTTTCACTTGAAATTGTCTTTGGCAAATATTTGAATAAATGTAAACATCACTTTTCCTATGGCTAATTGTGAAATGTCGTACTCCTCACACAGGAAATTTTTAATGTTTGCGGAGGCATTTTGTCAGCATTTTCTGTGCCATTTAAAAGATCAGTGTCTAATGGGATTAAGCTGGATAATCAAATAACAAACTGAGGTCTGGGTGCAGGGTTTGCTGCCTGTGGAGTGTTTCCTTGATGAATATAAACGAGAAGCTTCTCGAGGTTCGGGGTGGAAGTCGCCAGGCCACTGTGCACGGCATTTCTGCTAAGTCAGCACCGTGGCATGAAACTGATACTCAGATGGGGGGGCGGACTGATAAGAGGGGAGGAAACCTGACAAGGTTCCATAGGAGTGGAACGGAAAGCGTCATGTGATATTTGAGAAATAGCAGGTCTGGAAATGTTGAAGAAAAGCAACCAACGCAGACAACGGGGGCTAAAATCCATTTATAGTGCCCTAACAGTCTTTATCCTAGAGCAATTCCTAACTAATAACTTTCACAGCCTCTTGCTCTACCTTGCTTCCCGGGCCGGCTTACTACTCCTTTGACTGGAACAGCAGCAATCGCTGTGTCTGCTGTTTCACGTTCTATTTTACCCCAGCGTTCCTTCTTGGCATTTATTTTTCTCTAAAGATGGTCACAATTGCTTCTTTTTTTAATTTCTTCTTTTCAATAAAACTATCGTTTAGCTTAGAAACAGTTTGGGTTATGGGATGAAAAAGGTTCACATCACATCACACGGTCATGATATACACCACATTTATGTATGCATATATGTGCTAATACATATGTGCATGCAATATATGTAACGGTTGGGTCAAAATGAATTCATGACTGTAATTTTTCACTTAACTTTCTTTCAAGCTCATTTCTTTCATGTCCTGATTTTTCACGAAGTCCAGAACATTCCATGTGGCGACCTGTTTAGTAACACGATCCGCACCACGTTCCCAGCTGTTCAGTTTCCTCATTCCCCGGCACGGGACGTGCTTCCGCCTCTCGGCACACTTCACATGATGTGATGCCAAAGACACAGATCTTTTCCTTTTTTTCACAAGTATTCTACATAATCGTCAAATACTCTCGTTTTCCTTCAGCTCTTTTCTTCTTCTGTCACCCGTGTGGTCACTAGCCTCAAGGTGTCCAGTCTCCCTGGGCAACAGTAAGGCATACGGCAAATCATTACATAATTTTAAGAAGTGTTAAAGTGTAAACTATATTTAAAAATGTGAGGGATGGTTTTCTAATGAATTCTGTGTATCGTCCACCGTGTTCGCCAAATTGTTTTAGATAATGTTCTGATGTCCCCAAAATAATTCTGTAAAGGTGACTTGCTTTCTCGCTCTTCAGATCTTGTGAGAGCCCTAGTTCCTATTGTCTTACCATAGGGCAAACAAACCTTGACCTTGAAAATGGGTGGAAACCGTTCTGTGCTCATTTGGCTTTCATCGTAAGTCTCCCTATCATCACTGCACATTTTTTACACGTCACAACAAGATCTGAGTTAATCTTTATGTTACGTGTACATTATACATGTGAAATATGATATAGAGGGTTATCATACATGAAACTTGATGCTGTATTTATTTTATATTCCTTACTGGGCACTCTCAGATGGAGTAATTTTATTGAGAACCAACTTACAGTGTTTCAGAGTATTTTAATGGTTAGAGGATTGATGGTTCCATACAAAATTTGCCACAGAAATACATATAGGTTTGACCAGCCTGTATATGTTTTTACTAACCACAGCGTTGATTCATGATACGTTTGCATACGTTTTGTGTCTTGAAATGGATCCTTAAATAAAAAGAAGAGAAACTGAATCTCTTTTTAGACAATGCAGTGCTCAGATCCCTGTCTAACTGATCAGTTTAATGTCTGCTTTCAAAGCAAATAGTTGGGTGCAAAATAAATTCTTAAAGTGTTGTCAATTAATGTCCAAATATTCATCATTTTTACTGGTCCAATTTTTGGCTTTTAAAAATTATCTGTATACTATGATTTTATTTTACATATATAAATATTTTGTTGGTTTTCATTGAAAAAATTTTACAAAGTATGCAATTTTTGTCTCTAAAATATTGATTTTTTTACTAGTATAAGACTCACATTATCTAGGCAGCTGACACGGGTCACCGAGGAGTCAGTATATTAGAACATTTGGCCATTATTGACCTGAAGAAGTTTAAAAATAGCGTTTAAGAGGTCAATGTGTGCATATCCTATTACTGATTCCGAATGTCCATTTCTCTTTATATATGTCCTTGGGCTTCATTATAGGGAAGGGCTTTGCTGATGATAATTTGTTCCCTTTCCTTATCTGATTAAAAAGTCAATCGTGATGCATTGTTTCATGCACACATCCTGTGTATACATGCACAGGCAGATCATAGTATATGCTTTGTGAAAACACATGGAAAATAAGCATCGTCTCCATTAGATGTTATTGACACCTGAGTACTTCACTATCTTGTTAAGTTTTCTAAGTTAAAAATTCTCAACCCCTAACCAGACTAAAAGAAGACCAATGTATATGAGAACATTTCTTCATTTTTATAATACTATGAAAATATCAATTTTAATCTATTATGAATCAAAGGCCCATTGCAACTCTGGTTATGCTTTTTTTTGCTTAAATTTATTTCTGCAAGAATACAGTGTTTCAAGGGAATACACAGCGTGGACACTGAGTCGACTGGAGAGCCACGTAGAAACCCCCAGCCTGGGCCCTGCGCCAGAGCGACGGGCCGAATCTCTGGGGATGGGCCCCGGCACGGGCGGTTTCTCGTGGCTCCCCAGTCTGAAACCGCGGCATTAGGCACCTTCCATCAACGTGCTCTTGCTTAATTTAAATCACGTGTTCCTGTTTCATCAGCTGTGTTTCTTCTAGGGCCCAGGTAGAGTGCAGGGCTCGGGTGAAGTCAGCTTGCTTTCACACTGCAGCTCACCAAGTTATGAGCTGTTACAGGTTGTGAGCATATGCATATTTGCATTTGGTGTGAATTTATGTGGCCTCCAGAACATAGAGCTCTTCTGGTTAGAAGGCCCACGCAGTTCTCCTACAAACTCACAGAAAGAAATAGACACAAAGGCGTACACTTAAGCAATATTTGGGGCGCAAAACACTACCTGATTGGTTCCTGCAGTCGAAATCACTCTGGTTTCATGGAAGTTGTTTTCGAGTTCCTAGGGTGACCAGCCATTCGTGTCTGCTCAGGGCTGAGGGTTTGCTAGAACATAAATTTCCCAGCTCCTTGTGCAAAGGGTTACCTGACCAAGAGGCTCTCTATCAACCCATGCCAGTTTCTGAAACCCTAAAAATGACAAAATTACTGAAATGGAGGACGGGATGTCAGTGACCAGAGGGGAGAGGGGAGGGAATTTCAGGGGAGAAGGGAAGGGTTTACAGGAACAAATATAGAGGACGCATGGACAAAACTAGGGGGGTTGGAAATGGGAGGGAGGAGGGGAGGGATGGGTGGGTGGGCTGGAATGGGAATAAAAGATAGAAACTGTACTGAATAATCTAAAATAAAAAAATTAAAAAAAAATGACAGAATTAGTCTTCTAGCTGAAACAAAAAAAGAGAGTTTTAAGGTTTAACATTTAGGAAAAGTAAAGGGAGAAGGTTGAGCAGGACGATGTCTAAAGTTTCTTCCAGCTGAAATACCTTGTTATTACATAAAAAGGGGGCATTCTACCCAGTGCCTCACCTGAGACGTACACCATTACTTAGAAATTAACAACAGTCTTACCTGATTATCTACCCCAGTCAATTAAATTAAATTAGTCAATTCAATTCAATTCAAAAAACTCTGGGCACTGGTGGGGACATAGAGGCCATTGCCTCCAAGAATGCCTGCTTGCCCGCAAGGAGTTCCCAGTCTGGTTGGTGAGGACCACCCACAGTGGCGAGGCACCTGTTGGCGCCATCTTTGGTTGATGCTCTTAGCGGCTACGAATTATTAAAATTTACTGCTGGGTTGCTCTTTATGTCCCCAAACAAATATACAATTTTATCTGGTCCTGTATTCGATTTTTATGGTGTCTAGACAGGCGGATTTGGCAACTACCTGAAATAACTCTGCTGATGAGGACTTTGCTGCTCCCGTACAAGGGGAGGCTTTGCCAGGTGACCTGCTGTTACCCTTTGATGATATTCGTTACTCTGTTGTTTGAGCTTTCCCAGTGTTTGGCAGAAGCTAATGCAAAAGGAACTGTTTTGGAGGCATACTTTGGCAAAACAGCTAAAGAAAAGTTGGTAAAATGTACTAGCTTTCTGTTTTGGATTGTAATCTGTTCAGTTTTCAAGCCAAGTGTGAGATATGGCTCTTCTCCTTAGCAGGTAGGAGAAATTCAGGATGTCATTGAACCTCCCTAAAGCTGTTTCTCATTTGTGAAATTGCAATAGTCCCTCTACCTCTTTTATGGGGTCACTTGCAGATTAAATGCAATAATGCACGGGAAGGATGCATCAGGTTTCCTGGGACATAGTGAGTGCTCAGTAAATATGTGTGTCTGTGTTGCCATTGTAACACCTCTGTGCCTTCGCTTAGTGCTTCCTAAACACTACCGAATCTTCTGTGTGTTTAACAGATATATGGTAATTAGAAGGGATTTGGAATTTTCTTTAGAAAGATCTTTAGAAAGAAGAGGCAAAAGCCATAAGAAAAGCCATATGAAGCCATAAGGTTAAATAGGCTGTCTGCAAAAGACATTTGAGGGAATGTACAAAGCAGAAGACATTTAAATCTGGAAAACCACGAGGCCATGAATAGTACTTGTTTCTAGTCAGGGAGCCCTCCTCCTACTTTTTAAAATTGTATCAACAAAGTCATCATCAACGTGCCTTTTCCCAAGCTTTTGAAAGAAGGAAAGAAAGAAAGAAAGAAGAAAGAAAGAAAGAAAGAAAGAAAGAAAGACTGTCCAGAAAAAGTCCAGCCATTGTTAACATAATGAGAATGGTTTGCGTGACATCAATGAAACCTGACAGCCTTGGAGAGAGGACTGGAATGCGCATGTGTGAACAGTGACGACTTCACTGTACTAGTCAGTGGGGGTGGTAGACACCATTGAGTGAGCATGTGGACTGTGTGGCCGTCACATTCAAAGTGACTGAGTGAGTAGAGCAACGGATCTGCATCAAATTTTGTGTCAAGCTGGAACATTCCTCTGAGAAAACTATTGGGATGATTCCGAAGGCTTTCAGGGATGATATAATGAGTGCAGGGCAAATAAAATTGTGGCACAAACATCTCGAAGACAGTCAAGAATCTGTTGAAAGTGATCCACGCTCTGGAAGGCCTGCGGCAAGCAGAACCCCTGAGAGTGTTGAGTGGCTGCCATCGGCAAAGATCGGCGACTGACAGCGGGAGAACTAGAAGCTGACCTGGGGATTCCAGAAACTACTGTGTCTGAGATTTTGATGCAGGATCTTGGCATGAAACATGTCACAGCAAAATTCATTCTGCGGCTTCTGCTACCAGAGCAGAAGGAACATCGTGCTGCGGTTTTTAATGACTTGATTCAAACCGCTACCAATGAACCAGATTTCCTCAAGAAGGTCGCAACCAGAGACGAATCGTGGGTCTACAGCTGTGATCTAGCAACAAAGGCCCAGTCACTGTCCTTCTCCTGTGTACAATGTTTCTTGTGTCTTGTATCTTCTTCAATAAATGTCTCTGTTTTTCGTAGTACATGGCTGGATACTTTCTGGACAGACCCTAGGGGTATATTGAAATACTTGGTATTTAAATTTTGTTTTCAATACCACTGTAAATAAACTTGGCGGCAGCAGCAGTATAATGCAACAGACAGCAACGGGGCACGTTTTGTAAAGACGGGGGAGAGAGATACCCAGAGCACGGGGAAGGCCTTGGTCGCAGGAGGATGCCGAGCAGACTGCGGTCCGGGGAACGGGACCCAGGCCCGCTGACGGGCGAATGACAGCTGGAAGGCTGTGCTCCACGGTCACAGACTCCGCTAACTTCCCGGAGCCGTCAGCTCTGTGATCATAGTTCCTTTCCCTCGTCTGCTTCATCCATGGCCCCATTCTTTGGATCAGCAGACAACAAGCCGAAGGGACAATGCTTCCGTTGTCTCATTTTTAAGATGCCTTCTCTAAAAACCAGGGCAAACATTTTCTGTTATTTTCCTATCCACCCCAGGTGAGCAGGGTGTTATTTTCCGTAGCAAAGGGCCCCTCTCGTCCTGTGGAGTGGCCTCCTGTTTTTTTGCTTCTGCTCCAGTCACCGAGAATAGAGGCTTGGGGGCTGACAAAGATGGAGAGGTGATTTCGGGCCAGTGCCTGGCAACCTGAACACGTGTGTGTGACAGAAGCGACTCCGGCTCCAGACTCTGTGCAGCCTCTGCCTGCCTTCAAGGAGACCAGAATGTTCCTCAAGCATGAAAAACTTTCAGTCTGTGTCTGACGTAGAAAAAACAGCTTTTCCTAAGACCAGCGTTTCCCCTACATGCCCAGTTTCTCCATCCACAGTGACGTATGTGGATTGGTAGCTGGATTTCAATGAACATCGGGATTGCAAAGGATGCAAAATAATTTCATTGGCGCTATTTAAAAGTCCCAAACAGACAGTTTTTTGTTTTGCATTTTTTGCTTTGTTCGATTTTATGGAATGGGAATGTGGTTGCTTCGCTCTTTAAAATACATCCTGAAGAGAATTTTGTGTCCTGATGTCCAAACAGAATTGGAGTTTTGGAAAGCCCTTAGCTTACTACAGCTCGGGGCTACCCCCAGCCTCTGTTGCTAAACGACTGCCAGCTCAGGGCAGGCGGGTTGTCGTGAAGAGACGATTCCTTTTATTTCTAGGAGTAAGAGCTCCGTCTCGGGAACCCCACTGTATTAAGGGTTGTGGTTTGCTCTCTGCACAGCACGAGCTGAAGCGTCATCATCATTCATCAGCAGAGACTTTCCTGACTCAGTGTGTCGTGAGGTCTCTCCTTGGGTTTTTTCAACATTTCTCAAGCTGTGACATTTTTCTTTATATAATTTCACTCTCAATGTGACTGCTTTGTCCCCGACTACCTCCGCAGAACCAAACGCCTGTGCCGTCTCCCTGTCTTTCAGCAGGACGCGGTGCCTGGACAGAAGAACCTCATTTCGGCATCTGGTTCCAACCCTTCCCTCCCCTCCCCTGACTCAGTGGGTGCGGCCGTGTGCTGAGCGTCTGTAACAAGAGGAGGTGCAGGAAAGGCCGTCCTCCTCGTTTCTGGATCCTGAGTTCTGCGGGGAACAAGAACAGTTGTGTCCAGTTCTCCTTCCAAGCTTGACACGGCGTCAGCACAGCCTCACTTACTCGGCATCTGAGAGCGTTAGAGGGAACCCACAGCTTGGGTGGGCAGGGCTGGGTGCCCCCCTGGCTCTGCCCCCCTGGCTCCGCTCCCGCTCTGGTGTTTGGACTAAGGGACGTCCAGACGACTGCCCCTCAATGTCAGCTCCATGTCAAGCCTCTTTAAGGCTTGTTTACGAGTCAGAGTTTATACTGCTGCAAGATGTGTATCGGTAGGAGTTTCCAAGGGGCAGCTGGGAGAGCCATTTTCTCCAGGCAAAAGCTGTACCTCATCAGTTCCTGCCTCTTGGGCCTCTGAGTTTCCTCTCTCTCTTTTTCCCTCCTTTCAGCTTTAAGTACAAAATCAGTCTTCAGTGCTGTGCTGGGAATTATGCAGCTTTTCAGAATGACATTATCTTTTCCGAGGGGTCATCTCGTTTTGGGGATAACTGCAGACTTTGCTTAGGTGTAATTTCATTTCCTTTTCTCTTACAAAGCCGCAGGTTAAATTCGGCGTGACAGGGTGAGTGATATGCTTGCTAAATTTGCACTAACATATGCAAATTTGGGGAGGAATTATTTATCAGGGAGTAATACGTTTACTTTTTTTAATAAAGAAAAGTCTAATAAGCATAAAGGAGAGCTCTGTATGAACGTGGTGACAGGCTGGAGTTATTTGCTCAAGGAAATGAGCTCATGTGGAAAGTCTAGGGCCACAGAGACCAGCAGGGGTGTAGACTCCCTTCTCGGTTCTGGGATTTTATTTTTGGAGAATAGCGTAAAGGTCTCCCTGGCTTTCAGTCACGTTTCTGTGCTGTGACGGAAGGGATGCAGCCTCCCCCTCGCCCCACCCCCCATGTGCAGGGACCATACCCTCTGCTCCACCTGCCGAAGTCAGGTTCAGCGTACCCACCCGGGGCCCAGGTCAGAGACTCCCTGGTGCGGCCCTGGCTGCACAGTCGGTCTCGGTGAGCTGTCGGCACCTGTGCGGAAGGTTCACCAAATGGATGCTTGTCTTTTGGTCAAAACCCCCCTTTTTAAACTCTCTCTCCTGAAGACTCAGGTCTGCTGTTGCACGTTTTTCTCGGTTCTTGAGTAGGAAGACAATGGTTTAAGATTAACTTGCTCCAACAAAACCATTTTTTCTAAAGCTGATGATTAGAAGGTTATGTGAAGTAGAACTTTACAGTTTGTACAGAGCTTTCACATACGTTAGTTCTCATTAGAGAGTCAAAAATAATCATATATATGATTATATATTACACAGACCATATATACATGTGGTCTAGTGCAAATAACACCCCCTTTTTAGTACAAATCTTTCATTACAAAATCATAAGCATGTAATTGCGTAATATACCAATATCACACTCAAGCACACCGTATGACATTTTAGGCAAAATGTTCAAATTAAAACTATAAATTATTACACCCAAACTATTTCCCTGCCGACCACACCCAGGCAGGCCTTACCTTTGCCGGATCCCGTGTATACAAAGTGAATCACGTGTGTACAGTGTATCTCGTCTGCACTGCACACTGTTATGCTGACTCATGCTCATCACAGTTGGAGATTTAAGTGTTTTCCTTTCTTGTGCTAATGCTTAGTCATGATTTTGTCCGGCTCAGTGTTTTTTATTTATTCGTCTATACTTCATACGTCAGTAAATCAGAAAAGCAGGGGCCCACAGCTGGTGAATTACAGCACATTGCTACTACCGGGTGACTTACACAGTTTTGTGCCGACCTTTCTCTGGGGGCACTGTGACTCCGGGGGTCTCCGGTTCCTCCAGGCACCCCAGGCTGAGAGGCAAAAGGAAGTTGGTCTTTTTTCTGCCCTTTTTTCCCCTTTTTTGACTTATTTATGAACTGATGCAAATTCAAACTGTTGATTTCTACTCCGAACTTTCCATTCTAGTTTTAAATTTACATAAAAAAGCCACAAAACGAACATTTGAAAACAAGTTTCCAATGATGGTTCTTTTCAAGATAAAACTTTCATTTGAGTTCCAGATTGTTTAGTTAACGTGATACTGTGCACAATAAGTTTTTTGTAAATTACCTTTTTATTATGTATTGGGTAATTCTTACGAAGTCAGCCACGCAGTCCCACCCTGATGTGAAACAGCTGCTTTTAAGGGCTGGCTGCTTCGTCTCTGTGGCCGTGCGCTCTCTCTCTCTGACATTCATCACTTTGCGTATAGTTGCTTTCTTGTGCATCTGTATGTTCTACCAAGCCTGTGAGATGTTTGAGGATAGAGACCCTGTCTTATCTATTTGCTATTCCTTTCAATCTTTTATTAGTAACATTTGTGGTCTAGAATAGCAAGGAGTCTAAGGAATCACACAAAAAAAAACAATTTGGAAAAAACTGAGTATATATTTTTTGTTGAAACCACTCTACTTGATTGGTTAACTTAAGAGTATCTCAGTGACTCTGACTCTGCACGTGTCTGTGACGCCCCCTTCCTTCTTTCTCTGGTTCCAAGGCCGGAGCACAGGAAAATGAACTGATAGGATGGTTGGAAATGCCTCGGATCTGATCTTCTGAGAAGCTGATCACCCCCAGAAGGTCACATGCCCGCTCACTGCGATTTCATAAACTACCCAGAGAGAGCTGAGACTTTTACTACTTATCAGGGCTCTTGCTTTTATATTTATATTTATTTATATAAAAATATATACATACACAAATTACATATGATGTTATATATATTGGAGAGAAATGAAAGGCAAAAATGTTTCTAGTTTAGTTAGGTTTTGGAGGCAAAGTGCAATGACCTCTAGGTGTAGATGAATCAGATCAGTAAATGTTTGTTCCTTTGTTGAAAAATGACTCCTTTGTAAGATACGGTTTGACTTGGATCCACCCTGGGTTGATTTGGGAAGTATCTTATTATGGCAAGCAGATCCTTCAGTTTGAATGTCAACTTCCAAGGGAAATTGGAAGCTCACCGACATTTAGTCACTTTGCATGGAATTGGACTTTACCTGATCAATACTATGCAAGAGATGATATTTCAGTGTGGACTGTGTGTGCTGGTCTTGGGTTTTCGTGCCCAATTTGTGCTAACCCACATCACATACAGTTAGACCGAGACCTGCAGGCCTACATAGAAGACTAAATTTTTTGAAAAAAACATCTACATACATTTACTCTCATCTCTCCCTCTGAATAAAGTGATACCCTTTTTATTATATTTTATTATAAAGAAGACAGAGCATAATTCAAGAACATCTTTGGATACCGTGAGACTGCATGAAACACTCATGTTTTAGGGCAGTACTTGTATATCGAGGTTACCTCTACTTATTGTGGTTTGTGTGAAAGACTCCTAGAACTTCTTGCTTTTTTTGCAAGCTTACTTTTGTTCAATAAATGACACTCTTTAATATAGTGATGAATCTCTAAATGTTGGTTTTCTTGTCAAAAATGGCACTGTGTTTATAGTATATGCGTCAGCCTGCTTTTAATTTTGAAGAACTAATATTAAAAAACCCTTTGAAAGCTCTGTAAAAGCAGTGGATTTTATTTCATAAAGCAAATCCATTTTAGCTTTTCTGGTTTAGCGGAACTAAGATTAACATTGGAGAGAGGGGCAAAATCTGCCTCGACGCCTTCATTTCATTAAACGAGAGTTGACAACCCAGAATCCATCCCACAATTAGAAAAGGCTCCCTTTGGTTTTAGTGGAACAATATTGGATTTCAATGTCATTATTGTTCCAGCTTTTATGTACTAGTTAAGCCAAGCAAAATTGCTACTGGAAATTAGGCTCTTTTTTTTTTTTTTCCTTTGGACAGTGAGGATGCACTGGTTTAAAACAAAGCCCCCATCTTTTAATCCTTGATGCGATATGGAATCAGGCAAGCAATGAGGGGTTATTGTATTCCTGTCTTCAAAATGTGAGAATTTAGTATTTCACTTTAAAGTATTACCTATGGGGACTCATTTACCTTGAAAATGACAGATTTTACTTTAGAAGGAGAAATTTTCAAACCCATCTGTGGTGCTTGGACATAAGCAGCTGACTAAAATCATTACTCATGGCCCAGGTAAGTAACTCTGACTCGAGTGAGTTTACGGGCCCCGGTCATTCCTCGCCATCATTTCCGGTAGAGTTCAATGCACTCGAAAAGGCCGACACAGAGAATATGAGTGTCCCACAGGGCCACGGGCTGTGATGGCGGGCTGGCCTGACCGCGGGTCGGTGAGAGAGAGCTGTGCTGGGCGCACCTTACACCCCTAGAGCTGGCTGCAGCGAAGGACGCATGAAGTTGTCTGTGTGCCCGAACTGGGTTGTGCAGGACGTGGGGAACACAGGCTGAGTAATGGGGCCCACACAGGAAGCATCTCTGTAGACTGAACTTTAGAAACAGAGGCTGAGAAGAGAAACTAGGCGGCCTGCTCTGGAGGAAAGCAGCTGTTGACAGATGTCCATATATCAATGGACCCCTGGAGAGTGGCCACAACACCCTTTGTGCTTCTAGAAGATGCAGTGCTGACTGTCCTTGGCCACCAATGCTCGGCCCCGAGAGCACTGCCAGTGAAGATCCTTCATTCCCGTCTCTCTCTCTCCCCCACTTACAGCTCAGTGGGCGCCAGGTCATGGTCTGGGTGGGGGTCAACACAGAGAATAGGCCCAGACGTGATGGAACAGACTAGAATCTGATCACACCCTCTTTCCCATGATAGGATCTGAACCGTATGCCTATTGGTATAGGCATGCCAATAATTGCCTATCATAGAAAACCAGATATTTTGAAACCAACGAAATAAGAAGTTTATTGACAAAATGTTCCCGGGGAAACCCATTATCTGAGAGAGTACAGTGAAGGTGGAACCTAGTCTAGATCTCAGGCGAGGGGCAGGGAAGACCTGGATGCCAGAGCAGGTGAGGGTGTGCGGGGTGGGGAAGGCCGTGGTCCACCCCAGGGAGGGCTCTCTGCGGCGGAATCCTTACACTCACGTGTGTGCAGCATGTTACACTGTAGGAGACTTTGCACAG